>OY735271.1:7845904-8005210 GCA_963457715.1 Argyresthia albistria | reverse complement strand
TATTAATAGTCTTCCCCCCGGACCTCAGATTAGAGTGCACGTCTGTCACTGTATTTTTATTTATTTTTAATTTTCTTAAAAGTATTCCTCAAACTTATTATAAGCGATAAAATAGGAGCGCAGAACTACCGAAGAGGTGCCCACTGCAACTCACGCACCGACCGGTCAACACTCCGCTCACCTGCCCCCCGCTTCGCCGCTCGCAATTCCGGTTGCTGCTGCTCGGATCCCACTACGGCTACGCCCACTTCCATTGATGAGTAAGTGCTGACTCCGCCCCTGACTTACGCTACAACCCGCTGTTTACCTCTCGTGCGCTGCTGACGCCCTGGTACTTTCTGGCTTGACTCGCACGGATTACATTCGCCATGTCGACGAAACGCACTCCGCCGCCGATGCAGCGCAACTCTGCCAACTTCAACGCAACTTTGGATGCTGAAATTGATTGTGATTATGCAGGTGGTAGCCTCCCAAATGTCTCCGACACCTCCATGCATAATGTAAATGTTAACAGAATGAAGAGGAGGCGCGAGATTGATCTCTCTGAGGTCAAGGAGGAAATTAAAGATTTATTCGCGAGTTTAGAGACAGAACAAAAATCCAAGTTCTACAGCCTTCAGACCGCTCTGACTGAAATAAAGACGCAAAATAGCGACATCCAAAGTTCAATGGAAATACTTTACTCCAAGAACAGTGAGATTCAAAAAGAACTTGAAGCACTGAGAATGGAGCGGAAGGAACATCTTACTTACATACAAGAATTAGAATCCAGGCTGGAAAACTTAGAGAGAATCTCCTGTTCTGCTAAGGTTGAGATCAGGAATATCCCGAAGATTGATCCAAATGAGGATAAAATGTCACTCTGTAACATGGCTGTAAAAATTGGTACAACTTTGGGCATATGTCTGGAAAAAAGTGACGTCAGAGATGTTTACCGTGGCTATGCAAAGACAGACAAGATAAAGCCAATTATGGTAGAGTTTACATCTGTAATCGTGAAAGATGGCCTGATGAAGGGTCTCAAAAATTTTAATGAGAAGAAAGTCAATAAGGACAAATTACACACGACTCACCTCGGACTTGATGGACCCGCTTCTCCTGTTTACATATCGGAGAGTCTTACCTCTAAAGCAAAACGGTTACACTACCTCGCTCGCGAGTTTGCAAAGGCATATGGATATACCTTTTGCTGGATCTCCTATGGTAAAATATACCTGCGGAAAGCGGTAGGCCTTCCCTTCGTCCGAGTGGACGATGAAGCAGTCCTCAACAAACTGAAGGAGAACTCTACCCCACTGAACTGACTAGTTTTTGTATTTGTTATAATTATCATAGTATTAATCAAATTCTTATGTCGTAAACTTTCACCCACACACCGTTACACTAACATTATGTCATACCCATATTTTCCAAGTCAGCTATCCTATTTCAGACCTTGTATCAATATCAGCAGCTGTTATTACATCTTCATTGCATATAGAGCCTTAATTACCTCCCCATGTATGTACTCATACATGCCTGTCCGGTATACTTTACAAAATCTATCAAACCATATCCTGAAAATCTATGAAATATTTTTCTGTGTCCTTTGCTCTACCCACTTGCACGGAGCTCGATAGCATTGTTAACGAGGAGCTGGATAACATAGCAATATCTGAGGCAAGGGCCTGTGATGTAGAAGACTGTACACAATATCTGCCTAACCCCTCTACCTGCCTCACCCTGCTTACCCAAAACATTCGAAGTATCTCGTGCAACTTTAATGGATTTTTGGTATTACAGGAGAGACTGCATATAGAATCCGATGTTATAGTCCTTACTGAATGTCGCCTATCACGTACAACTACCATTCCCCCAATTTCAAATTATTCTCATTTTGCCACTGTAAATAACCCCCTACAAAACGATGGTGTGGTCGTTTACATTAAAAACGAACTGAAGTTCACAGTTGTGGAACCACTATGCATGGGCGCAAACTGTCTGCTTATTAAAATTGGAAAGGAAACAGCTATAGTTGCCATATATCGCTCTCCTTCCGAAGACAATGTGAATCCATTTATAGAGTCATTAAATACCATTTTAGGGACCTTGAAATCTTTTAATAACATTTCAATAATAGGAGACATAAACATAAACATTAAATCGGATGTTACAAATGTAAAAGCCAATGAATACCTCAATTTATGCGCTTTTCACGGCCTCCTCCCGGCACATACATTACCTACCAGACTCGACAAATCATGTCTCGATCATATCATATTAAAAACCAAAAAACCCGCTATCACTCTGGTTGCCAACTCTACCTTGACCGACCACAACCTTGTTATCATTTCTATTGGCCACAAGCATACAAGAGTTCTTAGTCAGACTACAACCGGTAGGATCAACCAAACAGGTCTAAATGATGCCATACAGAGCATTGACTTGCAACCTGTCTATTCTTCTTCCGACCCCAACACTGCTCTACAATACCTCACATCTTCTGTCCAACTTGCAGTCGATGCTAACACCTCCACTAAAAAACTCCCACGTCGTCTCAAGGTAATTAAGCCCTGGATCACACCTGGCCTTATAAGATGTATGCGTAATAGAGACAGATTACATAAAAAGTCAACTGCCGCTCCGGAAAACCCCATCCTCAAAACCACTTATAAAAGATACAGAAATTTCTGTAATAACCTTCTTAAAAAACTCAAGAGAACCCATGAAAAGCATGAACTTTCTAAGGCTGGCAACAACTCTAAGGAGTTATGGAAAACCATAAAAGGGATTACAAACACTGCCAAATCAAAAAGCTTTGCTACTGAGTTATTGGGTACATCTGAAAATCCAAATTCTACCGACGATGTAAATAAATTCTTCGCTAATGTTGGTAAGGATCTTGCGGAAAAAATTTACGGAGCTTTGGGTCCTACACTTCGCAACAATCCTGCATTTCTACCGAGCAGAATCAAATCCTCATTTGCCTTGCTGGGGACCGACACGGGTGAAGTTGAAAGATTAATTCTTGGTTTGAAGAACGTGTGTGCTGTTGGTTGGGATAACATCTCGAACCGTCTACTTAAGCTCTACAAAAACTTCTTTATTCCACCTCTAACATATATTTTCAATATGTGTCTCACTGACGGGGTCTTCCCCGAGTCCCTAAAGCGGTCAATGGTGCTCCCCATACACAAGGCCGGTGACAGAGATCGTGTCAATAATTACAGGCCAATTTCTATCCTGCCTTCTATTTCTAAAATACTGGAACGAATTATCAACTCTCGACTTAGTAACTACCTTGAATCAAATAAATTATTGTCTGCTTGCCAATTTGGATTTCGAAATGCCATCTCCACTAGTGATGCTGTGCACGAACTTACTGACTATGTGGTAAGAAACCTTGATCGTGGGCAGAAGGTCATAGGCATTTTCCTTGACCTTGCTAAGGCATTTGACACGGTCTCTGTCCCCATCCTCTTGGAAAAACTAGACCGACTTGGTATACGAGGGGTGCAGTTAAAGTTATTTGAGGAGTATCTCACTGGTCGTTCCCAATATGTAAAAATAGGCGATCACTGTAGCGGTGATCTTCCAATTACGTACGGTGTCCCACAGGGCAGCATATTAGGCCCCACACTTTTTCTCGTTTACATTAATGAATTATGTGAGCTAAATCCACTTTCTAAATGTTCCAGGAAAACCCGACGTAACTATGTCACAGCTTACTTACTTTGAGTTTAACCGACACCATAGGGCTACTAACTTCACTCTTAAGACATTGACTCCTTTTGCCATATCGAAGATCCTGACGAAAATCAAGACAAATGCTACCGGACTGGACTTTATTAACATCGACATGTTGCTTTTAACTATGCCGCGGACACTACCGATCTTGACTGACATGGTTAATCGCAGTATACTGACCAACACTTTCCCGACTGACTGGAAAACTGCGAAGGTTATCCCACTCCCTAAAATTCCTAATCCCGTTCATATCTCCGATCTCCGTCCCATCAGTATCCTTCCCTGTCTTTCCAAGATAATCGAGAGGGCAGTGTGTGATCAGCTTTCGGGATATCTGGAGGGAAATGGCATACTACCGGAATTGCAGTCAGGCTTCAGGAAGGGTAGAGGGACATCAACAGCCCTTATTGACGTAGTAGACAACATCCTGTCAGAGCTTGACCATGGTAGAAGCACAATTCTGGTGTTGCTAGATTTCTCCCGAGCTTTCGACTGTTTGAACACGCCCCTCTTATTATCAAAAATGTCCTATTATGGTTTTGACAGTGCCACGGTGAAGTGGTTTGACAGCTATCTCTCGGGCCGTGCGCAGGTTGTTGGATTGGAAAAAAGCGATGGTACTATGTTGTTTTCCTCGACAAAGCGCTTATCAAGGGGTGTGCCTCAAGGGTCAATATTAGGCCCCCTCCTATTTATTCTTTATTCGGCAGAGATCGTTTCTGTTGTGGAGAGCAGCATGTGCCATCTCTACGCAGATGACACCCAGTTATATATATCTTCCATTCCTTCCAACGTGAACACTGCTGTCCAATGCATTAACAACGATTTAGAGCGGGTGGCGTCATGGTCTGAGAGGAGCTGTCTTGTGCTAAACCCTAGTAAATCTAAGTACATGATCCTTGGCACAAAAAGTCAGATCCATAATACCGTCCAAGCCCTAGCCCCCAATGATATAGCTATCAGGGGCAAACCAGTGGAAAGGGTCGTAGAAGCAAAAAATCTTGGGTTGTTGATGGACGGTGAGCTTCGTTTCGAAAATCACATTAGAAACGTAGTCAGCAATTGCTTCTACCGCCTTAAGATTCTTTATAATATACGTGATTACCTTAGCACTGATTTGCGTGTCAGGCTAAGTGAATCATTGATATTATCTAGATTAAACTACTGTGATGTCGTCTATGGTGGTTGTATACTTGGTCGGACTAAAAGGTTAATACAACGTGTGCAAAACGCATGTACACGTTTTTGTTTCAAAATCCCGCCTAGATCCCATATCACCCCATACTTGGATGCAGCAAAACTTCTGAACATGGAAGCTCGTCGGCATCTACATCTTGCTAAATTACTATTTGGTGTAATACGCACAGGAACCCCACCCTACTTGTACACCAAGATAAAATGGGCGACCCGACAACGTGGCGTGCACAAAGATAGAATTTTGATACCATCGCATCGTACGGCGACTTTCCGCGGGAGTTTCAAATTTGCGGCATCTAAGTGTTGGAATGATATTCCCCCTCCAGTCCGTGAAGCGACTAGTAAGTATGCCTTTGGGCGGAAGCTCAGGGCACATTTGCTAGATCAGCAGAGACTATTCCTTCCTCTCGTACCAACCTCTCGCCGCAACAAGACTTGAGTCTGTAGTCGCGCCGTCTCTAGTTACCACTTCCTTTTGTTTATTTTCTTCTTTTTTTTGTTACTAAATAGTATGGCTGAAAATCGCGGACCGTTACTTTATTTTTCATACTTATGTATTATTATTTTTCTTGATCCTTATTTTCCTGTATTGATACTTATTTTTATTTACTACATTCATATTATATTATTATTTTTATCACACATTACGCACCATTTTATACTCTTTTATGTATATGTATCTTCTTGTACCACTTATTAGTAATTAATTTTATTTATTTCGGATTGTACCACGCCAGCCGCAGCCTGTGACGCTCGCGGGGCAACACCTGGCGCTGACTGAAAATCAGCGCTGAAGGCCTGGCCTTCAGCATATCGCTGAGTCAGTTGCCATTTATAATGACAGTGACACACCACGACCGTCATTTCATGTGTTTTCATCTATTGATGATTTTGTGTGTGTCTTAATTTCTGTTTTTGGTTTCTTTTGTCTAACTGTAATGTGTTCACTGTCCTTGTAATAAACTTTTCTTTCTTTTCTTTCTTTCTTTCTTTCTAAATCCCGATAATGGCAAAGTAATTACTTATGCTGACGACACTGCCCTTCTATTCTCTGCAAAAACCTGGGAGGAGACCTATGAGGTTGCCCAGCGTGGTTTTAATAAAGCCACCCAATGGCTTCTGGACAACATATTAACTCTAAACTCCGATAAAACTAAGTATGTTGCCTTCTCCATTAGAAATTCTCAGAGCACATACGACGGTTCGATATTTGCCCACAAGTGCACAGACCCTAGTAGTGGAACCTGTTCTTGCCCAACTCTCCTTAGAACATTAACTATTAAATACCTCGGTGTTCTTCTCGACCAGAATCTCACCTTTGGTCCCCATATTCACATGGTAACTGGCAGGATTCGCAAACTTATATACATTTTCAAAATACTCCGCCACGTCGCTGATGCTGGATTGATTAAACGAGTTTATATGGCACTCTGTCAATCTGTGCTATCCTACTGCATTACCTCGTGGGGAGGAGCATCGAAAACTTCTCTCCTTCAATTAGAACGTGCGCAAAGAGCTGTCCTCAAGGTTTCCACTTTCCGCCCCCTCCTTTTTCCCACTGATCTCCTTTATAATTCTTGTGACGTACTTACGGTAAGGCAACTATTTATGTATCATACTGTTTTAAAACAACATTCTTATTTAGTATATAACCCCAGCCTGCTGACTAGACGGCGTATGGATAGGGTATGTTTGGACAATACATTATTCCGAACGTCCTTTGCCCATAAATTCTTCTGCTTCCTCGGTCCCTTCATTTATAATAGAATTAATAAAGCAGCTGATATTTATAACGTCCCCACTTATAATCTTAAAAAGATTGTTTATAAATCGTTACAATTACTTAATTACGATAAGACGGAGGACTTACTGATGATAAGTACCTAACTACCAGCATACAAAATAATTTCCCTTTTTAAAATGTTAATAATGCATATTTTATTAATCTGACACTATATGGACATAGTAACGTTGATTTATTATCCTACACACCCTCTCACACACACTCACTCACACTCATACTACACATAGAGAGGCTCACCCACTCACCATGTTGCATCTTTTATTTCTTTTTATTTCATTGTTTTTATTCAGTGTCATTCTTTATTTGCTTAATTTTTTAATGCTATGTGACCGTGTACGAATTAGCAAATTATGTATTTTTTTTGGAAGAGCACTGCAGCCTGAAATACAGGTTTACACCTAGCTCGGGCTCAGTTGTTCCAATATTTAGGTGTCACTTTTTTAGCTAAGTTCCTCAATTTGTGTAAACTTTTTCTGTTTTTCTTTTTTGAAATAAATAAATATAAATATAAATATAAAATATTATATTTTCTTTTTAGGGTTCCGTACCCGAAGGGTGCCAAACGGGACCCTATTACTGAGACTTCGCTGTCCGTCCGTCCATCTGACTGTCTGTCTGTCTGTCACCAGGCTGAATCTTATGAACCGTGGTAGCTAGACAGTTGAAATTTTCACAGATGATGTACCTATTTCTGTTGCCGCTATAACAACAAAATACTAAAAAACAAAAGAAATTAATATTAAGGGGGGCTCCCATACAACGTGTTTATTTTTTTGGGGTTTTTTATAGATAATGGTACGGAACCCTTCGTGCGCGAGTCCGACTCGCACTTGGCCGGTTATTTTTAATTCTTATTTCCTGAGATTAAAACTGCCGGACGGTATCGGTAAAATACTTTTTTAGGGTTCCCTACCCGAAAGGGTGCCAAACGGAACCCTACTACTAAGCCTCCGCTGTATGTACCCCTCCGTCTGTCCGTCCGTCAGCGGGTTCTATCTGAAGAAGAATCTGAAGTGTTGAAATTGTCACTTCTATTTGAGTAGCTTGCGTGATGCTGACTGGGCTGCCTGTGACTGGTACTTCGCCTCATCAGGCTTGATCAGAACGGATCAGTTTACCCACCCAACAAGGCGTTGTCTGGGTGCAACGTATGGGGAGGCTGCTGCGGCGGCATCGGCGGCGGCAGCGGAGGGGGGGTCGACGCACTCGGGGTCACTGACCTGGAACGTGAGTGCGACCTGAAACGTGTGAATAAGGCTTTTTTATTAAGACGAGATGCATAGGTAATTGAAACGATACATAATTGCATATTTTGATTTGAGCACAAGGAAAAGACTTGTGCCGTTATGCCCACTACTTCAAAAGCCGTCGACACTTTCGAATAACTTTGACAATTCCATAGTAATCAGAGAAAAGCATTGACTCGACTTCTTAGTAGTGGCACTTAGTTACTTCACTTACCTAAGTGTCAGTAGGAATAACAGTATATTTTATTGCCATAAAGTTCTTGCAAATCGATGGCAAATGGGCCTTGTTTCTAGACGTTAGACATGCAAGATATTGTGAAGATAATGTAGGGCATCTGACAGAGGCACACACACTGCCACAACGTGCGTTTATTAGACACGTCTCGATACCCAACATGGAATATTAGAAACAATATTTATTAAGTTATTTATCTTCTAACACAAACTTACCAAACCAGACATATAGGATTAGGTTTCGAATCTGTTCAGTAAAATTCATTGTTTAAGCAAATCCTCGGGTAATTACGAACGAGATGGAATTTGAATTCATCTGTCGGACGTATCTGCCGTTTACCAATACGCCATAAACACCAATAGATAAAGCTCTTATCCGTCTCCATCATGGAGTCCCTAATAGCAACTACAGCAGCAGTACAATTGTACTGTGCCGTGAGCCCGTGACCGCTTTGGGTATTGATTCAGGATAATCCTGATGACAAAACTAGTAATGCCCATGGCAACCGGACAAGATGCCACAAACTACCAGTTTAGTAAGCAAGTTAGTTAGTTTTGACACCTACAGAATTCCACAGAGCATCAACAGTAATCAAAGTTCCCTTTGCTAGACACTAGACAGTGACAAATTCTGCTCTACCTATTTACAATTTCAGGAGGTACAAGCTTCTGTTTCGTACTCGTCTAACAAGCGCCCGGGCGCCGCCGCCCCGGCGTCTTTCAAGTCCCCGAGGCCCGGCCTCAGCTCAGCCACTTAGAGCTCATTCTATTTGGGTAGCTTTGCACCATTCGAGCCTTTTGCGTCTAGAAATGGAAAACGTCTGCTGCACTTTGAGCCGAGGTGAGACCTGAATAAACAGCTGTATGGTAATGGTGCAGTGGTACAAAAGAACAGTGTTCCAGTTAGACGCTCTGGCGGGCGGTGAGATAAGGCAAAATGTGGAATGAACGAACTGCTTTGTTTGTGCGTAGTGATATAATTATTACGTATCGTAAGTAACGTCTGTGAAGTAAAGTATATTTTTATTTTACTAAGAAAGAAGCGTAGACTACGCCGTCAGTGAACATAAAAATCTATGCTGTTACGGAAAAAATCTAGTAGAGCCGAGGTTTTATCCTGATGAAATTCTCAGCCTTGCTAAGTGCTGTGCCGAAACAAAAAGGCGTAGGCTTAAAATTAATTTACTCTTCAGCCTTATAGAAAGTTTTAGGTTTGTGAACACACAAATGGTATTACTATTATCAGGAAACTGTACATATTTAGATTATTAAGATGCGTAACTACTACTACTACTACTATATTCTGGCCGCATACTACAAACTTTGAAGGTTGATAATGATTGAAAATGGAAGCCGATAAAAGATTACGGAAACCTAACCAATGAATCCTTATTTCAGGCACCTTATAATAATACTTCTCTCTCTAAACTTTTAGAGTCCAAAATATTCTTGAGTTTCGGTACAATATCCCAAAGTCCCAGATCTGTAATACCTACCGATAAAATTATGAAAGGGCCCAGGTTCCGTACCAATAAACGAGGGTGAAAAAAATAAAGAACGTAGTACCTATTCACTCAATGCAATGAACGAGCATAATAAATCCTAATGGGACTGCAAACAGAGCAAACCCAAAACCGGCTTTGTTTACGGACCAAAAACAAATTCAATCAGCATCGCAATCATCTGAACATCAACAAAAAGTGTCCCGATGTAATAATTGAGCCAATTAAACCTGAGCCCCGAAACGAGCGAGGGACTACATAAAAACTCTTGAAAATCATCGTAAACATGATCTGTTTTTGTAATATGGAAAATTCGGAAGAAAGAAATCAGAAATCAGAAATCAGAAATCAGAACATTTATTGTGGATCGTAGTTTTAGATTAGTTCTTAATTTTACATATGTGCTTACGTCCAGCCATTAGGCATACAAACAGAAATACAATAAAAAATGCATACATATAAAGTCATAAAATAAAAGAATAAAAAAATTTAAATTGAATGTCAAAATGTCAAAATACATTACACACATAGCTGATTGGTTAAAGGTAATTGTAACGTCAAGATTAAGATTTGATTATTGATTATATGAAAGTAATTGTACTTTTATATTTGTTGAATCGAATGATGTGTTTTTCGTTCCGAATTTCCGACATTGAATGTTAGGTAGAAAAGAATTAAATATCAAATATCTACTCTCTTTTTAACACTTTGAATTTATAAAATACAACTGCTGGAAATATTCAATTTTAATAGTCAACCCAGTAACGTTTAGTGAAATATGTCCCCTGTTAGCACTAGATGCTCGGATTCAATTAATTGTTCTGAATGTTGCGGTCTGAATGCCCTTAGTTATGTACTGTCGATAAAAGTGACGTTGTTCCAGTTTTAGACTATGTCCTCACACGGTCAGGTCCAAAATTGGAGCAGAGTGAATTTGTTATTGTTGTTCGTTGTACGTTTCTACTGTTAATAGGATTGTGGAGAATCTAGAATTGAGTGTTAGACTTTAAGTTGATCTAGACTAGAAAGAGAGCTTTTTCTGCTGCTGGGGTGTAGCACACAACATGGCGTCACTTCTTTTCCCATACAGGATGGCAGAAGCACAACTGTGCCCACTTTTAGCCAGTTATTCAATACTCTATTTTGTACATCAGCCTCGGGGTGTCACCCGTGAGAGTGTACAGCTGGCACTTTGAAGTGGCATCTCTGACAAACCCTGCTCTTGGGTAACTCGCAAAGTAGTCCTTTGTCATAATAACATATCAAACAAGTTGTCAGTCAGCCATAATCGAACCATGGCCCTATGGGCTGGCAGAGGCTCAGAACTTTATAAAATAAATACATACTCAAGTGACAGTCAGTTACGTACAATATTTACGACACTTTATTCTAAGTTTTTGAAGGGTCTTGTTTCGTTATTGGCATTTCACAATTTGTATTAATATGTTTTCATTTTACGTTGTAAACTGCTGTGAAACAACTAATAAATATATAAATAAATAAATATCAGTAACGTACAACCATATGGACCTAAGCGTACAACCGTAGAAATGTTAGCTGCCACCTGCCACCGTTTCATGTTTTCGCAAATGTATGTACATAATAGACTCCCAAAGGAGTTCTCTGGTCGCGTTGGAAATTTTCTATTACGACCTTATTACACGGAAACAAGTCGGTTTTTTATTACCCAATATCGGGCGAACTTTATGGGAATGTGTTTTTAAAAATAGAAGCGGTAAATGACGTGGCGAATTTCCGTCAACTGTATAGTATGTATCCAGTGTTAGCTGTTGACAAAGACTGTATAATAATGTCGCTGTAGCAGTATCAACCATAGTTACACACTAACAGACGTTTTCAATCTATCCCCAATCTGCAGTTTGATAGGGTCTTTCCACATAGGTTCCATAGAGCAACTGTGAAATCTAAATCTAGTTATGTGAAAATCGTGAATAGATAGGTTATTGAAAATGGACGTAAGTACCATTGTAAGTACTACACCCACCCATTATACTTATTAAATCTATAATCAATAACTAAAACTTGTAACACAAAACCTAACCATATCCCTACAATACTTTTATATGTTTGAGGACAGTCCTTCGCCGTGGAGAAGATGTTTTTATTTTTTATTAATTAATTAATTAATTGATTAATTAATGTTAGTTTATGTCTACATTGTCTACTGACCTGTCAGATACCGCAGCGACCGCGGCGGCGTGGTGAATGGCGCTCTTGCCGCGCTTGCGTCTTCTGGTTCGCTTCCGCGAGTACGAGGCCAGCAGGAGGCCCTTGCGCGCGTCTATGCGCTTTTTGGAGTCCTAGAAATAAACATTTATTTATTTCAAAGCCTGAGAAAAAATAGACGTAACATAACATATCGTCACCACTTTTCTCATAAGGGGTGGAAGAGGCAAAATTGTGCCCATAAAGATGAGAAGAGAGAACCTCCTTATCATGATAATGATGAGGGAACTTAGACATTTTCATTCCAAGTATACAAGGACTTACGAAACTTATCTTGTTTAATGCGTTTACAAATCCAAATGCGCCAGTAAAACGTATTTTATAAGAGAAAACGTATCCATCCAATGCTTGGATAAATTATGATAGTGATGAACTGGTGATTTATTTATTTATTGGTACTAAACCCACAGCACATACAATTTAAATGTAAGTTAAAACAATTACACTTTGCTGAGGCCAATTACGGGCTTTCATTGTTTAAAACTAGACTTATAGTATAAGTTGCGCAGAAAATATTTTAGAGAATAATAACTTAATATAAAAAGAAAATAAAATATATGATGATGATTTGGTAGGATTGTGTATAGGTAGATAGATAATCACTTTATTAACTTTTTACAATACACGTTTGACAGGAAAACAATTAATTCAGCAGCAGTACATAAACAAAATCAAAAACATGCATTGTAAACATAGAAAAGGCTCTGACTCAGCAAAGTGTTGCAGAGGATCTGCAACGCTGATATTCTGCCAGAACCTTGCCAAAATTAATATTACTATTAATAAGTAAGCTTAAAGTAAAAACTGGTGTGGTGCGGGTGATGTGTATGTGTATTTGTGTTATGTGCGTGTGTTATTTGAGGTGTGTGTGTGTTTGAACTTGCATATGTATGATGATTATGAAGAACATACCTTGCCGAGGGTCCTCACAGCGAGCGAGGTCGGGTCGAAGCTGAATGTGGAGTCGTCACGGTGGTCGTTCAGATCTTTCTTGCGTTCCTATGAAACAGTACAATATGTATAATCATCCATCATACTGTTTGCTAAAAAAAGATACAAAAACATAGAGTAACGCCTATTCTCATAGTAAAGGCACAGATTTTTCAATGTTTAGCCATATATTTAGTCAGTTTTGCTTAAGAGGAGGTTATCCCATTGCCGCAGCTGGCAAAATGCACGTTTCTTCGATAAGATATTAACAAAGCCCTGAACAAATAATTGGAACAAAAAGTAAACTTCCATTGAACATTGAAAAAAAAACCGACTTCCACAAACGCTATTTGATTAGATTGAGTTTAATACAAACTGTAACCCCTTATCCCCCCCCCCTTGGGGAATTGATTTTGTCAAATCCCATATCAGTGCTACCCCACGCTACTATAAGGAACCCCTGTACAAAGTTTCATGGCTCTAGGTCCATCGGTTTAGGCTATGCGTTGCCTGCCCGTCAGCCACGCATTGTATTTGTACCTAGTATTGAGCAGATCTGGTGGCCATATGTGGTCTTCATCAGCAGTTCCGCATCACAATATTATGCTTACCATGTGCATTTGCACGAGTTATTATGAAAAACACAAAAATCACTATAGGTCTGCCTATAATATTTGAAGAGTTCCCTCGATTTCTCCAGGATCCCATCATCAGATCCTGACCTGGTGTCAATGGGACCAATGGGAAGGTAAACCCTTTCAAACAAAAAAATAATTTTCCAAATCGGTCCATCCGTTTAGGCGCTATCGAGGCACATACATAAAAAAAAAACAAACATCCGGACGAATTGTAAACCTCCTCCTTTGGGAAGTCGGTTAAAAATATAATATCAACGTCAAATTCCAAGGTTTTGTACGGGCCTATTGTTTCATCTTTCTAGATGGCGCTCTAATATTACAATTGTTATTCTTTAGCGCCATTTGTTTGGCATTCCAAGCAATATAGGCCTCGAACTTCCGTACCTACCATCTTTCGCCCGCTGACATTTTTTGTTCAGCGTGGTCTATCTGTATGTATTCTCCTGACCCCTGGCGGGTTATGCCTAGGACATCAACGAAAAAAAAAAATCTCATGTGTTTTTTTTTTTTTATTATGTTTGTGCAGGACCACACTGTTTTAGAACGCAACTCTTAGAAAAAAAGTTCTTGACATTTGATCTTTGATACTTTCATCCGAAATGGAGGAGCAACGCAGGCGCAGGATTTTGAGAGCGGAACAGAGTAAGTAATCGATACATATTATAGCAATCCTTCATAAGTTTTCAATTGTTTTGTTGTTTTTGTAATGAATAAGGAATTGCAATTAAGAGTGAATTTCGACCTACCCTCTGTTTCGGCTTCATTTCATAACCTTACTTTTTTTGATACATACATCAGTTGTAAACTAGTTTATTTGTTAATTTGATGTCCTTTATTTATATAAGATATCCTTTGTTAATTTATATACTTTTTTGTTTTCAGTTTTGAAGTTCTTAGATGAATTAGACGGCGATTTCTCATCTGATCACCAAGAAAATGACCCCATCTATCAGCAAAATCAAGGTGGTCATCATGATAGTCAATCGTCTGATGAAACAAGTGAAAATGAGGATGTTTCAAACCGAGAACACACTGCAATGCAGTGAGGGTATCGGTACTGGAGATGCAGTGACTGACTCCAGTACCGACACCCTCACCGTCAAACTTAATTTTGAATCGTGGGAAAGCTTCACGAGCGCGGACCAGAGGTTCTTTGCGAGGTCGACGAGGTAGAGGGAGAAGACCAGCTACAGGCTCTCTCAATAGGGGCAGAATATCAAACCAGAAACCGTTGATAATTTACTTGCCTAAATAATAAGTATACCCATCTGATTGATCTCACTGAAGCCTAAATAATGTTTTGTTTTTTCGTTCTAAGGAAAGTTATGTTAAAAAATATGAGTTTGAAGTAAGAATACGTTTTTTCCTAAATAAATATATTTTGATGCTATGCGAGATGTTATAATTTGCCCCGAAAGTTCTATACATAAGACATATAAACTCGACGATTGCCACCGAATGTGCTATGGGTAGGACATCTGGAAAACTGATGTTTCCGGTATTTTTTTTAAATTATTATTTTTCCCGTCATTTAAGTACTTTTTTTAGAAAGCTTACCAAGTTTCATCGACTTTGAAAACATTTTATACCTCCAGGGGTTAGGAGGGTATGGTATTATTTTATCTGTGGTTTAGATAAGTACCTCCTGCGTGATCTGCGACTCCTCTTCGTAGCTGAGAGCCACCACGGCCAGCATCAGGTTGATGAGGTAGAACGACCCGAAGAACACCACCACGGTGAAGAACGAGACTGACATCGGGCCGCATGATGACAACACCTGCAATTAATGGGGTTCAACAACTTCATTATTCATCGGGGATCTATCAGAGGTCGGCGATCATTACGGCAATCTGCTCAAGGGATACTGCATCCCGGAATAGGGATGTAGTGCTCATCCCGAACCATTCACTTAGTTTTTGGAGCAAGGATGTACGTGGGCGACCTGGGGTACAATGCTACTAAAAATAAGCGTTCCATTAGCAATGAACAACGCCGCGAGAATGCCTCAAAAACGCCTTGCGAATCCATTTGCGATGTGTTACCGAAATATCAAATGATGCGGTCGAGATCCGATTGCAATGCGTTTCCCAGTGCAGCATATGGCCCCAGGTCTTCTGCGTCCCTGGATCCGTGCTAGATAACCACATAGCGTCACATTTTTCCCATATGGAGTGGCAGATGCACAGTTGCGCCCACTTTTCATCAGTTATTCAGTACTGCATTTTGCGTCACTAAAGGTTTCCTCAACGGTGTCTTCCAACACCGTCGGAGGGTTGGGTTTATCAGGTAAAATTTCCGTGGTTGACTTATAGCTAGACTGTTTTTTGCCTCCAAAAACCCTATAGCAATTATTGCGAAATCATTAGAGCCGGTTTCGAAATCTCAAAACAGTGATTTCCACTAACATACATTACGCTTTACGAAACCGAATCTACCTCATTATCTGATTCTCGATTACGTACGTATAGGTCGCGCCAAGTGTCTTGGCACCTGCGTGCCGCGTAGAGGGGGTAACCTCTCTCTCACCCTTTTTGACAAAGAAAGGTTACCCCTCCAAGCGGTACTCAGATGGAAAAAATACTTGGTGCAACCCGTACTTTCGTATGGACATAACAAAATATATCACTAACAAATACACAGAAAACAAGTTCAAACATAATACTTGTAACATCTAAAGCTTTCCTGCAACACCGCCCCACTGTACCTTATCTAGGTAGAAAACCTAAAGTGTTTCCTATTTGTCTCTATTACCGACAGATAAGATCTAAAAGGAGATTAGCGCGGCTTTTGTATGAGGCAATTTGCTGCTACGGGAGTTTCGCTACGGAGCGTAGTTGACTACGAGAGTTCGCTACGGCGTAGTCCGCTATAGTAACTCGGTATAGTAACAGCATTTGTTGTAAGATATTTTGTTTTAAAACATACTTCATTATTCCTAAGTTTCAGCATATGAAGGTACTAAAAATGGCCACCGAGTAAAGGCCTGTGCCCTTCGGTGGGGACATTAATGAGCTAAAATTACTTTTACTTACAAAAAAATGCTAACTCAATACTAGTAATTGAGTTAGCATTTTTTTGTATACATAAACACTTTCATACTAAATAATTTCCATATTCTAAAGTTTAAAATTTTAGCATATCCTTAGCATTAGTAACAAATGACAATCCTATGAGATTCTCGCCCTTCAATCAGTAAGGTGACAACCTTAAATTTTAAAACGCTTTCGTGCAACTTCTGGTTCGTCATATATTCGTAAATACTCAAATATAGACATAGACATACGTTTATTCACTGAAGAAAACATGGGTAGATCGACAGACAATTTCAAAGGCAGGAAATCAACATTACATTGTAGAAGTAAACACGGAAGTATTTTTCGAAACAGAAGAGTTTAGAAGATGACGTACGCATGCCTCGCCAGTGAAATGGATCCAACTCAATCCAATATAACATCTATGTCTTCACAAAACTTTTAAACAGCTACTCAAACAAGCGAGATTCCTTCACCACCAGCACATTCCATCTTGTTAGACACTTGTCACAAACTTTCGCAAACCACCCGCGACAAAGGAACTTTAAACAGTTAAAACAGTTGCTTACCACAAAACCCTGGCAAAAGTGTTGGGAATTTTACACGACGCTTTATTTCGGCTTGTATGCAAACGTGCTCTTTTGTTCAGAGCGGCATAAAATGCTTAGCGACCATTTTGTTTTTGTATCAAAAATTCAACTTTCGGTTTCGGTCGTGTACTTTTGAAATCCGGGTGATAAATAAAGTAGCTGTGTCGCAGCCGTTTTATTAAATTAGTCACTTATCCAAAATCTTGGCCCGTTTATTTGCACCGATTTTTAATGAAGTGCTCTTTTGTCCAGAGCGGCATTAAATGCTGAGGCGAATCCTTGCTTTTTGTATAAAAAAAACAACTGTAGGTAACCGTGTCATGTATCGAATGAAAGTGTCTGCATGGCCTTGATGCCGTTATAATAAATCTCTCTCAGGTCTGAGAGATATCTCAAGGGCATACCACATTTCATGAAGCAAAACCGTTATTGTGACTTAACTGAGACTAAACTAAGAGTGTGGGGCCATCATTATTCCTTTTCATAGGTTTTGATTTTTATTACCAAGTCATAAGGTTGAAAATCGCGGGCCATTTTTTCAACTAACCCAGTTGAGAGGATATAGCTGTTTATTTTATTCAGGCTTGAGTCGCCTTCAAGCTTTGAGTTGCGGTTGCGCATCCCAGCCTGAGTCAACGTGTCAGCGCGTCACGACAATCTAATAGCACACCCCATGTCACGTGTTTCCGGACAGTGGCTAGCTCCGAATGGGCTTCGACAAAGCCACAAATATTAGCCACAAACACAACACGCCCGCCACAAAGGATTCGGTCGAAATTAGCTACATGCAACCTACAAACTGTAAAGGGAAGCTATACATAACATGATGCGTTGCTCGGCTGCTATATAGTCGAAACAGATAGATATTTTTGATAGAACTGCAATTTTCTTCATGACTTCTTTTCAAACCGGCAATTTTATTCATGATTTCTGTTGACATCAAAATTGGGTTTATAAACGCAACTAAGGCAATCGAAGGTTTCCTCCCGGTGTTTTCCATCACCATTACAAGGCGTACTAATACTTAAATAGAACCCTAAAAGGAAGAACCTAATGTTAATGTCCTCAGACTGAGCACCGGATTCCGACACGCTAATCAAAGGTTACGATCGAATCGATGATTAATTAAAAATTGCGGCGAGTGATTGGCTGAAATTAGTAATCGTAACCTTTGATCAGCGTCTCGGAAACCAGGGGTCAGAATAAGTATTAAGTATGTACCTATATAGTTACATCTAGACTTAATTGAGGACGTTTATACGTTTATACCTAGCTTAGTGTGTCCAGTGCGGTCTAGCCTACAGCGGGGACCCACAATAAATCTTGTGTGACCACGGAACCCCACGTACCCAATTAGAGTTAGGCCTATTGCATAAACAATCAGGAAATCTTATTATAGAATAAGACAAAAATACTTCTGGCCTAAAATGTTAAAAGACGTAAAGGATTACGTAGGGAAGTGTGAAACCTGTGCTAAAGTCAAGGTTTCCCAACAACTACCTATGGGTAAAATGGGAAAGCATCGAGAAGTTTCTAGACCATGGCAACTTATTGCACTTGATGAAAGGAAGATGAAATCCTTTGTGTATTTTTACATATTATTTCGAGAGAATTGCGTGCAAGTTATCCATTAAATAGTAATTGTCAGAAAGTACGCTAGACCACTTGGTAATAAGATACACGAGGGCCTACCGACATGCCCTCGTGATATGATGAAATTGTAAATATTGAGGAACATTTGTAAATTTGAGGAATCCTTGTAAATATCGATTTTGGAGTGACTGAGCTACGCCGGCGCCCCACGGAAGTTTGGTAGGGACTTCGGAATGCAAAAACCCTCCTGGCGTCCAACTTGTACATACTGTATAGGTATATATGTAGGTAAGATAGTTGTAAGTTAGCTTAGGGTTAGTTTAGTTTAGTATTCAGTAATAGCAGAGTTTAGGGCAGTTTACTAATAGCAGAGTTTAGGGCAGTTGCATGACATGAACTGTAAATATACGTGTAAATAACTAAACATGACTTTTATGACCAATCCGCCTTAACATTTGTTAACATTCCGAAGTCCCTACCAAACTTCCGTGGGGCGCCGGCGTAGCTCAGTTACTCCAAAATCGATATTTACAAGGATTCCTCAAATTTACAAATGTTCCTCAATATTTACAATGTCATTCATTTAAATAAATAAACAGCTAACCTAGTAAATGTTATACATCTCAGGTAGAGGAAGGCGATCGTCAACATCTATTTACATAATTTTAATCTAGCATTCAGTATTCAATACAATTAATATTATTTTATTGCCATAAGTGTCATGTTACAGGTCTAATAGGAATAATAGTAAAAATAATCCTCGACGAAAAAAGGAGTGTATAACTTCAACCGTCAGTTTTTTCCCTTTCGTGGGTTTTGACCATAAAAAACCATTTCAATCCATAATAAGGTGCTATGGGGACCATACACAAAATTAGCAATTTTAGATAACTCATCTCACTCATCCACCAGGCAACCCATATATTTTTATATCTTTTGCCCACACTTTCACCCATCTGTAGGTCTCTAGTTGGCCGATTGGGAAATCCAGTGGCCAGTGAAAATGACGCGATGACGACCTTCAACTTTAGGTAATTGGTAACCTTAAAGATGCCATTTATTGGATACCTGAACCTGAAGTTGAGCGTCGTCGTCATTGCCACTGACTGGTCATTTTGGTAACGTAATTGGTCCCCAGAAAGTGTTCGTTTTCCCGGCTTTAGTTGTAATGAACAATATGAATGCCATTAATCACTGTGTCGGGCTCACAGGCAGCCGCGACAGAGGGTGTACGAAGCCGGTAATTATGAAAGTGACAGTCAGTTTGCAGAACAAAAACTCCAATTATGTGCTGCAATTTTTGAAATAAACAAGACAGAGTTATAGCCGCTACTTGGAACCCACAGCCCTTCAGGTCCTTCCCAGGTAGTGCTAACGAGCGACAAATCATCATCATCATAGTCATCAAATCATCTCAAGACATTATAATTTCCAGGTTCTCAAATGAGAACCTGACCACTTGACACTGGCAAAATTAACCTCAAAAGAGGTTAGGACGCCATTAATATAAAGATGAAGAAGAGTTATAGCCGCGACCACGTTTTGCTATTTAATACCTTATTTTGCGTACCAGGGGATAGCCTCTCGCCGCATGTATAGAGGTAATATGAATGTAAGCTGTAAATGTTTAAACTAATTTGTCACGACCTATACTGAATCTATCAGCTGTTGTGTAGTGTACTCGTAACAGTCGAGTTACATAATAATTAAGATTAGTATTTCGGTGGGGACATTAATGGGCTACATTTAGAAAAATATGTAGACGTACTTCTAACATAGAATAATTATTACCTACTACTGTCGACAACGAAATTTTACAATACAAAGATTAGTAAACCCAAGAATTATTCAACAAATACCTAAATCGTCAAAGAAAATGAATATCTATCATTTGAAATGTTAAGCCAGAGCAAGTCGTTAATGTGAAGTGTGAAATAATGTCGCTTCGATATAATTACGCCTGAATCTAATGACACGTAACGTGCCTAAGTCTGGGCACATCGACAGTAGAACTTAGAATTTCATCTTATATTATAAATCGATTAAGTTTGATTGGAATCACCCATGTTAAACATGTCTAAGAAAAACGCAAAAAACACTTATCTGGTATAGGGACAACTTTATCTTAAGCAATGCAATTCGCGAATACAAGCTGACACAATTATCTTCTAACTAGTTTAAAGAATCTAGAGCTTTGTAACTGGTTCGCCGACACATCTTATATAACAATAGTTCGCCATTGTTCGGTCGTTCGAGCGGTGTGCTTCTGCGAGTGAATGCGTAACTTTAGATTCACAAAAGGTTCTGGCCTAATGCGTCACGTTAATGCGACCCAATATGTTTAACGTTTGTTCACTTTCCATTTCTATTCATCTTTACAAGGTAATGAATGCCATTTGAATTACTATTTGAATATTTAAGGGAACCTACTGTGGTGTTTAAGCCACCTAACAATCATACCTACTCGCCATTTATCTCCATCCTACAAATCTATCACTGCCAATTTGTAGAATTTAATATGATTGCTTGCTTGCTGGTTTACCTGCTAGATTGATGTATCCGGTGCTAATGGTGTAAGTTACAAAACAATAATTTAACGTCATGTTTCTCACCGTAACTACAACAACTAAAAGCAATTAAACTATTACGTACTTCACGACACCTCTCATAGCATATAGTGTGAAATTGTTGTATTGGTACCAACTACCTAATTGGTACGTAGTTTGTAATTAAACAAAACAAGTTCCAGATTAATTGGTACTCGATGAGAAAATTATGAGAGCCTGACTATCGATAAATAATGCTCATGTTGTATCGATAACATGTTGATGTTGTATCAATAAATAATAATTTATTTATTTGTCGATTAGTATTGATTCCTTTTTAGACGACTTCGCCAGAAGATGTGAAATGGATATCGTTTCAGTGACATTTCTTTAATACGCTGTCTAGCCCAAACAATACCAAAGTTATTATTGAAAACGGAAGCTTATATAATCTTTTTTATGCATTTTAGATTTATACGATTTTAAAAATGCACATATCATTCGTCTTTTATGCTACTATTTTTCTTTTTTTGTTTGCTATTACCTACGGGTACAATAATCTTTGTCAACATTAGGTTTATATCTCTGTTATTTTCATAACGTCCTTTATTCTTGAAATCAAGGGTCACAGAAACAGAACCGACTGAATGAATTTAAATGATATTAAGGATCTACCTCTTGCTCAATTTAAGAGAAAACTCAGCACCTTGCTGGTTCAAAAATGTCATTATGATATTTAAGTCTTATTTAATTGATAAATCTCTTTAATTTGTAAAATCTAATGCGAAATCTATAAGTAATCTTATTGTACATAATTAATTATATTTTAATCTAATTTGCTTGTAAAAATCTATAATCAAATTGTGCATAATTTATTCTATTTTAATCTAAGTTGTTTGTACATAGTCTGGTCATAAGTTTTGTCACATATGGAAAGTTAAATAAATGACACAATGAGTTACGCACTACAACCATTTATATATCAAATGAAAGGGTACAAAATACAGATTTAAACCACACTAAAATTATTCAAAATGTCCTCCTCTGGCTTCGATACAAGCCTTCAATCTGCTAGGCCAGTCATCAATCCGAAGTACGCACGACATTCATGTCAATATCGGCGACTGCTTTAATCAGAGATGCTTTAAGTGACTCCAAATTGCGATGGGGTTAAGCGCGGACCTTCTCCTCTAAGTGCTGCCATATTTTATAATCCAAAGGATTCAAGTCTGGACTGGAGGAGGGCCAATCCTCGTGCCCGATAAAGACGATTCCATGGGTCGTGAGCCAGTTTTGGGTACTTTTCGCCTTATGGGCCGGTGCAGAATCCTGCTGGAAAACCCAGTGCCTATTTTTGAACATTGTTTGTGAAAGAGGTTCCACAATGTTTGTTAGGACTGTGTTTTGATATACGAGGGCACTGGTTTTCACTCCTTTTTCACAAAAAAACACCTCTGTTGGACCCAAATAGGAGACCCCAAGCCAAACCATGAATGCCGAAGGGCGATGGCCACGCTGAACACGTGGCACACGTTTGCTTGCTTCTACAATAGACTGTGCATACACTTTATCATTTTGTTTGTTGTAACTCTCCTCAACATAAAAAAAAATTTCGTCCGAAAAAACTATTTCGCGGTATTTTTTACCTGCGTACCGCCTTAACAAAACCCGGCATCTTTCGAGTCTGATTTTCTTCAGCCGTGCGTTAAGAAGATGTGCTGTTCTTTTTCTGTAAGCACGCAGTCCTAGGTCTTCATTCAATACTCTTTTAACAGTGGTTCTGCTTAGTCCCATCTGCAGAGCCAACATTTTTTACTTGCGGACAGGATTTCGTTGGATTCGCGCCTTCACTGCTTTGATGACCGCTGGAGTCCGAACAGTACGAGGTTGACCGCTTCTTTGTTTATCATCTAAACTTGAATCTTCCCTGAATCGTTTGATAGTACGATAAATGAATCTCAGTGGAATTTTAAAATTTTTCAGCAGTTTAAAAATCACTGTTGGTGCGTGGCCGCAACGATGCAATGCAATTATTGCGACTCTGTCTTCTTTGCGCGTCCACTCCCTATTGGAAAATGAAGAATATTCCAGAAAACCTGTATTTTTATTTTCTTGAAATATTCAAATTTCGAATTCCCATAACTTTTTTTGTGGCCTCTATTCTAAATTCGAAATTTTACCCATGTGACAGAACTTATGGCCCGACTACGTATAACTCCAAATTCATATGCCAGAACGGTAGAACATAGAGAACTTTATATCTTTTATCATCTGCATTTGTATGTACCTATGTTCATGAATTGAATTGAATTTAAGCACCAGGGAAATTGACTGTCGATAGACCGATAGTCGATAGGCATCACTATAGTACAAATAAAGCAATTACTCAGTGAAGTTTCAATTGCTCTGGATAATTGTCCCCGTTTTCCAGAATGTGCTGCAGATATTTCTTCAACCACTTATACTTTTCTTCAATGTTATCCATTTAATGTCCGCGTTTACTTCATTTTCTGTCGACCCCACATAATTTCACAAACTGGCGTTGCTGTTATCTTATTAATTAGGACCCGTAATGATAATGACCCAGGGAATAATTTATCTGCTGTTGCTATCAAAAAACGGGGTTCCATTTAGGTGGTAACGATGCTTTGTATTATGATCTCACGTTTCAGTCGTTAGTCTGAATATCCCACAAAATGTAGTCTATGGTCCACGAGGGGAGGGGGGCGTAGTCATCCATACTTTTTCCCGTATTTCTTAATCCTATTTCTTATTTACTTTCGATGTAATTTCTACAACGGCCATGTGTCGTCGACTACACGGAATAGAAAAATCTCGGCTACATCGGCTACACGTCGAACGGGAAGTATACCTACTAAGCTTAGGCCCGGATGCAAAACCACAGAAGAGATAATAGTACCCCGTACAGAACGGCCACTCCCTTCCCCGCGCTGATTCAGATACCGCACCCCACCCCTGGCGTCAAAAGATTGGTTAGAGAATCAATAGACAGGGCTGAACGCCGGACGAGTGACGACGCGTATACTTTAATATCGCTGCATTTGCCGCGCCACCAGCCCTAGCAAAGCTTACGCAAACATTTGCACGTATACAAACATCATTTGGATATGTAGTAGTAATAGGTGATTATTTTACGAGCGTTCTATGGAGTGTCCGAGGTGTGGCAAAACCAACAACTCGAAAGTTTGAAGAACACTCAATCGACAGTCTCTCGCCCGGGAAATGACATATTATCTCAGAATGGTACCAAATTAAGTGGTTCTCTGTATGAGCAGTGGTCCTTGAATTCAACAAAATACCCACTCATCACAAGAACATAACACTGAAGCTTGCAAACAAACAAATTATCGAATTAGGGATGTGCAAAACCTAATGTTGATGTTGGAAAAGTCTGAGTAAATGATAGCGATAGATTTGAAGGGTTGCTGTCGGCGTCGGCACAGTAACAACGCACTAATTACGAAATCGAAAGGGGTCGGTCCGAAAATAAACTGTCAGTTAATATTACAGGATGTTTTGTTAAAGGGTGATTAATTAAAACTGTTTTTTTTCCAGCGTATTAGGTGGATTGGCGTTTTAAGAGAATCAGAATCTGCATCAGAATTGGTTTCGGCGTGACCCTTTAATAACTATTGGTCTATTCGTAGTTATGGTAAGCTAGGAATGTATCATTTGCACTGTAATGGGTCTTGTAGCCTATTACAATGTTTAGCCTGCCGCATTTTTATGTAACCCTCCCACAGTGGCCCAACGTAGGAAAGAGGCAAAAATTATGTGTTCGATCGAAATAGGTATATTTGTAAATATCTACAGAAACAAAGACTGAGTTTGAGAGAATCGATTCCAAAGACGCAAAGTAGGGCTACTATAGAATCCCACTCACCATATTGTAGACATTCTCCCAATAGTCTAACGTGATCAGCTGGAAGGTCGTCAGCATGGACCAGAGGAAGTTGTCGAAGTTCGTGTAGCCATGGTTGGGGTTGGGACCGACGCACAGGCAGGTGAAGCCGGTCGGACAATGGCGGGCGCCTGTCAGGTTGCCGCAGATTATCGGCACCTCTTCCAGGTTGAACATCCAGTGGGAAGGGTCTCTGGTCCATCTGTGGAGAGATAAGGTTAACGGTCTTGTAGGATTATTAGTTAAAAGTAAATAGTGAATGTAGCCCATTAATGTCCCCACCGAGGGGCAGAGGCCTTTACCCGGACACGAGTAAGATTGAGCCATAATCAACCACGCTGGCTCAGTGGAGGTGGAGGGGTTTTACGACTACTACATACTACCATGTACCGATTGTAGCTGGGACCTACAGCTTATCCTGTCATCCGAAACAAGGGACGTCCGATTAGGTAGGATAGTTATTGCAGACCGCACAACTCTTCATCAAAACCAAAAATACCGCTCCAAGATCCACCCGACCCAAAAACATATGCCCATAACACTGGCTACGTTTTCTTGCGTGATTTGTATTTTGTGTAGGTAAAATAAATGAAATGAAATTCTGTTCTGCTTCAGTTTGTGGTTTTCATGAAAGACACTTTCAATTCAGCTGCCTTATGATTTGCCATTCAAAAGAAAGCAGGAAATTACGGTCAAAAGCGAATTTATAATGTTAATTTTGAAGGCTGGCCTATTTAAAAATTCCATTAGAAGCCGCAATGGTATTGTTGTTTTTTTTTGTGGCCAGTCTGAGATTTCAACTAAACTGATTGTAGGTACTGGCTGGAAATGAACGGGCTGAATTAAAAAGTTTCGAATTGCTTTTGAATCCCGAATTCGTGCCTCGTGCCAGCCAGTACTTTTTCTACAGGTTGACAAAACTAAAGTGCAACGTTTATTACAGAGGTTAGAGTTATAAAGGGTATTAATTGTTATCTCTTCCTGCATCTAATTCTATTTGAATCCATCGCAGTACAAAAATTGGTCGAATGCGAGCTCTACTCCCACAAGTCCCACACAACTTACCTTCATGTTCATACAAGAAATAGGAAAAATCCACGTATCTTGTATAGAGGGACTTCGATAATTAGAACTTTGCGGCAATAGTGTGACACACACTGTGAAAAATTTAGTCACTACAGTTTCATATGTTCGATATTTCGCGCCTGCCTTAGCCAACTCACTCTGGACGAGGCCTTCTGGGAACGGCGGTGAGTCACAGATCCTGAGACATTCTACTCACTGCGTCCACAGCTCATCAGTGAAGTTCTCTCCCTGGGGCACCTCCAGGTTCCTCACGCACTTGTTCCTCAGCTCCCCCATGTAGACTTGCAGGGCGAAGAGTGCGAACACCATGAGGCAGAAGATTGTCAGCGTCATCACCTCCGCCAGCTGCTTGAACGAGTGCAGGAGCGCGTTGATGATGGTTTTTAGACCTGGGGAGGGAGACGGGGAAAGTTCATAAATGATGAAGGCGGTTAGTCGGGAAGTTAATAAATGATGAAGTTGGATGCAAATTCTTAAAACATTACTTCTAGCCCCACTAGGGTATGTAAGCGGTATTTGTCGAGAATATTTTTCGGTTCCGTTAAGTGCCTCTTTACCCAGTATAGTTGAATAATTTTGGGGAGTGATACCACCGCTGTGCAGAAATATTTCCGGCTTCGACTGCAAAATTGAAATCCCAGTTATCTCACGTCACATGCACTTCGTTTCAGTTTAAATTAGAACCTCCTCCGCCCCTCTAGACTTTAAAAATATATTTTCTTACCATTCCAATAAACTTAGCTAATAAAATAATACACAACACAATCCGTTACAGATTCGTATACCTGAGACCGTCACGCCCGAAGTGAAACTCAGAAAAAGTTATCTAAGCCTTCATTGTCCGGCGAGCAAATAACGTATTGAGCCAATGTGAGCCTCCCAAGTATTCAACCCGAAAATACACCTATCCGACCCCTCGTCAGGCTTTCAAAACTAACTTTTGTTACCATGCAACAAGGTATAAGTACCAGAAGGCTGAATTTACTGGAATGCCGCGTCATTCAAGAAAATATATGGATAAATGGGCATGAAAAATACGACGCCCTTGATGTAAGAGTCCTAAATATAGTAAATATGCTACGGGGATGAGAGACTTTCACTTGGAAAGTGGGGCCATAAAGTCAATACGTTTGGTTATACGTATTGACTTTATGGCCCCACTTTGTTTGGTCGTTATTTAATCCTAATTAATCGTTTAGTGTGTTAAATGTACCGGAAAGCCTTACCGGGCCATTTAACCAAGGGACGAATCAGAAAATCACAGAGGGATTCCAGCGTTGTGATTTTCTCTAAGGTAAAGTACTACGTTAGTTCTCTACGGCTTTCTAAACTAATGGGTTTCTATTCGGTCTATGTTACAATGAATCCCCGAGGATAAAAGTGGCTTTCACACTCTGATCGTAACACGCATATTAGTGAGTCAGCGAAAATCCGGAACCAGGGTTGAGACTCCCGAAGGTACCGAAATCTTCAGGAAAATTCGACACCGTCAGGTAATACTTGTTAGACACTAATGCGATTTTGAGCAATTGTATAATTGACTTCACATTCTGGTTTGCTGGATGAAATATTTTTGTAATGATTCATATTGGTGACATTGTTGTTAACGATTGACGTGCGTTCTTACGAAATATTTATACTTAACATCTTTCAACCTTATGGAAAACAAAATCGAAGTATCAAGTACATTATTTTGATGTAAATACAGACGTTATATTTAAGTACAGCTATTTCGTTAGAAACGTTCATACAGGGTAGCCCTATTATGTAGAAGGGAGTGCTATCAGATATACGATCTCGGCTCAGCAGAACTTTGTAAAAGACAGGTAGTTACAGGAAAGGTTCTATGCTACCTCTGCTGATGTTTTAGAAATGTTACATAAATTAGCAACAAAACAATGAAACGATGACGAAACATGAAGTTGAGCATGAAATAATCAACATTGAACTCAGATGTTTGGTAGATATTCTAGCATATCGCTACATACCGTGCTGACTACGAAGACCACAAATAAACGAGACTAATAAACATAATTATGACGATACATGAACGAAAAAACAACTGAACGAAAGAATTCGCAGCTGACCCGGTGAATGCGAAGACCACAAATACCTACAAGTGAAAATACAAATGAAGATTGAACGTGCAACTGAACGAATGATTTCTCATCAGCTCACCCGGCATAATAGATATGGTCTTCAGAGCTCGCAGTACTCGGAAGGTCCTCAAGCCAGCCAGGTTGCCGACCTCCATCCCGATGGTCGCGTATCCGGAGGTGATGACGACGAAGTCCAGCCAGTTCCACGGGTTCCGCAGGTAGGTGTACTTGTTGAGTATGAAGCCCTTCGCGATGCACTTGATGATCATCTCGGCCGTGTAGATCACGAGGAAGATGTATCTGTTGAGAGATATTTGGCGTTTCAGTGAAATAGTTTCGCGCCATTTCGTATACATACGGGGTGGTAGAGGTAGAAAACTTTGATAAATGCGTAGTTGCGGCGATGATGGCAATAAAACTAATTTAAAGGCGAGATAATTTAATAGTAGGCGCACAGTTATTAAACATTTAAGTGTTGTATTTTGACAAGGACTTGAAGGCAAGATCGTGTAAAATATACCAGATAGAATGCTCTGGTATAGTACAGTAGAGCGATTGGTCGACAATTTTTCGTATAAAGGCGATCTAATAAAACGTGGGCCTGGGGCCACATAAACAGAGATCTCATTCTTGCGACAAAATAAAATACAAGTATCATAATCGTCACTTATTTGCCTACTACTAATGATGTAAAAGATCTTTTAAAAGTTTTGATAAACTGAAGTCCAAGTTTGAAACATCCAATATTCAGCCGCCCCTCATTTTCACACCAAACCGCCACAAAATTCGTGAAAACACGCTAAGCGATTATTTTCTCTACGCTTATCTCGACTTTATCCCGGAATGAGTATTTCCCTTAGTCACGTCCACGCGATTTGTGAAATTTGCCGCCAGGGAACGCGAACTCTAGCGATGTCGGGTTCAACATAAAGGAATTAGGAAATGTACTTACATCTCAGAGCTTATCGATCAACCGATCTGACCTACTCAAATCCATGGTAGCGTAACACTGGGATTTGAGGAAATTGCCGCCACTTAGCCGATGACTACAGTTTTGTTTTTGTTTTGCCACGTTGGTATTTAATGTAATATTGAGTTTATAATATCAATATTATTCATAAGTTTTCTGGTACTTGTTATAAATAAGGTAAGTTTCATCTGAGAATATACCTGTACTGACAAGGCTAGCGTAGATTAGATTTAACAAATGGTTTGGCAAAGGCACAGTGTCCACATTTACCCATTTATTCAATTATCATCGCCGCAGTTATAAAAATAAAGCCCTTGGTCGAAGCTGTAAAAATATTGCATCCAGAAATGCAGGGTACCTATACACCCCTATACCAGGCCACTCGTGCGCGGCTTAGCAAGTTGTAGAGCGGTAGAACGTACAGGTGTAATTGGGCTATTTTTTACCAGACAACCTGAGTTGGATCGCAGCCAGCAAACCTCAAAACATGGTGAAAAAAATCAGAAAGCCAAATATCACGTATGCGTATGCATGTCATGCGGGCTTTTGGTTTAGGAGTTTTGTTTTAGATGTGTGAATGAATGAAGGCGAATTGCACAAAACTGTAATATTTATTAAATATACCTGAATCATTGAGCAACGTATCATCTTCTTTTCCCATACAAACATTCCATTCTTCTCGCGATTAAATAAATACTACTCTTAATAATAACATAGAGAGTGAGGAGTTTTTATAAATCAAAGACCTCATCGGGGATTTGAACCCGGCATCTCATGCCTTGCTTGTGAGGTAGATATTCGTTTACTACGCCACATGGGTCGTTGTTCTGTAAAACCCTGTACATAGCAGCAATTGGCTGAGACTTGCTATCTGAAACGTGCAGCAATCAACACTGATTGTCTGGATGTTGTTAGTTGCTAGCTTATAGAACGGTAGATTGGCTCAAAGATTTTCTAAACCATGTAGTACCTACCCTACTCGGACATAACCTGAGACAAATATCTGTGAACAAAACCTTAGATGACCAAAGACTATGAGCAAGCCGATAAAAATTATAAGATCAGTAACATATGATTTTGCTGCTTTGCAAATCATAGTAAGATGTAATTATAGTAAGACTTCAAAAATTGTCACATCGAAAGCTACAAAAATTTCATAAACAAAGATTTAGCAAACGTCAGAATCTTTAAAATACCGAGAGGTCGTTCAAACTCTCGATGAATAAAATATCTGGAAAGAGCAGAAACATTGTTTTCAGAGGGTGTGTCCGCGATTCGAAATTATAATACTTTCCCTTACCATTCTCATAATATAATTTATAAGGAGGCTCTTTCAACGGGTTTTCAGGTATGAATAATAAAAATCTGTTCTGCTAAAAAATATTAAAGCTTTAACATTGGTAACTTTACCTACCTACGAGAGACTTTATTACCTAACGCATATTAATGTCCTACCGAGCGGTCTATATTTTGACCTGGAAATATCGCCATGTATTTCCATACTCGTGCATAATTATTTAAAACTAGTCAGATATATACCCAGTCCTAGTCTAGCTATTTATAAACTTATAAAGTACCTAATAAGTACATTTTCCTCTGTCTAAACAACGCTCTTTACTAGGACTTTATAATCTCTGCTAGAAAGCGTATTGCTAAAAAGTCTTCCTCTGTTCCTCCGTCACATAAAACGTGACAATTTTATAATGTTTTACCCCCACCCCAGCGTCCATTTCATAAATGTTCTGTGCCAGCGTCTTTTCTTGTAGAAGTATAAATGATTTTCTAAACCAAACTGCAGACATAAGCTCCCGTTTTCGCCCAAAAGACTTGAAAATCTTGCACAATGTTAAAAAGTGCATGCATATCCCAGATAACAAAGCCAAGCGTCGTTATAAGGTAGGTCAGTCAGTCTGGAACTCGAGGCTGTGAGGTCCCAGGGCTACCAGACGCCTAGATTTATCTAGATGCAACCTGGTTAAATATTTGAAGTTCAAAGTTCAGTACACTTGCGGCGATAAGTGTTTATATATGAGGATGATGGGTACCTAAAGATAGAATAAGCAATAACTTAACCTGAACGCTCAAGAGTCTTGAGTTTTCAGGTTAAGTATTGCATAATATATCTTGAATCAAGACCAATTTAGTGATTTCTACTGTTTACGCCAGTTTCATTAACTCAGCGAGCGGTCTCCTCTGTCTCTCGCTCTATCTCTCTCTCGCGCTGACTCTCTCTCTCTCTCTCCCAATCAACCACATCGACAGAGGTCGCATCCAAAAAAAAAAACTTGCCATTATTTCCCGGATATGATGAAGTTCCTATATTCATGTACATAGTTTCCTTAAACGGAGTATAGAAACACTGGCTAAAAGTGGGCACAGTTATGCCACAGTATTATTATAGACAGTAGATAATCATCGAACAAAGGTACATCGCACGGCTGCACACATGCGCGCGTGTTCCGTATGCACGCACACATAGCCTTAGGATTTGTTTGAGACGGGTTCAATCGGGGCCGCGCCGTTGCCGTGTTCTCACGCTCTACTCGTTACCGCCACTATGTCATCTTCGTCGTCTTTACGGAAAAGTGTCTACTGTTGCGTTTATGGATCTATATTGTTCAATTTAAATGTACAACATTACAGATACAATTATTCAACACAGATATATGTCACAATTAAGATAAGTCAAATTTGGTTAATTAAATAAGCATTACCTATGCAACAAAACTTATGATGTGTATAAAAACGGCACTGCGCTCCTGGTCTACTCGACTGTACTTACCGAATGCGCGCGCGGCACGTGCCGCAAAGCTCGTAAGTCACAGGCGTTTGATCTTCGCCGCGTTCAGTATGCGAACGCGGCGAAGATCAAACGCACCTTATGCCTTATGCCTTACGCCGTCGTCTGTCTGCGTGGAAGCCACCTCGTAGTAGGTATGAAGACAGCGAGTCGCCCCCAGTGCCACGCACGATATCAAAAGGAGCCGAATAGGCTTGTAAATAAGCACCTACCAACCTAGTGCAGATTAGCCACTATTTTATACAAGGAAATATTTTAGGTATAGTATAGTGGTAAGTAATAAAATATTCGATGAAATGGGAAACTAGAAACACATACCTAACGATCTGTAATATTATTACTTTGTGTAAACAATATTGTCTATTGAACTGTAACTGTAATACCTACTTTGCATAGGTACCTACTTAAAAGAAAAATTAGTATTTTAGGTATGCCAAGCCACAAACGTGACACAGCCCTGCGCATCGAGCGAAAGTAGGTAACGAACGCTCCTAGACGGCCTCTGATTTACTACTGTCTATAATAATACTGTGGTTATGCCAAGCAGTATGGTAAAAGTGACGCCATGTTATGTGTTCTATGTATATTTACAATATTAGACAACTAAGGATTTTCCTCGGCTTAATTCTTCCTCCGGAAGTCACTTTTGGTTGCACTCTCCAAGCTGTGTCGGCGGCGGCGCGGCGGCGGCAGCTCACTGTCTCTAAGGCTGGCGGCTGCATTCAGGCCAGGGCTTTAGTTGTTAGGCTTGTTAGACTTGGCACTCAAGAATCTAGTCAGTTCTCGAGGTCAGCACCTCGGATGCTCAGTTTCGGTGTAATTTCGGGTGGTTTTACAATTTTGTTACTTATTTTAAAGAATGGATGAGGGGAAGAGAGGCCTTTGCCAAGCTGTGGGAAGATACTAGGCTAATAATAATAGGTCTACCCCCTGTTTAATTATTAACCTCTCTCATCGGAACTTGGTTTGCTGGAAGAGATTTCTTTTTATAGACGAGCTCGCCTTTGTACAATATTTTATTTACTTTTGTTTTATTTCAACTAATTGTGTGCAATAAAAGAAATTATGAATATAATAATTTAAAAGGTACCTACTCATACTTCTTTACGAGTTATCTTTACTTATTTGAAGGTAGATTTAAAATACCTACAAGTAGAATGGCATTTTGAGTATGCTATTTATTTGTATTACTGCCAAACGTAGACACGTAATTGACTATGCCGCCTCATATGGGAAAAGATGAACGCATAGATACCAATTTGTAAAAGACAGAAAACTCAACAAATTCCCTCGTAATACGTATGACATGAGACGTAGATAAATCGAATCGTTGAAGACGAAACAAAACAACATCACAAAAGGGATCAAAGATTCATCGACAAGCAAGACCCGTTGGGGTCAACCGTCGGGGATGTAGCAGAGAAGAAATACACAAGGAACTTAGTAAATGGAAAAGCGAGATAAGTAATAGAGATGTTTTTGTTGACCACCAGGAGGCCGATTCTCACCTATCAGACTCTCAATGCGTATTCGACAAAGGGGAAGAGCTTCGCATTCAATAGGCGAAGATCCTTCGCGATTGGTCCTTCGCCTATAGAATGACGAAGGACCTCCCCTTTGTCGAATTCGACAAATCTATAGAGACGAGAATTGGCCTCCAGTCTAGACTGAAGGGAAATGCTTAGAAAATATAAACGAATCTTTGTATACGTTTAGTTGATTTCTATAGCGGTTTTAGGGTATTATTTGTATCAGAAGGGTTTTTCGTTGATGAGCGTATGTATTTACAATTTATTTACTTTGCCTGATAAAAAATAATTGATGGCAACATTTTCAGGCTACTACGTATTTCATATAAATGGTTTGTCTATCAGAGAACGTAATAGTCCAAGCTAATGTGTGTGTCACAAATTGCCTTATATTCATTCGTAAGCGAGCGTTATAGCCCAAGCTGCTAACAAGGGTAACAAAATCTAGTTTTAAGAGTACCTAGCTAGACAAGTTACAAGTCCTTACAAGCTTTAAAATGGAGTCGTGTTACTGGACTTTAGCTATGGTATCAAAACAAAACAGCAGCGCGGCGTACGTACTGGCCAAGTAAAAACATCCGGACGAATTGTAAACCTCCTTCTTTGGGAAGTCGATTAAAAATAAAACACTTTCAACCGTATTGATAACCCCCTCCTTTTTTGAAGTCGGTTAAAAATGTGAACATACGATATATCACCTAACTGTTTACACTTGACCAGGAGCCCTATTTTTGAAATCGCTCGTGTGATATAATTTTAAAACGAGCCATCATAACGAATGATTTTCGTTCGTTATATTCATTCGCTCTGCAACGATTGGTCAGAACCACTCGTTGCGCAAGTCATACGAGCGATTATATCACACGAGCGATTTCAAAAATAGGGCTCCTGGGCCCTAATGCTGCTCTGAGAATTTCACTTATATTTCATTACTATTCCATTGCAAACACCCAATCAAGGAGGATAAGGAGGATAATAATTTAGCAGAATACCAAATGACGCCATTTTGGGTGTTTGCAATGGAATAGTAATGAAATATAAGTGAAATTCTCAGAGCAGCATTAGGCCCCTGCCCTTGAAATTGTATTGCGTTTCGGTAACTACTCGGTGTTAAGTCAGCCTCCCAACGTGCCTCTACCCAGAGCTCCCATTTATCACCGCACCGCGACGATCCTAATATTTCTCCACAAAATAATATTTACTTTACGATCACTCACTTAACATAATGGGCTGACTTCACCTGCGGGCAAACTTTCGGGGCCGAAATTCTAGAACTTTCCATCGGATACTGTATTATGGATTTGGGAGAGTCGTTTGGCCTTTCTATCAGTTTGGGCTGTTTGGATTTTAATGCCAAGCGAAGTAAAATTATTGCTTGATAACAATCTTAGTAATTACTTTAATTCTTGTTTTGGAAACATACAATATAAATACTACTGACGCCACCAAAGTTATAGGCGTCCGTACGCTCATGCAGGCGTCCGTCAGTCAATTCCATCAGTCATGACTACTCATGATCATGCATAACTGATGATTGCATTTTGTCGATACAAATCAACTTCAGTCACTTACGGTTGACTGAAGTTGAACGGTCCGTCAGTCATACATAGCAATATAAAAAATAATTTAATTTATTTATAAATGTATAAGTATCCTGTCTAACTTAACTTTCTATTGCTTTCGGCCTCTATATGGTGTACAATTGTACATAGGTTACCTTTTTACATGTTATCAAAAGCAGATAACGGTTACATAACAAAAAAGTTACTTGGAACGCTACTCGTTGCCAACTACGCTCGGCGGTATTGTTAGTTGAGCATCATGCAATACCTTCATTAGCTGCCGGCAACCAGTGATCAGGCCTTTACGGAACTGCCTAATTTCCTCGCCGTATTGAAGAATATTTTATCATAACTCGTTATTTTTCTGCATGCAACATGTCAGTTTGAATTTCTGGCCCCGCTGGAAATTTCCGCATGTTGGAAATATGAAAATTGGTTCGAGCAGGCTTTTCAGTTTTTATTTTAGTCTTTGCCATTTTGCCTATAACCTGCATGGATCAATGTACCGTGGCTTCGGTCAGCGCAAATTATTGCATGTGTAAGTAAGTAAGACGCAATCGTATAACCCATAATCAAAGCTAATAATGGATGCATTAAAAAAGCGAAAGCCGAGCTGAAACGAATTGAACCTTATCATATGTACTATGCACACTTGCCATCAAACCAAACGAGTATTATTGTTCGATAGTAATTGCCACTTAGGTTCAATGTACGTAGTTACCAAGAAACATCAAGGAGCCGTTTAGAAGAAAGCTTAAAAGGCTATAATAAAAATTAAAGCGGCACTTATTTGTTGGTGGGAGGCACGCAAACTCGTAAAAATAACATTTTGTGAAAGTTGAAAACTTGGGCGTAAATCACTGGCAGCCTTCATTGTGTTTAGGTACTGCCTTGAATTACTTTTACGTAATCAATGAGAGGTCGTTTTTTGCATGCTTGCACATTTGCACAATATTGTGGTGAAGTCTACTGCTTAATTCTTGGTATTTAATGGGTTGGGATTCGTGTGCCTAAATAGTTGGTTCGGCGATTGTATTGGAGTATTGAATAACTGGCCAAAAGTGGGCACTATTAATGGTAAAAGGCGTTGACGCTATGTTATTTTTCTTACTAATAATATTAGCTACAAAGACCGGACTTAGAGAGGCTGCCCTTTCCCCCCCCCCCCCCCCCATTTGTAAAGCGGAACTAAATCTCGTTAGCCAGCTCTTAGCTCGAACAAACATTAATTTCATCGCAGATTTTATAAAAGGCAAGTTTGATAAAACCCACTCGTTTGACTGACTGGATTGCTGGCAGCATCAGTGTTGAATTATAAGTTATGAGATCTGTCGTAAAAGTTGTTGGCCAAAAGCGGAAACAACAGTGCGTCTGCCACCCCGTATGGGATAAAGCGTGACGCCATGTTTGTTTGTGTGTCGTACAAAGCTTCATAAATAATTTCCGAATTTTTCCTTCCTTTTGACAGGCCAATCAGGCCAAATGACGATTGAAAATTGATTGTTATTAGTATTACGACCGGTAATGTGTTGTATGCTGGTTTCTAAATTCCGGTTGCTCTACCGAATTACACATAGTCCCCCTTATTAATAAAAAGATACTCCGGGAGTAATACGGAATAGACTACTTAAATTATATCAACGACCTCTGTGGCGCAGCGGTGGTTGTGGCTCTGCCTACCATGCGAGAGGTCCCGGGTCTGATTCCCGGTTGGGGATACAGAAAACAAAAATAAAACCCCAGGTATTGGATGTTACATGTTTCGCTGATTTTGGTTCCAACGACAGGGTATGCTGATGTGGGGCCAGAAGCAATGTATTTGCCTGTATGTAAATGTTTATATTTATCTAAAGTACTTCTAGAAACGGGCTGAAACTTTGAAATGTATATCTGGGTTGTTGCTGCCATGCAATTGTGTAGCGAAGTGTCAGACGTCAGCCCCGGGACGTGCCACGTCACACGGGGTTTATCCGGGAGTGAGATGGATTGTACATTGGCGTTCAAGGTAAGCTTCTCTATATAAAGTAGTACAGTGAAAGTGGTCGTGCTTGCAAACTGATTTTTCTATATGGTGTTAGGGCTTAAACCAGCATTAAAATGCCAGATTTGCAATTTCCCAAGTGCTGTGCGAGCGGCGGTGTACCCAAAAAATCATGAAATTTTCGGTCATTTTTCAGTTTTTGTTCAACGTGTCAGTGGAAGAAGCGATCTCTACTCCATATTTCTGGCAATGTGCTTTCCCCATGTCTTAGCTCAACGTCTCATGTCTCTGCCACCTCGCATGGAAAAGGTGTGACTCTATGTTGATCATTTATATTTCATATTACTTTTCGGTTGAATTTCCATGACGCATGTCTGTACACAAAAAATATGGCTGATATTTTTCCGAACTTTAAGGAGGAATTAGAAGATGGGAGTTAGTCTTTTAATTATTTATCACATTTGAATTATTCAAATGTTTAACGTTTTCAGATAAAGCCCATAATAAACTATGCTTTATCAGTTTTTTACTTTACGGTTCGCAAAAAGCCTTGTCTGTTGTAGCTAAGCCTGAACGCTGGTGATTGGGTCCGGGATCAAATTGACTAATTTGCGCTCCGTCGTCGGTCGGTCGGTTAAATTTTACTTTTTAACCAGTATTGTTCTATTACTTACCTTGTAGCAAAATAGATTTCCGCCTTAAACCGGTGTTTACATATTGATATTTAAAGCAAATCTCTGTCATCATGTGATTGATGTCTGTGTTTGAATGACAGAAATTCTGGATTTCTATCAGAAAAAGTTAAAATACATATTACAGTACGAGGCCTTTGTTTTGGCATGTCAGGGACCCGAGGTGCCACGAGTATGATACTCGGCGTTTGACTTATCGAGAGATGTCAACTGATGCATGACAGTCTACTTTCACAAATCACGAACAAAATAAGAATAATCCCATCCAATATGTACCCACTACCCAGACATCCAGATCAAAATGTCGATAAAATACAGATCTCTATAAAAAGATAATGGATACGGTTTGCAATAACAGTATATTTGTAGAGCAAGGCACTTTATCTGCTGACTCTCCCTTCTCGTTATAATAACAAAAATTTGGCCCGCCCGCCCGCCCAAAAGAGACCGGCATGATAGAGCTCATTTGTATAAAGGATGTTACAAAATCGTGTTTACATTTCAGGGGTTAAGGAAATTATTAACATACCATTAGTTACGGCGAAGGGCTGGCCTCTTCTCACGCCGTCTAAATTATAAAAAATTGTGCTTTGCCACCCGTATGGGTTAATAGTAATTTACAATAATTCACAAAGTTAAAAACTTAAAAAAAACGACTTCGAGACTTTATTTATCAATCCTCTCTGCTCGCGTTGCGAATGTCGTCTAAAACACGAACACGAGCCTACAACATCTGTGTTCTGGCTGTTAAGTAAAACACGAACACGAGCCTACAACATCTGTGTTCTGGCTGTTTAGTAAAACACGAACACGAGCCTACAACATCTGTGTTCTGGCTGTTAAGTAAAACACGAACACGAGCCTACAACATCTGTGTTCTGGCTGTTAAGTAAAACACGAACACGAGCCTACAACATCTGTGTTCTGGCTGTTAAGTAAAACACGAACACGAGCCTACAACATCTGTGTTCTGGCTGTTAAGTAAAACACGAACACGAGCCTACAACATCTGTGTTCTGGCTGTTAAGTAAAACACGAACACGAGCCTACAACATCTGTGTTCTGGCTGTTAAGTAAAACACGAACACGAGCCTACAACATCTGTGTTCTGGCTGTTAAGTAAAACACGAACACGAGCCTACAACATCTGTGTTCTGGCTGTTAAATCCACACATATTAGTTCATATTACACAACATAATTAGACGAATATCGGTCCTTTCAGTCAGTCCACAGTCACAGAAAGGAAATAATACGTGATTTTGTTTACCGCTAATACCTTAAGTAAGACATTACTTATACTTTTCAGAATTTTCATGTAGTGACCTAACTACTGGACCATTTCCTGGTTTTCAAAAAATAAGACGAGACTTAAGACAACCCTCCCTTTCAAACAAAAAATAATAATTTTGAAATCGGTTCATAAATAGTACTTTTGGGGTAACACACATTACAAATAATAATGATAAAAAACATACAACTGAATTGAAGTTTTTTGAAGTCGGTTACAAAAATAAGTCCTTATAATGGTCTAAAATTAAGATTAAGATTACTCTCTACTATTTGTCTGTTCACCACGAGGGAGTCCATAATCTAGCATCTGGATACTTAAAAACTTTGAACCCATAGAATGAAGTGGTTGAACAAAAGACATCCACTGTGCCTCCATTATACTACGTCAGCAAACTTCAATATTGGCCTCCGCAAATTTTAATCAATAACCTGTTGATGCTACCTGCTAGATGAAAGATTCCCGATATTCGAGCTCACAGCATTTTAGATTAAAGTTGTCGGGTTGGGGCCACGGGGCACAAGTAGGTACCTAGTTCGTAATTTCTATAATGTACTACACAAGAATGACATATAGAAAACATATAAAAGATAGACAATGTACAAAGGCGATTTGACGTTTGTTCACGCTTGCGCTCGCGTCACCAAATGTCAAATCGCATACATTTTGAGTTTTCGTTAACATTTAGTTTTCGGAGCGTTATTATCTTTGTCTGTCTACTGAAAGTCATATAAGTATGATATATAAGCGAGACTTTGTCTGTCTACTGAAAGTCATATAAGTATGATATATAAGCAAGACTTTGTCTGTCTACTGAAAGTCATATAAGTATGATATATAAGCGAGACTTTGTCTGTCTACTGAAAGTCATATAAGTATGATATATAAGCAAGACTTTGTCTGTCTACTGAAAGTCATATAAGTATGATATATAAGCGAGACTTTGTCTGTCTACTGAAAGTCATAGAAGTATGATATATAAGCGAGACTTTGTCTGTCTACTGAAAGTCATATAAGTATGATATATAAGCGAGACTTTGTCTGTCTACTGAAAGTCATATAAGTATGATATATAAGCGAGACTTTGTCTGTCTACTGAAAGTCATATAAGTATGATATATAAGCGAGACTTTATTCGAGTAGCACTATACTTATGTATTTTTGCAATAAAATCTTAAAGCCTAACAAAATCGTTATTATTTTCAAACTACGAGATCACACAGACAGTGACACCTGGGGCCTAATGCTGCTCTGAGAATTTCACTTATATTTCATTACTATTTCATTACTATTCCATTGCAAACACCCAAAATGGCGTCATTTGGTATTCTCCTAAATTATTATCCTCCTTATCCTCCTTAATTGGGTGTTGGAATGGAATAGTAATGAAATAGTAATGAAATATAAGTGAAATTCTCAGAGCAGCATTAGGGCCCTGGACTTCTTCTCCGATATTGTAAAGAGTGTCTGTCTGTCTGTCTAATCCAGATGTTGCAGAAATATATTTTTCAGGCTTTCTGTTTACGTAGCATCACACCATATAGGGTGATATTAATAGGGTGACATTAAAAATGGAGGTTTACCCCCGAAACCTTATAAAAGTTAAGTGCTGGCTGACATAATTTCATGTTATGCGATAATTTTCCAACCACTTCTAAATCGAAAATCTATTCTTAGAACTATTGCAAAAAATAACTACTACTATAGAAAACCGCATTAAAATCCTTCCTTTTGTTTAACCACAGTGCCACTGACAGACATACATGCACAGAGACTAGACTCTTCTAACTTGTAACACCTATGTATTTTTTAGAGTAGCTTTTAATCTAGCACATTTATGTACCTAGGTAGCGGAGATAGCCCAGCCCAGGCTAGTCGTTAAACCTCCTTTATTGTTTCCTATTTGGAATAATCCGTAACCTGTTGATACCCGGGGTATCTAAATCGCGGATTAACACCCTCCTGACGTCGTTATAAAGGGTGATAAACATAAAATCGTTTTCGGGGTTTCAGGACAGAAGGCAGCGTGTAAAGCGTAGACAATACTATTTTTGGGTCTGACCGACCTGTGACCTCTCTGTCAAGGTTAGGGTAAGGTGGTATAAGTGAGAGATGGTACTTAGAGCCAAAGAAACTTGGCGTGAACGTACTTATAATCCGTTGCTCTAAGTAAACATATAGCTAAGAACGTCAGAAGTATGAATGAAATAGTGTATTTGTATATAATTGCTTGGAATGTAGAATGTGCTAGAATCAAAAGAAAAAGAATCAACGTACGAAATGGAAGTCAGGGTTTTGGCTGCATTTTTTTCTCTCATCTAAAATGTGTCATAACGAACTGTGGGGGAAATCTGGACAAACATTCAACATTAAACATTTTCCTTTCATTGTCCGAGGCACCAACTTACCGTTTCTATCCCATTTCACTACTTCAATATTTCAATATACTTTATTGCGCACAAATCAATACATTATGACTACTTAGTGATTATTTTGCAAACAAACGTTTGTTAAAGTAAAATGAAAATCGTTGTACTGATTTAAAAAAACAAAACAATGTCTTAACTAGGTTTTTATACATCTGGCATATTTTTCAGCATAGCCTACTCGTATACATGTGCTCCAGAAAATACAAGATACTCATTACCTCTGTGTTACTAGTCTGGCACAACTCGTCCTGATAGAGCTGTGAGAGTGAACGATTGCTTTTGCTGAGTCATGTGCATTATCATTATCTGCTACACTCATGTGACAGCAGCATCACAATGGAGACTGTGATAAATCGACCAAAAATCCTACAAGGGGTATGATTTATCTTCCACGAAGAAGATTCCTACTTAGTTTGCTGTAAGAGATCTCTTACTAGAGATAAGCTCAGCTTTGTACATTATTTTGATTCCTTTTCTTTTGTTTTCTCAATTTTTGTGACACGTGCAGTAAAGAAATTATGATAAGTAAGATTCACACTAATGTAGAATAGTCAGAAGTTGTTAGCTCATTACTTGACTGGAAATAAATATATTACAGTCTGAGGATGTTACATACTAGAAGTTCCTGAAATAAAGTGTCTCAACATAACAATCATTCACACAACATTACATAATCATCATCACGGGTTAGGCACGGGTTAAAAGCTTTATGATAACATCTCGATGAATCGATAATAACCTTATTAATAAAATCATAATATTCATGATAAAACTAAACGTCGATCGTCTAATTTCAAGGTCATCTCATCATTTTCTAAGGAATTTTGTACCAGCATTTTGCATTCTTGTTTAGCAAGAATATGTAAATGTTCCGTACAACTTCAACATGATTAGCTATTCATAGTGCAGAGGGTATAAGAAGCGACTTTGAGTGAGCCGATCGCTTGCATTGCATCCGATTAGTGTGCGATGGCGTTAGAGGTTTAGAACCAATATTCAAGTTACCATCATAAAGGCAATTGATCAAGATTGCAGACGAGTTGCTGTGACGCAAAGATAAGTATCACTTGTGATAAGGAGGTCATTTTGCTCTTTGTCTGTGATTGGTAGGAAATGCTTCATATTTTTATGACCTCAATTTCTTTAAAATACCTATTCAAGAAATGGCTAAAGTTTAAGACCACGAGCTAGAATGTGAGTTAAGTCCTTATAAAGTATGAAGTTCGAGGATTTCGTAATGAAAGCCAAGATCGACCACATGAACCTACGACTTCTAGTGGAACTACACGGGTTCTCTATGCGATACTCTCAACAGACTCTGCAAGAGTAAATGGATAAGGCCAAAGCTGTGAAGAAGAAAACTGCTTTCAAACAGTTTCTGAAGGGCATGTCGAAGAAAAAGCCTGATGAAGTCGATGTGGCAATAGAGGAGAAACCAGTGGATCAGGTAAGCCATTTTTACGTGGTTAAAAATTTGCTGTGACAATGCTTTTGTATGGTTGGTGTTGACAGGATCCTTTCCGGTTTCTATTACGCACGGCACTGTACTTTGATCTATGAATCGAAGGAAACTATGGATTCGTATATTTTCTGATGACTTGTTGTGCTTGGGCATAATAGCTTTCCCTATTCTTGTTTTCAAAACAGACAGAAATATTTAGTGTTTGGTAACTGAAGTTCTATGTAGCTATGACACTAAATACAATATTTGCTGATGGTACGAGCACACGATTACCCACATTTATTAATGAGGTGGTAGTGACTCAAACAGGTGTGTGCGCTTTTGAAAACTGTTTAAACTTGTGGTGTCAAATTTGGACCTACTCTAATTAGCTGCTGACAGCTATTACTACAAAGGTATTTTTGTATTTTTTTAGCTTTTGGTATGAAGTTTCACTTATTATCATATGGTGTTCCAATCCAATATGATCTAATAATAGGTGAGTTAAACTACAATTTAAGTTTTAATCGATATTTGATAAGATCACCAACAAAATATTGTGTTTGACCGTGACAGTGTGTCATTCAGTATTACCTCCCCAATTCAGAAGGTACCTTTTGGACAAGTTAGTCAAATACGTAGGAAGATGTCTGAAGTTGAAGCATTATGTACAAAATGACTTGACTGTATCAGAATCGTATATTTTCAGCAGTTATATTTAAAAGAAACTCAATTTTGTGACAAAAAAGCTTATGACGTCACATGCAAGTATTTCATGGAGATCATAATGAAAATTACCGGCGCCGCAGCTATGGAGATTATTGGAGAAGCAAATTAAAATAAATTACGCGTACTCACTGCTCATCAGTAGGTAATTTATAACAATTACTTTGCAGTTGTTGTTAATTGGCCGAATCGACCGATTCGATGCACGCAGTAATAAAAAACTTTTGTTTTCGCTGTAATTCTACGTTTTCGGGTCTTGGATCACACACACTGTTGTGAGGGTGACAAAACGTGCCAGGCCTTCTAAACCAGCTTCGGGGCAACTTAGCCGGCTGTTGGCACGTAGTTTGCATCCAGTGCTGAGTTGTCGGAAGTGTGGGGGCGACATGATATACCCTAGATGCCTCGAGCAGAGCCGTTGGATGCACTTATGGAAGATATAAAGGCTAGACTCTAGCCGCTAGAGTACCTAGGTAGTGAAGTTTGAATATCCAGCTAAACATGAGCAAAGCCACACTTGAAAAGTTACGCTGTTTGCTTTTTTGGTTAGATTGGAGCCATTTTGGGCTAAATAGGTGATAGGTGATCTATCTCTGTTTAGCCTCCTGCATCTACTGTTGAGTAAAAGCCTCATCATTACCCCAATATTTGTGGTCCTTGGCCAACCTGAACTACTGTTTCTCGGAAGATTTGGAGCAACCGACCGTCATCGGGTGGTCTAAATGCCATGACGATGGTCTGAGCGAGCGCCTCTCTTGGCCACCATTTTAGACCTATCATGGTAAAGGATAGTTTTTTTTTAATCGGTGATATTTATGTATATCTTTCTTTAACATTATAACTTTAATCGTTTTGCGTTCGAGTTGAACCAAGTGAAAAATAACCGATGATATGATACAACAGTAGATCCATTACAAATTAATGATTTGTAAAAGTCTGTGTGCTGCGTTGAGTCTGAAACAGAGTCTGTGACGCTTTGCGATGATTTAGCCGTCCACAGATTAGTTTGACTACTGAGTACACTGCTGTTAATTCGTACTAACTGCGATTATTAATGTTCAAACACACTACGCCATTCAACAGGTTTTGCTTTGTATCCACATCACCGTTTGAACATCTCAATAAGCTTCAGGATTTTTTATTTTATTTATAGGTAAGTTAGTAAGTAATAATAAGTTATCTATCATAGAAAAATAGGCGAATATTTATCAGAATATTAAATAGTCACTAAAATAGGTATTCGACTATTATTTGATGGTTTAAATCGGTACTGAATAGCGTAGTTGTCCGAGTCCGTCCAGCTAATCATCTACGGCATAACTCAATTAAATCTTACACCAGTAAGGCAGTAAAAGACAGAGAGTATCGGTTAAATGCCAATATAAGAATCAAAATAAGGAAATAACTGATTAACTTCATATTTTCAAATAAAAACATTACAATACCTTTTCCGTACACATTTAAAGTCCACAAAGCCATCAAATAGGTGGCAACACTGGTTATTTGACTTTCATAACGCCGACGCGAACGGCTATAGTTGAACGCTGCAAATGTCCACAGAACGTTGCTCAGCATAATACCGTGAATACATTGCTGTGCTCGAATGTACGTGGCTGGAATTTTAATACACTGCACTTGTTGTTACTTGGGTGCAGCGCGAAATTGTTAGCCGGCTAGGCAGCGGAAAATGTTTTTTTCGTAAAGTTTAGCTTACATTTATGTAGAAAGTGTATGCGGTTAGTTGGGCAAGCCTGGTACTCCGCATTTTAGGTTACTTACTTAACTTTATCTGCGTGTTGAACTAACCTGTAGGTAGCACTGGCTGAAATCCAGGATTGGTAAAAAGGTAGTTCTTGAATCATTATAAAGTTGTTTAAGTATAACATTTATTTAACACACGAACGAACGTCAAGTCTGCTAAACACATTATGAATCATTGATCATTCAAAGACCCGTTTTTGACATAATTGGTAGTCTACTGTCCACATAGTAATTCATTGATCGAATATGGAATTTCATAGAACCACATGGGTATTCTTCTGCACATTAATATCTATGCGGTATTGCGCTGTTGTCAAAACGGTATTCCTCTCCTTATTTTGACGTTGTTATGCACTGACGTGTTATGCCATGAAAGTACTATGTTAATACAGATGCAGCACAGATGAGGAGTGTCTGTTCAAAAGGTCCTATTTCCATTTTGATAAATTTTACAGGAAACGAAAAAAAATAAGTTTTGATCAAAACATTATAAAGATTATAAAAGTTTTATAAAGAGAAATAAGCCAATACGTCAAATTTTAAGTTTTTTTTATATATTGGAAATACGTGCTTTTTGCACAGAATTTTAACAGATATGTATGAGATTTAAGTTACAGTTACAGAAAAAGTATTAAAAAATATAATCTTGCCAAAGTGAAACAGGACCTTTTGAACAGACACTCCTCAGATGTTGTACGGCGTAATTGTCTTACTCAAGTACCGGAATGCCCATTTTATGCTGTAACTAGCTAGCATTAACATAGCAATGTGATTATGTGGACTTTTACCAGACTTGACACGCCGGGCCGCGTGACGCTGTGCGCGAATCGCAAGGCAATAATAGCTATAGCAAGGCCGGCGCTTGAAAATGCCGGTTTTGCCGTCGACAGGTGCCGAGATGCGCCGTGCGTGCCAGCTACAAGCAGACCGGTCTTTGCGTACAGAATCAAATCTATTCAAACACATCTCACACACACAGATGGACAGACAGACCCAAATTTTTATACACACACACCCTCACACACACACACACAACCTCTCTCGCACACACACTCACACACACACACACAGACGCACTCGAACACACAACAAGAATAAACTTAGCATAGCCAGACTCCCTAGCCAGTTACCTACCAGCTACTTTTCTACTCGTCTCTACGATACTTCACGAAATGTCCACGTGTACCCACGTATATTTAACAATTACTGTACTCTGCTCACATGAATGCCAGCATCACGCACAAACCTCCGAGGTTTATCTGATGTAAATGTACCTACTTAATTAAGAAGGTTACCCCCATTTGTCATATCACTGGAAATCAAACTACAGAATTCAGCTCACTCTCTCCCATACAAACTTGCATTTCTCTCCATACATTTATTTCTTTCATTCACCCACGTTGCGCCTATACTTTCGCACTTTTTACCATATCTACGGTATAGCAAGGGCACAGTGCACTCACTCGGCCTCCTCGACGGTCTCGGACATCGCGAGGAAGATGCAGTTGCACAGAATGGTCGCCATCACGATGTAATCGAAGAACTGGTTCGTGAAGAGGTACACGCAGGCGCGCCGCACCGGCGACCACGGCGACCACCAGAATAGGGACCGCGTCGCCGTGAACCGGTGGATGTAGTTCTTGCGGAAGCGCTTCGAGACCACGCAGAACGTCTGGGGAGAAAAAAATAAGTTTGACAGGATCCTAATAATAAACCTCCGCTGTCCGTCCGTCCATCCGACTGTTAGCGGGCTGTTTCTCATGGTTGAAATTTTCACAGTTACATTTTCAGAGTTATATTTTTAAAAATACTGTGATTTATTACCCAAAGTAGAGGGTCAAGCGTCTGAATGACGGAATAAAGGGAAGCACCCTTAACCTTAGGTTAACTTATAACTGGAAAACACCTAAAAGTTCACAATGATCAAATATCTACACTATCATAGGAGTTAATATTACTGAACGGGTTAAAGAGTTTTTGTCTGCCTGCTGTAATCATACTACATATTGCAGAATTAAGATCTGGGTTCGTAAAGTTAATAATCAAAACAAGGATAAAATTTAACAAGCTTAGAACTAAACTGCCTATGGTTAACGGTTTGGTAATGAAGTTGTTAACGACTCTAGCCGTCAAACCAAGCCACAAACTGCAACAATTCTGCACACAAACCTTTCAGTTTTCAGTTCGCTAAAATTTTCGAGCTAAGAGCACATCATAGTATGACGTAATAACCGAGGCCAATTAGGTATATTAGCGTGTTATGTCGCACACTCGTTTTACAGAATTGGTCCCAGGACTCCAATGTCCAGTATACAGTAGGGTCACCCTACATGTTTCATATTTAGAGTAAGAAGGTTTCGAGAACTCTATACCTACTTCGTTGATAATTTATTTCACGCATAGAAATGTTTCCGCACATACCTACATAATCTTTAGATAGGAATAAGTTAGGTACGAGGAAGATTTGAGATCCTCAAGTTGGACATTCGGAGTGGTGATAAAGGCTTCAGCACACTACCGGAGGGTCGATAGCGGGGCGGGTGTCAAATACAAAATTATTAATGATAAAATTATTCAAGAAATCGTTCATATTATCAAGAAACTACACACCCGCCGCCCGCCGGTAGCAGCAGCAGTTCAAAAGCCACGCTGTCGATGTCGTGTCAGTGTGGCGGCACAGATTAATAAAGGTGGCGGGGTGGCGGCCTTTCAACCATACATGTGATAACATTGACAACCGTCACGCGCAGGGAGCACTTATCCAGTGGAGAGCGCATAGATACATTTTCCTTTGAAACACAACTCGCCAATTTACGGGCAGCGCGGCGGGGGACGAGGTAAGAGAGCTGTGATTGGTCAGCCGCTGCGAAACTGTCTGGCGGCCCGTCATCGTACATAGGTTGCTTAAGCGAACGTTTGTTGAATACAAAAAACGTTTGGCGAGCCGCATTCCCCCGCAGGCGCAGTCAATTTGATATATAGTCTCTGGTCACGCGCCACCAAGTAACGCCCCGTTGATGTAGTACGGGGCCATTGCTTTGGCACGTCGTCGTCGGGCCGGGACCCAACGTGCCCCGAGTATGATACTCGGCGTTTGACTTGGCGGGAGAGAGAGAGATAGAGAGCGAGACGAGACCCGACGTGCCAAAACAAAAGCCCCGTACCGTACCGAACTTTTAGTACAAACTTGTTTTGTGGAAGTAAATATAGGCTCTCCAAAAAAAATATGCGCGCTCAGTACGTTCTCTCTCACAAAACCAGTGGAACTTTACAATACAAGTTTACACTTACAACATAAAATAAGTAAGTATGTAGCTTCTGAATTTAATATTCTCATCTTCCTAATACGATGCTACTCGAAAACATCCGGAACTACAGTCTGATTTTAAATTATGCAGTGCAGTGCACACGCTGCTCTAAGTGAGTTAACTGGAAACCGGAAGAGATGTAATGTATGTATGTACTCATACGCGTGCAGTGAACACGCTGCTCTAAGTGAGGAAGAGATGTAATGTACTCATATAAGTACCTAACTAATATGTCCCTCAACAGGAACAAAATAACATAGTTTGTTTTATACTCCTGACGCTGTACCGCTACATGTCATCAACTCTGCTTTTATGGGAATTAACGGGCAATAGAACATATCTACATTGTAATTATAAACGAACTTGTTGAGGCAGGAATGCTGTAGCTGATAAGTAAAAACAATGCTTTGCTATTTGCGAACTGAGACAGTTTATTTAATATTATAATACAATATATACAAAATAGCTGACCCTGTAAGGATCGCGCAAGAGGATTACGATGTGCGGAGGGTGCGAGTGGAATGCATGATAGGCTGTCTCACACCATATAATAAACCGGGCCGCGCCTCTCGATCTTCAGTGATCATCCGCCCCGTCCCCGCTAACCTCTCCGTCTCAGCCATTAGTCCGCGCCCGGCAGCCGAGCTGTACGGTCGTCTCCACTCGCGCTCCCCCGTTGCCACCCCGGCAACCAGTTTTTCCTCTCCCGCGTCCGCGCCCGCGCCCGCGTGAGAGACCGCTCTCTCTCTCCCTCGCACACCCGCCGAGACCGTCCCGGTCGAGGCAGGTAGTAGCGACCGCCGCGAGTTCTGTGAAGTGACTGTGCTTAGTGCCCTCTCTTTGGATTGGTTCCGGCAGGTCGTATAGTATATTTATTTATTCTGTCTCCCTTGTCCCCCTTGTCCCCCCACTGTCTGTTTTCTGTCTGTTATTTATATTATTTGTGTTTGTTTATTCACCTCGGGCCGTCTGGACTGAGACGGAGACGGTCAGAGACTCACCGAGGTACACACCACACGTAGCTGTTCCCACAGATATTCATTACTCACCTCTCCCTGTGTGCTTTGAGCCACAGGGAGGATTGATTTACAACTAACCATGGCCTCCGATATGTCATACGCCGCCCAAGTTATTAAGATCCTACAGGCCAAGCCCCTTCTAAAAAGCTATTTTGATGAGCTCATGCTTCTGAGCCCGCCCCAGAACCCGCTAATATGCACTATCACTCGAAAATACCCCCCTTCTAGCCCCTCAACATACTCAAGCGTAGGGTCCGTTAGCCCGATTACTATTCCCCTATCGGCAAACCCCAGCCCTAGCCAGTCCCCCGCCACTCTTTCCCCCGCAGCTCAAGGCGGTTCGACCCCGGCCAACTGCTCCCCGTACTCTGCCCCCGCCCTCAGCCCATTGTCCTCCGGCCCAGCCTTTAGCACGCCAGACTCCACCCATGCTGTTAGTGACAACGATGACGGAGACCACGACGTCACCGTTGTCACGAACAACAAGAAGCGGAAGAACCGTTCTTCCGAGTCTCCACTTAGCCCCGAGGCTAAGCAGAGCAAACCCTCGTTCTCGCCGTTAATGACTCCGCGCAGTCAGCCAATCGCCGCGCCCCGGACTCTAGTCCTTCAAAGTCCGCCCTCACCCGCAAACTCCGCGGAACCCACCGTCCCCGCTTCCCCCGCGCCCCGCACCCGCCCTCCACCCCCCATCACTATCAGGGAAGAAACTGCCTGGACCCGGGTCTGCATTCATTTGCAGAAAAATAGTTTCAAGTACCGCTCAGCGGCCACACCAGCCGGAACCCGAGTCCAGGTGGAGGATTCCAATGCCCACCGTCTATTGACTAAATATTTAAGGGAAAACCGAATAGGGTACTTCTCTTATTCTCTTCCCGAGGAGAAGGCATACAGGTATGTCATCCGCCCCGTCCCCGCTAACCTCTCCGTCTCAGCCATTAAGGCTGATCTTTTATCCAAAAATTTCCCAGTCACAGAGGTGCATAGAATGCACCGACCTAACAGGCCCTATCAGCAGAGCCTCCCATTCTCAATGATCCTCGTGGTCGCCGAACACACGGCGGCTGCGAGAGATCTAGCCCCCCTTAGATCCCTGTGTGGCCTCTCAGGCCTCACAGTTGAAAGCCCCTCATCCCGCGGCACTTTAAAGCAATGCTTTAATTGCCAACTCTATGGACACGCACAGAGTAAGTGCACAGCCCCCCCCCGTTGCGTTAAATGCGCAGGCAATCATGCCACCCCCGCCTGTCAGAAAGACTCGGCAACTCCTCCCACCTGCGTGCTGTGCGGGAATGTCGGACACACAGCCAACTATGGCGGGTGCCCGGCACGCCCGGGCAACAACCGCAGATGGGAACATAGCCAGAGTCTCCTCCAACGGCCCCTATTAGCACCCCACCCCTCACGCCCCTTATACAGGCCCAAACCGCTCGTCACTTTCCCAACAGTTTACCCACCAGGTTGCGGCTACGGGCCCAGACCGCGCCCGTTACATTATTATCAACGTTACGTCCCACAGCCCGGCTACTCTTATAGATATATCCCCAGACTCCTAGACCTCCCCCAACCCCAGCCCCCAAACTTCGCCTCTTACCGGCCCCGTACATATGCCACCGTGGCATCTTCAACCGCTTTCTCTCATCATGGATAGTACAACCATCCAAGTAAACTCAGTAGCCGGGCGCCACAAGCCCCGCGACCTCATACTAGCCCTCTACAACGCGGACTCCCTTCTTAAACAGCGAGGAGAAGTCGCCGACCTCCTCAATAGGCAAAAGATAGATATCCTAGCGGTACAGGAAACCTATCTTAAACCTAAACACAGGCGCTTTAACATAGCCAACTATTCCCTCCTCCGTAATGACCGCTTACCGACACCGACCCACCCCAAAGACCTCAAAGGAGGCACAGCCATCTATTATAAGAAATCCCTTCATATATCCGCTATGGACACCCCCCCATTAGAAAAATGCGAGGCTACAGTCATCCGCGTCGCAATGTCAGGCCATAATCCCATCGTTATAGCATCTGTCTATCTGCCAGGTGGACAGACGATGCTATCCAACGACATCAAGGCCCTCTTAGATCTAGGCAATACAGTCATCCTAGCCGGTGACTTCAACAGCAAGCACCGGGAATGGAACTGTTATGAGACTAATACAAACGGACGGACCCTACAGAGATTACTAGAACCCTCAGAGGACTGCCAAGTCATAGCTCCTTATGCCCCTACTCACTACCCGTACACAGCAGGCTATAGACCAGATGTCCTATCCTACTGTATCTTTAAAAACATTAGCCTCCCAGTCAGAGACATAGCAGTACTCAGCGAGCTTCACTCGGACCACAGACCAGTCATTTACTATCTCGGCAGGCAATTCGACCGACCGACTGAAACCAGGACAGTTATTAACAACCGTAAATTCAATCAAACCCTCAGGAAACCAGACCCCAGACTAGACATTAGATCCGATATTGAAAATAGAGCCCAACTAGAAGCCAAAATCTCTGATGTAGGCAGCAGTCTCAACGAAGCCCTAACCGGCGCCTCCGTCGAGGTACCGGTGAAGGCCAACCACCGCTTCGAGCTCCCCGGAGACCTGAGACTGCTGATTACAGCAAAGAATGCGGCTCAAAGAGATTATGATAACTGTCCCGCAGACAATCTTAGAATGCGAATGCGTCGCCTCCAGCGGGAGGTTACCAAACGCATGCGAGAGTTCAAGGGCACGCACATGGACGAGTTCGTATCCAGCATAGCCCCTAGTCACACAGCTATCTTTAAATTTAGTAAATACCTAAAATCAGATGAAATTGCCCCCATGCCCCCCTTGAAGCGTAGTAATAACCAACCTGCAGCCTTTGACGACGACGAAAAGGCCGAATGTCTTGCCGAAAGCCTCGAAGCCCAATGCACCCCCTCCACCCAACCGACAGACCCCGACCACTTAGACATGGTCAATACAGAGGTAGGCAATAGAAGCGCTCTCCCCCCCATTGACTCCCTTCCCGAGATCACCCTCGAGGAAGTGCAAAAAGTAATCAGGCAACTCAAACCCAAGAAAGCACCGGGGCTTGACAAAATCTCAAACACGGCTATCAAATCCTTCCCCCTTAGACTTCTCACGACCCTGACGGTCATCTTTAACGCGTCCCTCCGTCTCTGTGCGTTTCCTAACGCATGGAAGGAAGCCGAAGTCATCGGCTTCCACAAGCCCCGGAAAGACAGATCCGACCCCACTAGCTACCGCCCCATTAGCTTACTATCCTCGATAGGCAAAGTCTACGAGCGGCTTCTTCTAAGCCGGCTCCAAGACATTTGCAAAGATAGGAACCTCATTCCCAACGAGCAGTTTGGCTTTAGACCCAAACACTCGTGCGTTCAGCAAGTGCACCGCATAACGGAGCACATTCACAGAGGTTTCCACACAACGGCAAAGTCCAAAGGTACCGGTGCCATATTCTTTGACGTTGCGAAAGCGTTCGACAAAGTTTGGCACAACGGCCTTATTTATAAACTTTACCAACTCAACCTCCCCGATAGGCTAGTACTCATTATTAAAGACTACCTCACCGATCGCAGCTTTTGCTATCGCGTGGAAAAATCTCAGTCCCGATTTCACCCAATAGCTGCCGGAGTCCCCCAGGGCTCCGTGCTCTCCCCTACTCTCTTTTCACTCTACGTCCATGACGCCCCCCGCACGCCGCACGTCGAGCTAGCCCTTTACGCTGACGACACGGCACTTTATTACACCAGTAGGCAGAGGGCGCGTGTTTGTCAAGTACTCCAATTAGCAGTAACCGAACTCGGTGAATGGGCTCTCAAATGGAGAATAGAGATGAATCCCGAGAAAAGCACAGCTGTGTACTTTACCAGGGATACAAATCATCCAGACCGCGCGTCCTCAAGACTAACAAATATCACCCTTTTCGGCCGTCCAATCCCCTGGGAAAAGCAAGTGAAGTACTTAGGCGTGACATTAGACTCTCGCCTAAACTTCAAAGCTCATATTAAGACCGTGCGCGATAAAGCAGCCTTCTACATGGGTAGGCTTCACCCGCTCATGAGAAGTAACAGCAAACTCCCATTGCGCTGCAAACTCAACCTTTATAAAACTTGCATCCGACCGGTTTTCACGTATGCAAGTCCAGTCTTTGCACACCGCACCGCCTCTCTAGAACAGCTTCAGTTGCTCCAAAACCGGTTCATGCGCAAAGCCGTTGGTGCCCCGTGGTACATGCGCAACGTAGATCTCCATAGCGATTTTGGCCTCCCCACCGTCAAGCAGTATATGAAAGAAGCGTCCGAACGCTTCTTCCAATCTGCTTCCACCCACTCAAACCCATATATCATCCAAGCCATCTCTTACGACCCTCCCCCAATAATTCAGCACCCCCTTAAAAGACGCCCCAAAGATGTACTTCATGACCCTGATGACGACATCACTATAGCCCTCAAATCCCAACCACCCTCCGCCCCTCAGGCACGCCAACCCGAGGAAGGCTGTATTCCCGAGGCATTACTGCGACTCAGACGCCAAGTTTGGATCGAAAGAGACCGCCGTCTTGACCCACCGGATATACAGCCACCCCCTCCCCCTCTATAGGACTAGGATTTAGAATTAAGCTTACCAATCTATCTATCTCGTAGCAGTGAGGGCCATCTGCCCCCACTGATGTCGCTATCCGATTGACTAAGAGCTGAGGCCCGCTCGAGTAGGTACAGTCAATTGGGTACGCAGGCTAACTCCCCCAATATATATTATATAAACATATTTATACAAACTTGTAGGTAGAACGCCCTCTGCGACTATCGAGGTCATGGTTAGTAGTAAAATGAACACATAACTACTCACGCACATTGGGGTTTTTTTAGTCCGTATGCTACACATAAGCTCTCCGCTCAATGTAGTCTCTGCCTCACGGCGGAGACCTCATCCGGATCTTGTGTGTAGAGAACCGGGCATAGCAGGGAGGTCTGACTCCCGGGCATGGTTAAACCATTTTTTTATCCCCTCACACACGAAAAAAAAAAAAAAAAATCTCGATCTTCAGTATGAGTCGCTGTGTCGATGCTGCTACAGTGCTCCCCCTCAAGCGAAGCGTACGGGAGGTCTAACAACACGTCCTGATCTTGTCCTCCGTTCTATGTTTTCCTCAGACGACTCTTCGCTCATAGTGTAAGCTGGTTTGAGGCGATCGATGGACACGTTGACTTGTCGACCCGGCAATTGTAGTAAAAAGTACTTGTCGCATCTTTGTAACACCGGATAGGGTCCTTCGTAGGGTGCCTGCAGAGGTCTTCGTACAGCGTCAACACGCATGAAGACGTATTCACATGTGTGCAAGTCCTTGTGCACGAAAATCGTACGTTGTCTGCTTTGTTTACGTTCTACCGGACGGAGGTCATTGATCTGTTGCGCCAGCTGATTGACGAAGTTGTGAGTCATTTCCATTGGCCGCGTTGACACCCCTCTTGCTGGAGATGCGATGAAATCGCCTGGCAGGCGAAGTGCGCGCCCGTATGTAAGTTGAGCTGCGCTTGTTCCCGTGTCAGGTCGCGTCGCTGCTCGTAGCCCCAATAGAACAGTAGGTAGTTCGTCTGTCCACTTGTTGATGTTTTCTAAACGGGCCATAAGCGCTGCTTTGAGTGAGCGATGCCAGCGTTCTACTATCCCGTTACTTTGTGGATGGTATGCAGTAGTTCGTATTTTCTCAATGCCGAGTAATTTCGCCAGTGCAGAGAAAAGTTGACTTTCAAATTGGCGGCCTTGGTCGCTGGTGAGGCTGGCCGGACATCCGAAGCGGCTTATCCATCCCTCGTAAACAGTCCTCGCTATAGTTTCGGCGGTTATTTCTTGCACGGGTAAGGCTTCAGGCCATCGAGTCTTGCGGTCGATTATAGTGACGAGATAGCGATGCCCTTGCGCTGTCGTGCATAGCGGCCCAACAATGTCAACGTGGATATGCTCGAAACGGTCGCACGGAGGAAAGGTCGCTATGTTGCTCGATGTGTGTCTTTGAATCTTGGCTTGTTGACACGAAGTACATGTTTTGGCCCAGTTGCCGATGTCCGTGTTCATGGAAGGCCAGAAGTATTTCTCTTGCATGAGCTTGCGCGTGGTTCTAATGCCTGGGTGGCTTATGTTGTGCACGGCGTTAAATGCGATGCGACGAAAGTCTTCAGGGAGGTATGGTCGAACGTGTGATGTAGATATCTCGCAGTAAATCATCTCGTTTGAGTTAGGTATATTCATCTTCTTTAGTTGCAAATTTCTTTGTAGCAGTAGCGGTTTAATTTGTGTGTCCGTCTCTTGTGCAGCGGCGAGCTCCCTGTAGTCGATGGGGGCGGGGCATGTGATAGCTTCTATGCGTGACAGAGCATCTGCGACGACGTTATCTTGCCCGCTGATGTGTCGTACATCTGTTGTAAACTCGCTGATGAAAAGTAGTTGACGCGTTCGTCGGGGCGTGTCGTTGTCGGACGGCGGCTTGTTGATCGCATAGGTCAGCGGTTTATGGTCGGTGAATACGGTGAGATGTTGCCCTTCGAACATCTTCCTGAAGTGTTTCAGTGCCATGTAGATAGACAACAGCTCGCGATCGTATGTGCTGTATCGCTGCTGTGTAGGCGAAAACTTCTTGGAAAAGTAGCCGAGTGGTTGCCAGGCGTTGTTTACTCGCTGTTGTAGTACCGCTCCTGCGCTCGAGTCGGATGCGTCACACATGAGGGCGAGGGGGGCGGAGGCAGACGGATGTGCGAGCAAAGCTGCGTTACGTATGCAGTCTTTGCTCGAGTTGAATGCTTTTTCTGCTTCGTCGTTCCATACGATTTTGCTTTTGTCATTCTTCTTAGAGTTGTGAAGGTAAGCATTCAGTGGCGCTTGTATTTCCGCGGCCTTTGGAATGTTTTCTCGGTAAAAATTTAGCATGCCGAGGAATCTTCGCAATTCTTGTATTGTTGTCGGTTTCGGGAACGTGACGATAGCTTGAGCTTTCTCTTCGAGTGGTTTGATGCCATCCTTGGATACTGAGTAACCAAGAAATTTAACTTCTTCTTGTCCAAGTACGCATTTCGACGCGTTAATAGTGATGCCGAACTCGTTCAATCGTTGTAAAACTGCGCGGAGGTGTCTAGCGTGTTCCTCTTCCGTAGTAGAAGCGAGTATGACGTCATCCACGAATGGAAACGCATAGTCAAGGCCTTGAAGTACTCGATGGATGAACCGTTGAAAGGTTTGGCCCGCGTTCTTGAGTCCTGGGCACATTCTTGGGAACTCAAACAAACCGAAAGGCGTAATAATGGCTGTTTTCTCAATATCGGCTTCTAAGACTGGCAGTTGCTGGTACGCCCGGTTCAAATCCAACGTTGAAAATATTTCCTTCCCGCTGAGTTGATAGGTGAAATCTTTCAGTCTCGGTATTGGGTACCGGTCTGGTCTTGTGACGGAGTTAAGCCTTCTGTAGTCTCCGCAAACTCGAAGGTCTCCATTCTTCTTGGGTACAACGTGAAGAGGCGTCGACCAAGGGCTTTTGCTGGGACGGCATAGGCCCTGCTGCATCATGTCTTCGAATTCTTTCTTGACTGCATGATAGCGATGCGGAGGAATTGGCCGCGCCTTTGAATATATAGGTGGACCCGTAGTTTCGATGTGATGTTCCACGTCATGCTTGGGACACTCCTTCATTGATGATAATCGTGTGACGTCTGGGAATTCTGCCAAAATGTCGTGGTACTTTTGTCCGATGTCAATGGTGCGAATTGTAGGCACCGGTGAACTGCATAACGGTGCTTTGATGGAAAGATTGGTGACTTTATCGATCAGTGAACGACCGGCGATGTCGACGAGAAGTTGATGATGTTGTAAGAAATCAGCGCCTAGTATTGGCTTACTGACTGCTGCAATGACAAACTTCCATCGGTAGGGTCTTCCTAAGCTGAGGTCCAGGTCCAATGTTTTCTCGCCATATGTTGGTATGACGGTATTGTTGGCTGCATACAATGATAGTTTCGTTGGTTCCGCACGTCTTCCCTTTTGTTTGGGAATGACGGAAATATTTGCACCGGTGTCGATCAGAAACGATAGCTTTGACTGCTTGTCGTAGACGAATAGACGGTGTGAATTATTCCAAGCGCCGGTTGCCGTCTCAGCCAACGCTGTATTTAGTTTTCCGACGGCGAAGTAAAGTTGTTATGATCAAACTTGCATGGCCGTGTGCATCTCTGCGCATTCCTTCCATAGCGACGATGATAGTAGCAGGTATCATTGGCGGCGGTAAGCGGGACCTTTTGCGAGTACATGTGAGGTGCGCTGGAGTGAGAGAGGTGCGGTCTTCGTGCGTTGCCGCTGCCAGTGCGCTCACTGCGCCCGCGCCAGTCACGGCGGAACTGTGCTCTGCGTTGGTCGTCTCGTCGCTGTGTTTTCAATTCCGCGATTTCGTAGACAAGCATGTCAATTTTTTCGTGTATGGTCATTTCTTCATGATTTTCAGCACTTTTCTGCGGACTGGATGACGTGGATGGTTGTTGGTGGTCGACGGCGGCAATTGAAACGGAGCGTGCGGCTGAGCAAACGTTGGTTTGTTCCAATATTCTATCTGCGACAAGTGCGAGTTCGTTCAGATCCGTTTTCTTGGCTATTGTTTCGCTAATCGTTAGCGCGGCTTGTGCTGACTGAGGCAGGTGATTGGTCCACATAATGCGTAGCGTTGACTCGGGAATGCTGTTGCCGGCGAGAGACTGCATGCGCCGCAGTAGCTGGGAGGGTTTGTTGTCACCGAGCTCCATTTCAGAAAATAATCTTTGGATTCGGCGCTGCTCTGAATCCTCGTAGACTTCTAATAAGCGCTTCTTAATTGCTGGATACTTGTTGTTTTCCGGTGGGTCTAACATAATGTCGCATATTTCATCGATGTCCTGGCGCTCCAGCTGTCCGACTACGAGGTCATACATAGCCTTGTCTCCTTTTTTGTGAGAAGAGACGATTGACTCGAACTGGGCGAACCAAAGGCGAAGTCTATCACGCCAGATGGGTGGTATTCTCATATTCACTGATATGCCGGAGAGTTCTTTGTAATCGGTTGAAGATCCTTGGGTTTGATCCTGATTGGCCATTTTGCGTACTTGTTGTTGCGTGTTTTTAATCAAAGTCGGGGTCACCACTGTTGAGGCAGGAATGCTGTAGCTGATAAGTAAAAACAATGCTTTGCTATTTGCGAACTGAGACAGTTTATTTAATATTATAATACAATATATACAAAATAGCTGACCCTGTAAGGATCGCGCAAGAGGATTACGATGTGCGGAGGGTGCGAGTGGAATGCATGATAGGCTGTCTCACACCATATAATAAACCGGGCCGCGCCTCTCGATCTTCAGTATGAGTCGCTGTGTCGATGCTGCTACAAACTCATTGACCTGGAGGCCTAATAGCAATTCTTCACTCTCAGAAGCACACCGGTCGAACGACCGAACAATGGCGAACTATTTTTATAATATAAGATGTGTCGGCGAACCAGTTACAGCAGGACCTAAAATGTACTGCCCTGCTTTTTTGTACGAAAAAGCAGGGCAGCTGTTTAAGATTCGGCCTCCTGAATAAATTAAGTATTTATAACCTCTAACTTCTAATATTTGAAGGAAACGGTTCGGTCCATGACATCTAATTCCACGAAAATGATAGATATATCAGCGAACGTCCAAAATGGCAGACGATACTTTTGCTTACACCGGCCCAACAAGTCGTCCGTATAAATAAATCCGTTAACTTATTTAACATACTTCGGCTGAACGACATAAATAACCGCTTTTCCGTTTTACTGAATGTTTCACGCCGCCACGTACGTCCTATATCTCCGTGGTAAACTCAACGCTTGGTGTGAGCATATCGTAGTGCTTTAATCAGTGGTGGGTGACGCATTGCAGGCTTGTCACAAATGTGGCATGAAAAACATGAAGAACATCATGTATTTAACAACCCTGTAACCGAACCCACATTCAGACAAATAAAATATCTTTATCTTTATCTTTATATGACGGTCTGTGTGGCGCAGCGGTTGCGCACCTGCCTATCATTCGAATCCCGGTTAGGGACAAAAAATAAATAAACGGTTAAGTGCGAGTAGGACTCGCTCACCGCACTCGGGTTCCGATCACACTTGGAGAGTGTGTAAGATTGCTATGCCCGCGTTCAGACTCAGTAAGGTTGCTCACTCTTTTATGGGAGTATGTGTTAGTTTTTATAATAAAATACCTAATGAAGCAACCGACCTACCAGAAAGGAGGTTCAAAATCTATGTCAAAAACGGCCTATTGAAGAAGTCTTATTACAGTGTAAAAGAATATTTAGATGACAAAACTGCATGGTCTTTACTATCTCAGCGCACAGAAATCCAAAGAGGGGCGATGGACTGAGTCAGTACCTCTCTCCTCGGTGTATTTCCTTAGACTTAAGTAGAAATACATAACATTGTATTTTTAAGGCTCTGATATTTTAAAAGAGGTGCGGGGGAGTTTCTTGCCCTTCTTTGCTCCATCCCTAAGCCCACAACTTCCGAACGGGCGGAAGTATACAAAAATATTAATATTATATTGACGTTGACTAAGTAATATCTATGATTTTATGGTCAATAAAAATTTTGAACTTGAACTTGAACTTGAGTGAAACATGTGTAATTAGTTTTCCATATAAAAAAAAACTAAAGAATTAAGTCATCCATGAAGGTACGCAATTAGAAACATTTCAGCAAGATATCAATGATTCTCTTACCTCTGTTGTGAAATGGATGGATCGCAATAATTTAAAATTAAATATCAATAAAACCAAATTAATTCAATTCAGACCATACCAAGCACAATCTATACCATTAAACATCGAATATAATAATAACAAAGTCGATAAGACAGAGACAACTGCATTTTTAGGAATTACCTTAGACCAACATCTGAATTGGAAAAGCCATGTAGAGTCAGTTTGCAATAGGATAAACCGTTTTGTCTTTGCCATACGACGAATAAGAATGACGGTCTCAGTAAGAGCAGCTATCACAGCGTACCATGGGTATGTATCGTCAGTCTTGGCATATGGCCTTATTCTATGGGGAAACTCTGTCGATGTAGACAGGGCGTTTATAGTGCAAAAGAAATGCATCAGGGCGATATGCGGAGTAGGGAATAGGCATGGCTGTAAACCTTTATTTAAAAAATTACGAATACTTACATTACCTTGTCTCTATATCAGAGAAATTTGTACATTTGTAGTGCAATACAGGGAATACTTTCCAAAAAATTCAGATATTTATGTGAGTCAAACCCGCCACAAAGATAAACTGTATCTACCTTACAGCAGCATGGACTTATGCAGCAAAAATGTATACTGCATGGCCATTAAAATATTTAATAAGTTACCTGACAATGTGAAACAATATGAAAAATGTGTAGTGTTTAAGAGTAAATTGACAAACTGGTTGCTGACTCAATGTTATTACAGTGTGCGTGATTTTCTCGAAAACAAAAATTATTAAGAATGTAAATCGCATGGAACATACTAGGTATACTTATTATTAAATTATTAATAAATTTTTTCACCCACTGACATTTTAAATTTGAAAATTTTATTGTTTTAATTATTTTATATTTGATTATTTGTTAATAAACAATGACATGTTAAATTTAAGAATTATATTGTTTAATTATTTTATAATTGATTATTTGTAAATATTTGTACACCGTACTATACGGTAAAATACACACAACTAATTCGAAGTATTGTAAATAGAACCACCTATTACTGTATACGTGTATTTTAGCAAATAAACGATCTGAATCTGAATCTGAATCTGAATCATGTAAACCAAATTAAATATTTTTGTAGAAAGACAGAAATTTGCAGTTATCAGATTTTTCTCTTTACTTGTGATATAAGCTTGCTTTGTGCCAAATTTCATGATTGTAGTACTATGGGGAGTAACCTATAGGTTTTGGGTCCATTGCGATTACTATGAAAATCCAACAATTTTACAGAATAAACGGTCGTATCGTTCGATTGCGCTGACCTAGAAGGTTGATTTTTTCACAGCTTTATGCGACCACATTCAGCTTTTATACGTTCACGCGTTTTTGATTTAAAGGTTGTGACACACGGACGACAGACGGACGGATGGACGGACAACAAAGTTATCCTATAAGGGTTCTTTTTTTTCCTTTTAAGGATCGGAACCCTAAAGACAAGGTCTTGGATGTTTACATGTTTGTGATGTCGCTGTTTCTGGTTCCCACGACACAGGGTATCCGAGTGTGGGACCAGAAGCAATGTATGTACCTGTATGTAAATGTTTATGTTTATGTTTGTAAAAACAAAATCATTTATCGGATGTTCCGTGTGACAAGGTCCGGGTTCTATCGCTACTCGGTAGTATATAGTAGTCGTAATGTCCAATCTTACTCGTATCCAGGTAAAGGCCTGTGCCCCTCGGCAGGGACAGTAATGGGCGTTTATACTTACTAAACAAGTTCTCCATACACAGATGAAGAACCTTTATTAACATTTCAACACTATTTGTCAAGTAATCTGAAGTTGCAATTCCGCTATTGGGGTGCCCAGCTTTAGAAATGATTATGAAAATGCAAAATAGATACGGTTACGAACAGAGAGTAATGAGGCTACATTTTATACCCATTTTGTACCGGGATAAAACTCGCTTGTAACAAGGCCGCTAGATGAGGATGCATAACTCTCGCGCTAAAAATTACAGCCTTTATGAGAACTTAGTGGGTGCTGAGGCTGCTGATTTTACAAAGAAAGCAAGTTTTACCGCTCTAAGTAGATCGGAATGCAACGTGAGGTATTCTATGATAAAGTGCATTTTGCCTCGCCTAAAACACAGCTACGTAACTATAGACGGTCTAATCTTACTTGTCTAAGAACTACAATTTAAATCAATCGAAAAATCATTCAATATGAAATTCTGGATTAATTTCATTAATTCAACATTTTATTCTATCAGATTTTGACAGTTTATTCACTTTATTCCCATCACCCGAAGTATCAGTTTTTTTAATCAATTATGGATGAACGCATTATAACGCGTTGTGACAGGAGACTAACCTGGCCGGACCGCAGCTATGGATATGTCACCGTGAAATTGTCAAACCCGTTAGATTACAATCTAACGAATTAAAATTAGTTATAATCTGACGATAAGCTGTAAGCTGTACCGTACTTCTTACAATATAACGCGTTAGGTTGACCAATTTATCGTCACGTCATTATAATCTCAATTTTACCGTGACAGATATAGTAGGTACAATTTGTGGGCGGAAATTAGAGACTCGATCTGCTCTACAAAAGGTGAAGCATTATTTGAAAAAGAACAAATTTTGGGCCCTTCACCTCAAAATAGCGGCTAACGCAGGCACTCCTCAAGGTCGAAAATTTTCATTTTTCATGGCCAGCATCTTCTTAAGCAATACAAATCAAAAACAAAACTAATCCACCTTATGTAGGGAAAAAACCCCTAATAACTGGGCTATAATAAGTATATGAAATTGGCTGGAAGAAATCTCTTAATAGAGATAAGCTCGCCTTTGTCATGTGTTGTCCACTTTCAATTGTAAAATGTGTTATTTTGTGCAATAAAGTATAAAGTAAGTATAAAGTATGAAAGTTTCTTTTGCGTACCCAAAATCTGACATTTCTTTAGTATTAGAGACACGTATGCAAAGAGTCGACATCCCGAGATCAAACTACCGGGCAAAGGATGAAGCCTATTATGTCTATAGAGGCAGAGTGAGGACACAAATCTTATGCAAATTGAAGTGGATAGCCACACGGATCCCTTTTCAGTTTTCCGTTCTTAATTCTGAATTGGGTATATTTTGCCAATAAAGTTGAAGAAGCGTTAGGCTACTTTCTAGATGGAGTGAAACAGGTACGGTCGCCTGCGCCTAAAACTATACAAGCAGTATAAGCCGTATACTTTTAGACGCAGGCGACCGTACATACATTATATCGGTCGGATAACATAAATAAAAAGACAACTGTGTTAATCCTTTACAAAATCGGGGTTAATAAGAATACAAACTTTTGCTCCATTTAAAAAGAAAAGGCGTGATGCTATGTTGTAGTGGTTAATAAAAAGAATATTTCTTTAGAAAAGTAGTAAATAAATGAAGCCCAAAATGGTCCCCACCGAGGCCTTTTACCTGGTTACGAGTATATAAGATTGCTATTCTCATCACATCTGTAAACAGAGTATCATTATGATGCTGTGGGAAGTCTGTTACTATTATTACCTATTTAATATTTTTCCAATAATTATAGAGATTTTAATGGCTAAATAAAAAAATAAAATAAAAAACTGTTTTTGTGCAACAAAAGTATTAAAGTTAAGTTCTTTCATTCATTTATACTTTATAGCACAAAAACAAAAGAAACACATAAGTTAAGTTTTCATCTGTGTGTGTGTAGTGCATCTGGACCGTTCACATACATAGACCATTAATTACTATTACCACAGATACTATAATATTATACTAATACTATCATATCGATTAATGTGAAAACAGGCTCAGTTTTCTGCTGACTGCATCATTGTGGACTGAAAGGCTCCAGTCGACATAATCCATTTTTCATGTTTCCAAGGCAAAAACAAGTAATTACTCTACTCCCAGTCATGTCCAGTTTACCGTGAGTTTTAATTTTATAGATTGCATACAAAATGCAGCGAGTTTGTATCAAACCATAAGCAACAGACAGACATACCTACTACATACTATATCAGCGTTGCAGGATCTCCTGTAGGTCCTGTAACACATGCTGAGTCGGAGCCGTTTCGTTCTGCCCATTCCTATTTTGCTATTGCTATTTTGTCTCCATGCGTATATTTTATTTCCTACTTGTTTTTTAATACTTATTATGTTTTTGCTGTGTCTTGTGACAGATGAATATGTACTTTCTATTCTATTCTATACTTACATAATATGTTAACGCCTTTTTTACGGAAGAGGGATGGGCAGAGACTAAAGACAACAGATATCATTCAATAATAACATAGCGTCACATCTATTCCCATACGGAGGCAGAGACACAATGGTGCCCACTTTTATCCAGATTTTCATAACTCCATCATTCATTTGATTTAGATTTATGTCCGGTTTATAGGCCATCCACATTGCGATCCGTTCTGCATTGCGCCACTCAGTTTATTTTAGCGTAACCCTTGTTGTTTCTTTTTTGTTTTATTCCCCTGCATACGCACGAGAACTTCAGTTTAAAAAAATAGTAAAAACCCAAAAGTTTAGCGGCAGCGTCAAAAACAATGGATTAAGTTTGGTGGTATGAAGATCACCTGAGTCAGAAAACGATTCTAATTCAGTACCGTCTTATGGCAACAAGTGTCGCTAAGAAATGCACCAAGAAAGTGGGTCAAGAGACGCCTCGTAACCCCACACGAGTCAAGGGACACCAATATCAAAGGGCAGAACACCGACAACGCTTGGGCAAAGGCTATTCTTTCAGCCTCTCGTTACACGGCTTTGCATGTGTTTTTGAGAGAACAAAAATCTATTTTGAAAATGAGTCTTATTCTAATCGTGAATCGTAATCAGACATTTAAATGAAAACTTTCAAAACTCAATTCAAGCTAACTAAAATTACAAGTATAGCATACGATAAATAAAACACATCATAAATTCATTCCGTGAGCTTGCATTCGGAACTACAATAACCGTATCTACTACAAACTTTTAACACGAACTCACGTAAGTTTTAATTAAAGATTCTACGATAATAAGCTCTTCCAACAGTTAAATAAACTATAATTGATAAGGAAACAAAATGAAAACTGATTATGGATACAAAAGGAAGGTGTCATCTTTAGTATTTAACTTAATTACTATGTCAGGTGCAGATGCTCGTTAACCGACGTAGAAATATAAAGTTCTGAAACCGATTTCACAAAGCCCTAGCTTCCAGCCAGAATCTGTTAGGGGCAGAAAGTAATTATAAAAGTTATTTCTGAAAATTCTGAGAAGAGAAAACAGTAAAAATGTAATCAAATTACGTCGACTAGCGAGAGCGAGTAAACTACCTATGAGAATGGATAAAATTTACAAAGTTTACTCGAATTCCCCCGTTGTCTAGGGGTTTGACGCTTGCTTCTTACGCTGGAGATGCAGGTTTGAATCCCGGTGCTGACCATGTACCAATGAGATAAATTAAAGTACATTTATTGGACGTTAATTTTTCGGATGTCCCGCATGCAGAAGGACCCGCGGCTACGATTACTACACGGTAGTACTAGTAGTAGTAGTAGTACTAGTATGTGTAGTAGTCGTATAAATCTATCCACCAACTTGAACTGAGCCAGCGTGGTGGAAATAAGGCTCAATCTTACTCGTATCCGGGTAAAGGCCTGTGCCCCTCGATAGGGACAGTATTGGGATAAATTTACTTTTTTACTTTACTTTTTACTCGAGTTTAGTGTTCGCTCGCCAGTTAGCTAGTCGACCTTACACTTACATCAACTGAATAAGTTTCAAAAACTAAAAAAGTATACTATAACAATAACATAACGGCTCGCCTTTTCCAATGCGGGGTGGCAGCGACCCGGGGTACCTTCGTTTATCCAGTAATTTGATTCTCCGTTTTGTTTTATAGGGGAATAGAATAGTTATGTTTTGTAATGAATAGTATCATCAATCGAGCTTGAACAAGTAGGCAAGTGTCAATGTACATATTAATCTGACCACTCAATACGATGGGCTGGTCAATTTGTTTGCGCGACACCAACGAACTATGTCAATATTATGCAACAAACAATGGCTTCTGTTAAAGATGATGGGCCAAATGATAAATATATACTACTTAACATCTTTAATTGTTCAGGAAATGCTTGAATTTTGCTCAAAACTATAATAAATATTACCCTTCAAATAGTAGAAGTAATGGTAACCTAATTTATTCTCAAGAATCCATTGTGATTTTTGTGATTAAATTGGTTTATTCATCATCTATTTTTTCAAGTTTCGAATAACCTAAAATTAGTCTGAATGAACTAAACAGTTGGTATCAATATTCTGTCTAGTAATTTTGAATTCTAGACAATGAGACTATATTTTTACCATTTCTAACCTTGACTTAATTTGAGAAATGTCTTCATTTTTGTTCATTACTCATGTTCTTTGAAAATAAACAAACATGCAATCAACTAAGATAACACTGCATTAAGTTACAATGACTTGAGAAGTTGCAGATTTTTGTGTCCACGAGTAAAAAGTAATTTTTTAATTTCTATAATACATACAACAAATCATAACATAAAAGGAATCTGTTACATATAAAATATAGAATTTTCCCAGAAGAAGGATAATCAGATTACAAAATGTCTAAATTGTAATTACATTTTTACTTTTCTGGCTACAGCCGGAACTTTTTTGCTATTTTATACGACATAAATACGAACAACAAATCAAAGTTATTGGAACAGCCACTTTGTGCTTCCACGTATGATTGAAAGCTTTAATTTTTCATTGATTCGTAACAATCCTAGAAAACCCAGCTAGGTAGTGGTTACCGTGCGTGCGTCATACATCGAAACACGTCATACTACGCAACAACTACGAGCGTAGCAGCCGCGTAGTAGTTTCGTAACGAGTCGTAGCTGCTACGCGTAGCACTAAAGTTCTCTACCACTTCACAATTCATGAAATACAAATCCCAACAAAAACATGCATACGCATATACAAAAACGCCAGTCTCGCAGCCTGCGCAGTTTATTCTACCGTAAAAAGTTGTGAGATCTAATTTTAAACCAAGTCGGTTAATTTAACCAGTATCTGTGTATGGTAGAATCTTTCCAACAACTTTATTATCGTATACTGTTAAGTACCTACCTAATTAGTTAACTAATAACATTTATAGTGATCGGATCAATATAAGACATCTTTATTTCTTCAATAATAATTAGAATGACTTGGCAATCGCACGTAGAAAAGTTGTCGACTATAGGACCGTGTGTGCAACGTAATGTACCTATTGCTCTCGCTCCGAAATAATTCGTTGTTTTCTTATTAGTTAAGTTTATCTTTATTTAGAGATGTGTTGTGTTGAGTAATAATATTCATTTGTGCTCTGGGTGCTATAGAGTGGTCAGTTGAGCGCGATTGCCAAGTTATTCTAATTATTATTGAAGAAATAAAGATGTCTTATATTGATCCGATCACTATAAATGTTATTAGTTAACTAATTAGGTAGGTACTTAACAGTATACGATAATAAAGTTGTTGGAAAGATTCTACCATACACAGATACTGGTTAAATTAACCGACTTGGTTTAAAATTAGATCTCACAACTTTTTACGGTAGAATAAACTGCGCAGGCTGCGAGACTGGCGTTTTTGTATATGCGTATGCATGTTTTTGTTGGGATCTCATTTCTTTTTGTAAGTAACTTTCCTTTTTTTCTTTTCGGGTACTATTTCTTGTGCGTTAGATACCGACTTTCTCAAAGCCCACTCCCTATCTCTATGGGCTCTTCTCTGTGGCTTTGATGTTACGATTTGTGACAAGTCTGGGCGGTGAATTATATAAATATAAATCATACCTCAAACCAAACCATACCGCGATTCAGGAAATGCACACCTAGCGACATCTAATGGGGAATAGCGATATTAGACAATATTGTAACCGCTTTATTTAAATCATAGCTGGAACCAAACCATACCGCGATTCAAGATACACATAGCGACATCTAATGGGGAATAGCGATGAATCGAAGTAGTCGTGTACTGAGCTTATTGATAATTAATATATTATGAAATTGGGGCTAAAATTGCGCAATGTTTGAGTTTTCCTTGGCTTTGCAGGCTAAATTTTAACCATGCTCAAAATTTTAAGCTTGTGGGTTCGCTAGAAGTAACCTTTAGAGTTTTCATGATCGTGAATCAGTGAGTCAGTGAGTGTCAAAATTGAGGAACTTTGAATTGCTGTACCTTCAACTCTACTAGTTCAAATTTATTGAAATTTTGAGAATATGTCTTATGTCATGGTGCCTTTTAGCCGCCGGGAATTCAGGTTTCTATCTTTATCCACAACGGAGTAACAGGTAGGTCAAATATGCTCTGAATGGCTTCCTGTAAAGGATGTTACTGCTGCGCCCGTATGTTTTGCTCTTTGCTCGACTTGGCTTGGGGGCGCTGCCGCGCCCCCAGATAAAATTTATTTAGTAAAATATTACACTATACGAAAAGGTTTATTAAAAAAACTGATTAATTTAGATAATTACAACAATAATATACGGGTACTAACTTTGGTACCTTATAGAATAGAATATATTTCTTTTCAGACATTACATACATTGGTACTTATTTTAAGGTTGAATAATAACAATTAGACTTAACATATTTGACCATTGTCTGGTGAAACGGGTGTCAACTTGACCCGCGATCACAGAGGATGGTGCTGCGGCTATAACAGGATGATATTTGTCGACCTTAGATAAAAAGCTACCATTAATAATTTCTTTGTATTTCTCAGGAAGCATCCGGCCCGTATGCTACCTGGGCCTGCAAAGGGGCTAGAACTGGGTCAGGCATGTTTGAAAGCACGTGCAGTCTTCAGGCCTCCTTTGAGTCCACCTCTATAGAATGTTGACCGCGGGACCTTTGCTGCCTCGCATACTTTGGCCTATAGTTGTTGTTGAAATACCCACGAGTGCACGAAACGATTTTGAAATTTTGTCGTTAACTAATTTATTGGCGGGAATCTCATGTGATTGTCATTTGTTAAAATGCTTAAATTTAAAATTTGTTTGGTGCTACTCAAGTAGATATTTAGTAGATGTGATTTTAAACTTAGTTTTATTGATATGGCAGAACATTTGTGTTTGTATTAATTAAGAAGAAGTTAATAAATAAATTTATTTTATTTATTTATTCAGGTAATCAACAGCGTTACAAAACAGCACCTTAAAATAAGCACCAATCACATAGCCAATAATAGATTACCCCAAAAACTAACAATTCAAAATAACATTACATGTGGAAGAGGTACTCTGAAAACCACTGAGGTATCTACATTTAATTCGTGGTTGTCATGCAAGTCGTAACATTAAAATCGGTAGGTACTTATGTAATTAATTATAGTTCACAATCACACTTTTTCGCGCGGTCTCAAAACACATTCAATAATCTCACATCCATCGACCTAAGCATACCTACATGTATACATTCTATGCATACCCAAGAAAGCAAATACATTACTGGATCGCTACGCTAAATAAATAAATAACTAGGATACAGTATTTTTCGCTGGTTTCCGAATAATTTTATCATTTAGGAGAGTTTAGCTTTTTGCCAAGGAGAGAGGCACCAGCTAGATTAATAAAGCGAAACTATAAAATAATCTTTGTTGTATTTTAAAAGAAAACAGTGGGCCTCTGAGAGCGAAAGAAATATTATTCTCAAGAATAATAATACCTATTCAAACTATAATCAATAACAAACTTTGAGCATAAATCTTTAATATTGTAACCAGAATTAGATTACTTTGTCCCAGCTTTCCTTAATGTTGGTAGTCCTGGATTCAATTATTTCGGGCCACTGGTTGCGTGGTACCGCGTCGCTGCTGCCCTTAGCCCCGTAATAATAGGGCACATTGTTACACTAACAAAAAATCAGAATACATTACTGAATGATTAAATAATAAAAAAAACAAATATCCGGACGAATTGTAAACATCCTCCTTTGGGAAGTCGGTTAAAAATACCATTTCCTTCTAATATTTAATCTTGGGAATTAGATGTAATTTACCAATATTGGTAATAGTCTTCTATAATTCCCTGCTAATTGCGATATTTCTTAGCCATGTTTGATTATACTCGGTTCAGTGGTTCGAAATTTATCATATTATCCGCCAGTTTCTGAGACGCTGATCAAAGGTTACAATTTGCTAACAAAGCGATTAACTAATTTCAGCCAATCATGTGCTCCATTTTGAATTAACCACCGATTAGGTAATCGTGACCTATGATCAGCGTCTCAGAACTGGGGGTATATCAGCCTAATAAAGAAACTAGTGAACCTAATTTCAGGCTAAAGGCTTCATTAACGTGTCCAGGGTGTTTTATAATCTCACAAAGGTGTAATACACATGGTCTTTATTTGTATTTTACGGTTTCATCGGATTGGCTGTTATATATTTAATTGGCTATATGCTGTTTTTTATTATTTTCTATTTTTAAAATCCACAGTTTCACTTCACAAAAGAACAAGGAAACAATCACCGCTTTTAATCAACCCGCTCGAGAATCAGCAATAATTGCCAGTATCGGCTCGCCCCGGCTTTACAATGACTGAAAAAATCCTTATTACCAGTGTTTTACCAACTCCGGTGGTCACTCGTTAAAAACGATGGGCAATAACGAACTATTTTACACTGGCAATACAGCCTATGTTGTTGTATTTTATAGGATAGGTTGAAAGCATTCTCAACCTTATTACAGGGTCATAGAGTAGGTTCCGGGTCGTGGGTAGGGAAAAGAATATTTCCGCTCGCCTTATCAATCTTGGTCTCTCGGAATGATGCTCCGTGCGGTCATTTTGTTGTGGAATAGATTTCGTGAAGCCTTCTCACCCCGAGGCCACATTATCGGGTTATGACGAAGATTCGTGTTACGTAAATTGAAAACGTGCTGTAAAGTCACGGCATGGAGTGTAATTGAAATGTGTATTTTATTTCTACGTATTTTAGGGTTCTGCTATGGACTTTTTGATGAACTTTTACCGTGATACCAATTTGATTAGAGCAACTCATACTCACTTGCATCATTCTGTTAAAACGCAGAGTTAATAAAAGACCTCGGTAATGACAACATATGCCCGGCTTCTAAAAGAGTAATCAAATGTAACAAATCTTTAATGTCTTGTCAAAGTGATTTCGGCCAATCACATGCCGCTATTATTAAACTTTGATTAACCGCCTGCTATATTTGAACGCTCTTTTAGAAACTGGAGGATAGATGATGAAAATGTCAGAATAATTACTGAGTTATTTAAATAACTCTACGTTGACAAAATGACAAAAGTGGGCCTTCACGTATTATTTCTTCATAAATATTCCATTTGGTTGTTGTCCGTGGATGTGGATAATAAAATTGCTCGGATACAATCAAATTCATAGAGGTCGATTTAGACGAAGACTATTTCCAGCTGCCTAAATTACGGCGCCTAAAAAAGGCACCGTATTAATCACTTTCAAAGCCATTTTTTCGCGGCATGCCAGCGCTGGCACGGAATAGAACATGCGCCTATTTTAAGGCGCCAGTGACCCCGTAGCGGCGGTGCTAATGACTGGCACTGAAAAGGCACCGTGTAAACGACTAGTGTCGGTTTGCTGGTCACTGGCGTGATATATAGGAGGCAGAAAATAGTCGTTTAAACGGTCTGAAGATGTGCTGTAGGTAGGCACTGGCGCCGTAATTTAGGCGGCTGAAAACTGTCTTCGTCTAAATCGACCTTAAAGAGAATATTTCGTGTTTTGTTACATTGCAATCTCATTATAACGTAAACGTTCGCTAAACCCGAATAGTGTGGCCGCGGTTCGGAGGAATTTCACTCATATATCGAAATGGTAATATTGTTTATGATTGATTACCGCCCATTTGCGGCTGTTTATCGCTATTTGACAGTGGATTTATATGGCTCGACTTAGTTCTGGGTCAGGTAGTAGGGCAGTTTATTTGATAGAAAACTGAGGGTGCCTATAGAATTCAATGACTGAATTGGTTTGTAGACAAAAATCGATTCTATGACTTGATGAAAATTGCAATTGTACATAATAAAAGCCCATTAATGTCCCCACCGAGGGGCACAGGCGTTTACCCAAATACGAGCAAGAGTGAGCCATAGTCCACCACCCTGGCTCAGTACGGGTTGGTGGAGGGGTTTTTACGGTTACTAGTATACTATCAGTAGCAGTAATAGCCGGGACGGACCTACATTAGTGTGCGTTTCATCCGCAATACGGAGCGTCGAATTGTACATTGCATATAAAGGTTGATTCACACATATCAGTAATCCCGCCGGTATATATTTATATTTATGTACCATGACCCAGCTCCCAATGTTTTTCAATAAACGTGAACATTTTAATGTTGTTGGGGAAACATCGTAAGTAAACCTTAATTCCTACATACGATAGACAAGATTAATAAACTAGCTACTCAGACACTTATGGCCAAATGCATGACGTTATGTTTTATTTTATTAAAAATATTCAGGCCAGAATAAGAGATATGCCAACACTCTACCCAACGACTTCGCAACTTTGAGTAAGCCTTTTTGAGCCTGTGCCAAAGAATACTAATAAGAACACCAAGACAATTCCCAGTTTGTTACTTCATCTTCAACATCAATATGTTCTTAAGTTCCAAATTCTAATTAACTGTTATTTATTATTATACTTACATTCTAAGTTAAAATATAAAATTAAATTTTAGTATAACAATGGTCAATGCGGTAGGTAGCCGGCTTAATCAGATGTATGGCTTATAAAATAAATAAGATAAAAAAATAATGGTCAATGCTGTGCTCGTCTATAATAGGCACTCATAAAAGAACAATACCACCATTTTTCTATTGTATAATTTTGTACATGTGTGCTGTTGATGTGCCTAATTAAATAAATCAATAAATCAATATGTGTTATACTTTATATGTATAAGGAGTTGGAGTATGTAAGGAGGAGTGTTTTGTATCACTTTGTTTATGTATTTGTGTGCAAATGTGTGTGCTGATTCAGAAAATAAGCACATAAATATACACATATTAATACTTACAATGCCTAAGCTACTGCATATCCACAGGCATATGCAGTTTATTATAACAATCGTCTTGAAATAAGAAATTTATTTGCAAAGACAGTAATAACCGGCCAAGTGCGAGTCGGACTCGCGCACGAAGGGTTCCGTGCCATTATCTATAAAAAACCGCAAAAAAAATGTATGGGAGCCCCCCCTAAATATTAATTTAATTTTAATTTAATTATTTATTTTTTAAGTAAATAATATACTCAATATATTGTGAACATTTTAAGCGTCTACCTGCTACCATTATCAATATCGAGCAAAAATGAGCAAAAAAATCACGTTTGTTGTATGGGAGCCCCCCTTAATATTAAATTTCTTTTGATTTTTAGTATTTGTTGTTATAGCGGCAACAGAAATACATCATCTGTGAAAATTTCAACTGTCTAGCTACCACGGTTCATGAGATACAGCCTGGTGACAGACGGACGGACGGACGGACGGACGGACGGACGGACAGACGGACAGCGAAGTCTCAGTAATAGGGTCCCGTTTGGCACCCTTCGGGTACGGAACCCTAAAAAGGATCTTAAATATATAAATAGAACGCCTCTCTACGACTCACAGAAGCACTATATAGTGTTTGACTTTGACAGTGACTACCAAGACGTCAATTAATGTCTATTGCAAGGGGATGAGAACCTAATATCCCCTAATTTTAATGTCATGTTTCCTTTTCGGCCAGGAGAATGACAATCTCTAGTCTGAAAGGGTTAATCAACTATTAAATTTTAGCATGCAAATTTTTGAGATTGTTCTCATTGTTAGTCTTGTTATTTGTTTAAAAGCAAAATGAAAAACAACAAAAGCGAATACCGGTTTCACGTACGTTTAAAGTTAAGAAATTCGTTGACAAAGTAAGCCAATGGAATAATTTACGTTTAAAACTGTTGAGCGGCAACGTTTTTATGTCATCTGGTATTTTGTTATAAACACACATTGCTGAGCAGTTTTTCGGATACAGTGATGTTCTTGGGGTGTGACTAAATATGAGCCTATTTGGGTTTCTAGAGTTCCTCGAGAAATAGTCTTGAGCTTTTACAAAAAGCTTAGGATTTGATTTAACGAATCTCTCTGACTAGAGTAAAAGTAGACTAAAAAAAGAGTGTAAAGACACCCACAGTGTAGTAAAAGATCAATTTCTAGATTGAGACTGATTTATGTGTTGCCATGGCAACCATGCCATAGACAGACATACTACATCTCCCTATCAAATAAACACAATTACACACCTATCCTTTAGGTGTGTAATTGTGTTTATTTGATCAAAAGATCAATTTGAGTAAAAGATCAATTTCTAGATTGAGACTGATTTATGTGTTGCCATGGCAACCATGCCATAGACAGACATACTACACACAGTACGGTGGATGACTCGCGTAAAGGCACCTTCCATATAGTGAGTGACATTCCATAAATGTTTACGGCAAAATCACGTGTGAAACCCAATTTAGTTTTTGTATACTGGCAACACTGCCGGGAATAGCTAATGAAACTAGCTTTCGTTTGACATATCACACTTGATTGGTCAAGAGATCGGTTTTTAGGAAAAAAATATTGCAATTTGCAATTTTTCGCGCGTATTTCCATTTTCGAAATCCGGCGCGGTATAGCAAGTATTACCTTATTGATTATGCTATATACTCGCCTCAATAGGTTAACACGGGGTTTTCACCTGAACAATTTCATTCATTTATTCTACCAGACTGTACATCTGATCGCGACTGTGCCTCCTCTAGCTTATCTAGGGTGCAGGGCAGGTGTGCGCCGCCCTACAAGCGGGTGGGCGGGGGCGGGCGGCGGCAGGAGATGACGTCACACGACCGTGTCGCAATGCCGACGACACCACGTGTTGTCTACATTCCACAACAAAACCTTCCATTCATCATCCCTGGCTAAAACTGAACAGAATTGTGCTTCTGCCACCCCGTATGGGAAAAAGTGACGCATTGCCTATGTTAGCTTTCTTTTAACCTTCCTTTTTATATACAGGGTGACATTATTCCCCAAAATATGGTCAGTTAATAAATGTCATCCTGTATAATTGCGGGTTTTGTTTTTTAAACTGTGCCCCTGCCACACTGTTTATACAAAAATAAACCTTTTTGTATAAACCTTTTTTGTACTGTATAGAAAAAGCGTGTTGTTGTATTTGATTTGTTTATAAACAAACAGATAAAACAAGCAGAAATCACAAAAACAAACACGTTAAATATAGCATGACTCTCTTTATTGTTTCAAGTAAAAAAAAAGTAAAATTTTATTACATTTTTTTATTGTGCAAAGCAATGATGTGATTTTTTCTAAACTGTTTACTTTTACAATCAAGTCTAGTATAATGTGTGTACAGTTGCCACTTAAGTGACTGTGACTACTGCTTGTTCTACTAGATAACTAGACGATAAACCATTTAAAAAAAAAACCGAATAGTCTTCAAATGTTGCCATAATTTTTCAACCCCTTTTTGTTCGAAGGTTCCTTTTCTCAATGTCTGTAATTAAGGAGAATTCAAATTTAACAAATACTTATTTAATCAAAATAAAAACTCAATTTTCGCTAATGTACAGTCGATTAACGCATAACGAGGTTTCGTATAGAATTTTCCCGGAACAGCCAAATTACTGGAGGCCGTAAAATCGGTGATTACTTTTTATTTCGTTCAATACGAAAAGGATACCAATGGGAACCTATTAAAAAATACATATTAAAAATTATATTTATGCGTTAATCGATAACTGTCTGTTAAATTTTGTAAATTAAAGCATGCACTCAAAAAAATCAAAAAGGTTCCATTGCTAATCCGACAACGATATTCAGCATCGCAGGCGGACAAAAGGTTTTAATATTAAACTTTTCTTCCGCTCAAGTTGAACGATAGCACTGAGATGATGCCTTGCATTGCAAAGCTCGGAACACAGAAGTTTGTTAAAGCTTCAATCCATTTCAGCCACATTGCAGCCGAGCTTTATGAAAGTATTCAGCGTATGAAATAACTTCACCTTCTTTGGCTATATTAAGCTTGATGTTTTTTCTTGTGAAATAGCTATATTTAATTTTTTATTTTACGTTTAGGCATTTGGTTTTGGTTTGCAAATATTTACCTTTACTACAGCGCATGAGTAAAAGCGCAAATTTGTTATTGATCCATTTATGATCGAAAGTTACAACAACTCTCAGTTAATAATTCATATTGAAACGTCAATTTGTCAACGCGATAACTTCATGTATGGGAAAGCAATATAAACAAGGAAACGGCAGCTAAGGGCCACTTTTATGGTCCTCATAAAAAGAGCTTCAATTGTTGGGGTAAAGCGAGGACGCAAATAGCTCTGTCGTAAAAATACAGATCTTCTCTACCTATAAAACGGCTGTTCAAGTGGTTTTAACTATATAAACGTGTTGACCGCGAGACAGCCCCTTCACTACTACTTGTCGATATTTTCTAAAATTATTTAAGTCACAGACAGTTTCAATATATTTACATTCTAAACTAAAAACGTCGCTACACAGTACATGGTGGCATTTTTGCCTCTGCACCCTGAATGGAAAAATACTTTGCGAAATGTTTCTTTGTGTCATCTTTTATAGCACTGTTGTTTCTAAAATATAATATAATTAAATAGTGTAATTAAACTGTATTTGCAAAATGTTAAAATGTAATGTTAGTATAATAAGAGCCCCTAATTGGCCTAGGTATAAGTTACTTATTGTGCTGTACATTTTTTATATTGTGCTGTGGGCTCAGTTCCCAAATAAACAAACAAACAAATAAACAAACAAACAAAATCACCAACATTGATGGTCATAGCCTTATCGTCACTCTAAAAACTCCTTAAATAAAACTATTTGCATCAGCTATTCCATCAACTACCGAGAGCCGCCTCACTTTTAGCACTAACTGCAATGTCTCAGCTTTCATCGAAGGCAATCTCCGGCTGTCATTGTAAATACTAAGTTGCAATGTTTCTTAGCTTAGCCTATAGCCGGAAACCGTCTCTCAGCTTAATCTAAACTTTGAGCGCGACGACACGATACAGTTAGGATCTTGTGCCTGCTTGAGCGTTCTATTTGAGGACGACTTATAAACTATTTCGATAAATACGCTAAGATCTGTGAAATAACTGGGGTTTGATTCTGGCGCTTTAGATGTACAGTTAAATCGAGTGATTTTGAATGGGAATCACTAGCGGATGGGAATCGCGCGAGAATCATACCCCCGAATTTCACATATTTATGTCGTGGTTACTATGTAAAATAAATAACGATAAATGTAGCCCATCCATGTCCCCACCGAGGGTTATGGGCCTTTTCCCGGTTACGAGTAAGAACCATACTCCACCGTTGGCTCATTTTATTATTCGCATATCTCTATGTCATATTTACATTATACACAAATAGAACATTGGATTGCACGATCGATGGTCTGAAGTTCTCACAACAAGACCAGACTTGGACAATTGCACAATCGATTTTAAATTGCGCCAGACTTTCCAGAACGTTCTCGGTTGAAACACTTCGCTTTTAATCAAATTACGAGATCTATTCCAGAGGCGTCACAACTCACTACATAATATAGCCTTTTCTGTACGGGGCTGGGGTGGCAGACACCAAAACTAATAGAACACGTTTTATAAATACATAGATACAATGTCAACCGGATGAGGATTTCAATCTGCAATTTTAATTCGTTTTGTTGCCTTCAGAATTGTACTCAAAGTGTATTGGGTCGAGCGACCCGGATGCTGATCGAACATTGGATTTTCTCACCACTGTAACTAGGTTCATTAGGACGTAATTAATAGCATTTATCGCTAAGGTAGACTTTGCTAATTGATTTGACAGCAATTACCGCTGATCTGGGGTTGTAAATCATCAAGGTGCAAATCTTCTTGGATGTCGTACAAGTACTATGTATAATATAAGGTCGGATAAAAAGTTTCTTCGTATTTTGTATGAAGAGCGTAACGGGTCGAACAATTTTTTCCATAAAGAATAACAAATGAAAAATTGTCGCAAATAACATATTATATTTATTCCTTTTTTAAATATAACATTTTTAATGACATCGAAACCAGCCAGATACAATTAATACATCCAAATAAGGTTTTATAAGGTTTATTCATCTGACAGCAATGTTTACGATGGATGTATATACAGTTAAATCTATTTTATAACACTGGACTTATATACGATTCAACTAGTTCATAAAGTTAATTATTTATATGAAGAAATGCCAAATATTAATATTTTACAATTAGATCTCAATTAAACATACTGTGTTTGTGTGTGCGTTGTGCGGTGTTTTCGCTATGGTATGCACAACATACGTATGCTCACGCCTTCTTTCCGGAAGAGGGATAGGCAGAGACTAGAGACCTCCATACTACGCTACGATACGCTGGCATAATACCTCAAAATTCATAAGTCCCTTCATACACGCTCGCCGGATACGGGTACTTCTAATTTGAACTTTCACTAATAAATCGCCAATTTGGTCGCTTCTCGGGCGTCCCCGACCGACGGCTCCATTCGCACTGGTGTTTAGATCTGTTTCGTTAATCTCCTATATATTCATGTAAGTCGTAAGAGTCTAATGAAGAATAACCTCCTTCCCTACCTACCCATAAGCCTACATAGTTCTGTATTTTATTTTTCTCTGTCCATTCTGGATTTGCTGGAAGAGATCTCTTTTAGAGATAAGCTTGCCTTTGTAAATTACTTCTCTGTACATTCTGTGTTTTGTCTTTTATATGCAATAAATATAATACGAAATATACGAAACCTCATATATTCCATGTTACAAATATAGGTAGTTATACACGGTTTTACTGAGATTTCACCTCTTCAATAGAAATAACAATGAAACATTAGTACATCGTGTCATTCAATAAACAATATTATGACTGATAAACCGGAAAGTTGAGCAGGAAATTGGATTAATAAAAGAGCCATGCTCCTCCTGTAATATAATAAGTGAGATATTTTCATAAATCTCATCTGTCAGAATCGTCGCTGTTTTAAAAGATTTATCATTTCGATCCCGGAGATAATTGCGCCAATTTCGAAAGTCCCATTGTCGCCCTGGAATGGTTTAGGGGGCTTGAGCCTGGTACACTGTGACAACACCTTACTTGTGTTTGTGTATGTTATAGCCAGATTATAAAATTGAGAATTTCTTGATTTCAGGAAATGCATATCTTAAAATGATCCTGTAAAATGCTTTTCTATTCAGCACTATGTGGTGTTTATTGTGTAATACATGTCGATAAACACGACGTGTTTCCTATCAAATTCAATAATTGTTCGGCATACTATGAACTTAATGCAATATGTCACAGTAATTTGATTGTATCGAATAGTCACGTTCCTCAATTTCTGCTGTAATCGAGTGGTAATTCGATTTCCGAAGGAGTACTCGTAAATAGCATTTATTTCACATCGTTTCTTGAATAACCTTGTAAAATGTCAAGTCGTACAACGGCTTCTAATTTATTACGATGTGGCACACTACGTACCTCTATATAATAAAAATTGCGTGCTAAATACATTAGGGGAAATCTAATTCAATCACCATACATTGATACTCGACTATCCACAAACATCGTTACCTCGAACCATTGCATCAAACATTTTCAATTCCATCTTTTGCTACATTCCAATGCGAAAGTTTCCAGGCTGCAAACAAACTTTAATGCAATACCGGTAAGAGCTAAATTATATACGTGTCGTCGGGCCAACTCTGCTACCCTCAATGCCCAGGGGCTTTCCTGGCGTGAAGTTTAAATAAAAACCCGCCGGGTCCCTCGAGCCATAAATTACCAGACTCCAGTACGGAAATACAGGTACATCTCTATACGAGTACATGACGTGGGGACCTCGAGAGGAAGTAAATTACTCACGGGTCATTTACTCTCGTAATTGTTTGCGACATCAACGATTTGCGAATGACTTGAAACTACAAAGATCTATTCCATAGTGCATTTTGGGCCAAAATAACTATTATTATTCTAGCAGAGATTTACAGAGACGTGTATTGACGAGGATTTACAATCAGATTCTCATGTGTGCTTGTTTGTTTGGCTACGAGGTGAAATTTAATCAATAACTCACCCGTTCTAATAGTTTCTCCTCATTGCTCGTAAACTCGAATCACCCAGTGTAACTAGAGCCTCGGCTTACCAGTTGCTAATGAAATCGTCAACATTAATCCATTTCTGCCAGAATTTGCCGAAACAAATGAACAACATAAAGCCACATTCAAGACAAATTCGACAAAACTCTGATGCGTTCTAATTAATCCGTCCTTAATTATTTACGGCGACTTTACACCGAAGACTTGAGATTAAACACTCGGGAAGTTTGTTAGCGTTGTTTATTTGTTAGCATTTTAGAGAATAATTCACCCGGTAGCGGAACAAAGGATCCAAATCAAATTCGCTTCAAGGGCTCTTTATTATTCATAGTGGCTCCGTCTACCGATGGGAAGGGTCTACCGGTTCACTCTTTGAAATCTGTTGTGGAAAACTGAAAATCCCTTAGAGCCGAGCGCAGCCATTACACAATACGAGGAATATTTGTATGTATGTATAACAATGTTTTGTGTTCTAGAAAAAGGTGATGTAGTTTTCGATGATAAAAAAAAAAACGCGTGTAGCACCGTACACGTGTTAGAAGTAAAACTTCTGTAGCTAGATCATTAAGTGGTACCTATACTATACATCTATACCTACCTATACTAAAAGAGATTTAAATTTCCAATTTTGAGATCCAATCTCTGCTTCAAGTTACTTTTAAGTTTCAGACGTCCGATTATTTGAAATTATTTTATACTTGTACTTACTTTTAATACGTCATGTCATTTATTTCCCACCATTCCTTATCTACAATTTGTCGCGCTCGTGGTGATATACTTAACTCATTCAATAGTGTCACTACTATTGTTCTGAGGTCACTACTATTTGCATCTCGCTCAGATTATATACCATCTGACGTCACGTCTTTTAGCCGTCTCGCTCAAATGTATGCATTGCTTTGCTTGTTTTAGAAATCCATATCGACCCGTGTGACATTGATGAAACTCTTTTCTTACAAACTGTATGGATCGCATCGCACAGCTGTCAAACATAAGTTCCGGTTCCAACAAAGAGGTTGAACGAAGTAGTTTGAGTCATGTCAGGCGGCGGCGGCGGCGCCATCTTGACCATACCGGAAATCAAGAACTCGTGGAAGAATGCTTAAAATAATTTTTATTTGTTAACGTTTCATCAGGTTTTTCTCTCACTAATTAACATTCTTTATTGTACGAATGTATTATTATCTTATCTGATTAGTTAAAAACCGTATTGAAAATAGTTGCGGTTTTAAAAGTCTTCAGCCGACCCTGACGTCACCGATTCCAATTTCCGTTACATTTCTTAGCCACTCGTGATAGCACCCGGCTAGTAGCGATTGAAAAGCAAATATATGAATAACCCACAGTTGAGAGGTTAAATAAATTTTACCCCCGTGCCCCAAGAAGTTTTACTTCAAAAATCGTATCAAATTAAAACAACATAAGACCTCAAATAGAATATCAGTTATCAATAATCATTAATAAAGCAGCTTACAAAATTGTGCTTAAAGTGAACTTTCTAGTAGTTCCTGTGAAACCTAAATTGGAAAAATCGTCTCTGCCGTTCGCACGGCTAGAATTTTAAATACCCATCATTTGTAAGCTCGTTTTTGATTTTGTTATTAATTAATATTCGTCGTTACTTTAGTTCATTTTTCGCTTACTCAAATTCACACCGCTCAAGGTATTAAAACAGTATCTCATCATCAGTCGCTAATTTTGCTTCTCGTTTGCAGCTGTTTAAAAACAGCACAGCATATTGATTGATGTTAATGCAGTCTGATGAATATGAATTATAATATTTTATTGTGTTTGTATCACCAACCAATCGCCGAGCAAAGTTTGGTAAACAAATAATTATTTTCTTTTGTTAGTTGTTCGTGACGTTGGTAAACGGCGAGGCAGCCTACGACTTAAATAGGACCATAGCAAGACTAATCTCGACCACTCCCTGAGTCAACCACAGAACAAATCTTGAATAATCCGTATAAATATTCTATTCCGTGTCCACTTTGTTTTGAGCCAATGGTGAGCATTAAACGATGAATGATTTGGTTCCCGCCAACCCAGGTGTGTTGTGCCATGATCCAGATCCAAGCGACGATTAATCACAGAGCCATTTTCTTTGGGCACTCTGCGACACATGCTTGACCGAGGAAATGTTTCGCTACATATATGGACTATTTTTACAGGGCTGAAGTTGATGGCGTACCCAACAGCGGGTGAAACTACGCTGATCGATGATGATAAAATTATGCTTGGTTTGCTTTTTATAATATTTTTGCGTACATATCTTGTAAGTTTTGATGAAACTACATGATTTGATTGATCAAAAAAATGTGGCTATGGGATCTACTTTCTGAACTAGTTCTAAATTAAAAAAAAAACCCCAGGTCTTGGATGTTTATACATGTTTGTGATGTCGCTGTTTCTGGTTCCCACGACACAGGATATCCTAGTGTGAAGCCAGAAGCAATGTATGTGCCTGTATGTAAATGTTAATGTTTAAGCATAAGATTGACGGATGGCAGTAATTATAAAAACCCTAGTTTCAACTTTTAAACACCTATATTTCCAATTTAACCAAACTAACTTATCCCATAACTGATAGGCAGATGTCGTTTCAAAATCATGCCTAATTTCCAGTGTGATTGCATCCGACACGTTGTAATGGCTGACCGCATCGGATCTAAAATTCAAATCAAACCGACCAGCAGTATTACAACCATTGTTACACTAATTGTTTGTTTGACACGGCTAAGTATAACAGGCCAAATGCTTAAACTGTCTGCTCAATGTTCTGTTATTTCCCGAGATAAATGTAGTGAGTTGTTCATCTGAGGGATGAGACAATAAGATGACATATTAATAATAAGAGAGCAAATTTTACCAACGAAGAGTAACTTTTACTCTAGATTATCTTTTACTTTTTCATAGAATGCCCTCATTTTGAAGTCATTGTCATACAAATTATCCCTAGGATAGTTATTTTAGCATAACTTTTTGTTGGTAAAATCCAGCTGAGCGAATTTTACCAACGAAAAGTATTTTTTTACTCGAGAGTATCTTCTACTTTTGCATAGAATGACCTCATTTTAAACTTTTAATAACATACAAATTATCCCCGGGATAGTTATTTTCGCATAACTTTCTCTTGGTAAAATCCAACCTAGTCATCCGCGATAATAAATGCCAGAATCCACATTACTGAAAGTATGTGCCATTTTTATGTATCCAAACGTCTAGTGCCTAACGCCAGTCGGCAGCACTTTGTACTCCTACCCCTCTAGACACGAATGGGCCCCGATAGTACGATGTGCGCATCTAGAGGCCTCGGCTGTTCATGCAAGATGCAAAATGTTCCAACTTCAGCACTAGGCTTAGTGCGGCAAAACACAAGACACAACAGAAGTTAGGCTTCACATAATGCGCGGGTGAGCAACGCATACCTCTGTCGACCTCATAACCACACAGCTGAACGTACTTGTGGATTAATAATGTTTGTGAAAATTTACAAAGTGCTGTAAGTATAGGTTCTTGTTTTTAATTGTTGTGCGTGTACTAACCATGTTTATTGTATAAACGATTTAGCTATATAACTATCTACCTCTGTCGCGTAGCGGTTGAAGTTCAGTCTGCCGCACAAGCGTGAGGTTCCGAATTCGGATCCAGGCCGGGGAGTAAGAATATAAAATACTCCCCGGTAGGTCTGGTGGATTTATATGATTGTGACGTCGTTGTTTCTGCTTCTAGCGACGGTATGACGGTGAGGCCAGAAGCAATGTATGTGCTTGGACACCAGTTTATTCATATTTACATAGTCACTTGTTCACGTACCTACACAAACTGTCTCGACTTCCGAACTATTTTCAAAATACCTATAGTTACCAGCGATAGATCCCCGAAGATGATGCAGAAAATGTTAAATCACCGCTAGCACAACACACTTCATTGTTGACTGAATTCACCCATACAACGTTTCGCCTATAGTCTGTCTATGTGTGCGTTCCACGAGCGCACATTGTATAAAGTTTGCTACCGTTCCGTACTTTGTGTTTGTGGCTGCAGTATGCATGCAGTACTACAGTCACAAAGCAAAAGATGCAATAGGCTTGTGGCCTGTCAAGTCAAAATAGATACTTATTATGAACTGTCAAAACGGAACTTTTGTTCCTGAGTTCTATGAAATAACAACAGAATGATCATGTAAAAGTGCCATCAAATGCTGTCTTTTTTTGCACAAAATTGACTTTATAAAATATATCTGCTGGAAATATAGAATTCTGAGAATGTCCAGCCATTTTGTACATAATGCTTCAACTTAAGACTTCTTCCTAGATTTATTGGATTACCTTGGCCACAAGCCTATTCTACCCAGATTAGGTAGAGGCCTGGGAAGGTACATTTCACTCATTTGGAATGTATGAAACGCGGAATTACGGAATGCTGAGTGCTTAATTAGAATGCAGGCCGACCTTGTTTTATTTACGAGAAAAATCGTGGATCTTGAAATTACTAGAATTTTAACAATATCAGATGTAGTAATCTTAGACTATGTAGTAATAAGGTAAGTGTTAAAAATTTATTCTTTGAAGTTGCCTTTGAAAGTAGAAATGTTGATGCGTGTGCTCCAAAGGAATCGAATATTTAAAAATTCCACTGTATTACATACCGGGAAATCGTGGTCTATATTTATTAAAAAAAAATATCTGAAAGCTATTCCAGCTATAGCGTTTGGTTCGTACAATGGCGCAACAAACAATGGCCGACCTGAATCGTAGAGGTTTTGTTCCCACCTAATTTCACATTACGCTGAGTGCGAAGCTGCGCAGCTTCAGCAACAAGACATCCTATTCCTTATTTTTTATGTATTTTTTAAGGCAAAATAAACTATTTCTATTCTATTCCATTCTATTTATTTTCTACTAGCTTATGCCCGCGACTTCGGCTACGTAGTTAAACTTTGTGTTCATATTATAAGCACATCCAGTGCATTGAGTCCATATAAACTTTATATAGGTACTTTATATTTGAAAAAATTAAAACTTTAAAAAACCGACTCTGAGAACTATTAATCACTCAATCCTCCCTGCCCGCGTTGCGAATGTCGTCTAACAACATGAAAAGGAGCCTACAAAATCAGATCATTTTACACCATATATAAACGAATATCGGTCCCTTCAGTCAGAATGTACTTCATGATGACCGTAAACATTATAAAGTCACAGAAAGATAAAAACTTGAAAGACGGTTCTTTCTTTCTTCGAGACCTATTAATTACTCAATCCACTCCGCTTGCGTTGCGAATGTCGTCTAACAACATCAAAAGGAGCCTACGAAATCTTACATATTACACGATATATAAACTAATATCAACCTTCAGTCAGAATGTATCTCATGACCATGACCGTAAACACCACAATGCCACAGAAAGGCAAAATACGTAATTTTGTTTACCGTTTAAACTTTTCAGATATTTTCATGTAGTAACCAAACAACTGGACAGATTCCTGATTTAAAAAATGGATCCCTTCAAACAAAAAAATAATTATATCGATTCATAGTTTCGATGTAACAAAATTAAAAATAAGATAAAAAACATACAACCGAATTGAGAACCTCCTTTATTGAAGTCGCGTAAAAATTACTAACTTTTATAGGTCTTTTTGATCCACATAAGGTCCGATTTTAGTACAATTACTTAATTCTGACCCTACATCATAAAAGGAGTCTACCCTCCTAGGTTCAGTCTTCTAGCTTTAGCCGTTTAGCCTTCGGGTTTGATGACTCAGTCACTCAGTCAGGACTTATTTTTTCAGAATGTTTATGATTTATTTTCTATTTTTCATGCATTGCAAACTTCGCCCGCCCGCGGCTAACTTCGCTTCGCAGCATGAAATTTTAACACCCAAGCAAAGGAGGCGGAATTGATAAAAAGAGTTCCTCTGAAGTTTTCCCTGAAACCTTCTTGTAAATATGGCGGGAAGTTTCCGCGTTCTTAAACCCCAGCCAGCGTTTTATACTTCTTGTGCATGATAATGGCATCACTCTTTCGCACAATATTTTTACACACAAAAATGTAAGGAAATTGAGATGAAAACCATATTTAATAGTAGGTACATGTGTTACTAAAAGCACGGTAGACCTAATAACACTTTTAAAGTTTTTTTAATCACGGTAGTGTTCATGGCCATTTAAAATACCTATCTTACTGCAAGATTTCCGTTTCATGTTTCATAGATTTTCCCGAAGTATCAGTAAGGTAAGGGTAAATGTCATAAAAAATATACAATTATTCTACAATATTTTATTTTCTCCAGAAAAATCTTTCACTATTCAGAGCAACTGGGCTAACAAACGGTACAATTTTTCCCAGCCGGCCCAGCCCTTATTCATATTTTCCTCATTCTGGACGGGAAACTCTCGGATTATACTGATTGCAGCTTTAGGGACAATGTTTACGTCATTCGGGGAAAATGGCACACTGTGGGTCAATCCTGGTAACGATAATGACCCATCGTTTTGTTTTATAACAGCGTAAAATAAGGGCGAAAGAGTGGTATGGATTTTACTAATCTGACCCTGGAGCGCGTTCAGTTACATCGCCCGCTCACGCCCGCCGAAGACGCACCAGCCCGTTCAGAAAGTCAGTGTGATCACCCGGCGATCGCACCAAACTGTTCAGTAACATCGTCTGACGTGAGCGGGCGATCGCACCCGTCACCTCGTGAAATAGGTGGATGAAAGTCGCACAGACGTCAGATTGACAGTCAACAAACGTCAACCCATGAAAAGACGTAAGTTTTGACAGATAATCACACCGGGACGTTCAGTAACTACAACTGTCATCGGGCGACTTTCGCCCGACGACAATTACATTCGGTGCGAAGTTACTGAACACACCGCTGGGGTTGAGGTTTGACCTTGTGTAAAAAGTCAACAATCGATTTGAATGAGACACTTTCTTTCTAGGCTTTTTTCAACATGTAATTATTTTTGTTAAATGCTGTGAATATAATTTTGCAATTTGGTGTTAAAAATAAATTAATAGTAAGGCAAATATTTGCGGACTACTGCCTTTTGTTTTAATAAAACATGAATCTAATACCAAACTGGAAAAGTAACTTTAACACAGTTCCGATGTTACCGCTTTTTGGTAGAAAATAAATAGTGGTCAAGAATGATTTAGTTCATTCTAATGTCTCAATATAGAATGATATTGATAGAAATGATAAGAGAGCTAGTAGTGCTAGTGCATATAGCTTGTTCAAACTAAAATGATGCGCCCCACTCTTTTATTTGCGAATAAAAAGTAAGACAAATTAAGCATTTGCAATAGAATACCTCACAAAAAGTGGGCACAATTTGCTTCTGCCACCTCAAATGGCAAAAAGCGTAATGCTTTCAATGTCATATTAAATTGTAACAAATATTTATTACAAATTCTGAATGTAAAAAAAAACTCTATTAATTTTCATTCTATTTAGAATGATGAGAACATCACTATCGAACTGAACGCGCCAACATTATATCAAGAAGTGAAGTTTGATGTTGTCAGTTTACTTCGTCTTTTTAGTAATCAGGGTAAAGCCAAGGTAGGTAAATGAGGAATATACATGTATACGCGTAGGTTCTAAATACCCTCATGTAGCACCTGAACAGTCGACCAGTGATCGTTGTAGCCCGCGGCGATGCATATTGCACGGAGCTCGCAATCTAATTGTATCGGTTACTGGTACATCAGGCTAAATTTAGCCTCGCTGTTCAATTTTCATCCTATCGACATATGAAATTAGGGCTAAATGCGAACGCGTTATCGTGATTCAAGTTTACTTTTACGCGATACCTAAATGTCGATCGTGAATTCATGACGGAACCTGGAATAGATCAATTGCGAGTATTAAACTGTAATCAGGGGGGTTTCACTTCGCTGAGTCGGTACGAGTATCTACGGCCGGCTATACGCGCACGTTCGGTCTTTGTCATATGGTTGTCGCTCGGCTCTTGTGCGCGGGCTAGCCGCGTGAAAACAATGACGCCGAAAACAACTGAGTGCGATGCGCAACCCTGCATGATCGGCATCGTGTTAGGGGTGCCCAATGGAATGGTCGATTGTTGCGAGGTGACAGTGACTGCGTGGCGCTTGTCAGTGCAGTATGTGCGCTATACGTGCCTGACAACTACCTACGTGCGCGCAGGCACCAGCTGCTAGCGAGCGGCACGCACCGCACGGTGGCGCGCCGGCAGTCTCCGCTGGTCCGGGCGCGGGACAGCCTCAACGCACTGTTGGTATAGCAGCGCCACTGAATGATCTGTTTGGCGATGCATGGAGGGATATTGTGCGAGAATGTGGCAGGTTCTGTGAGATGATTGTATGATTCTGTTGTCCTCATATTATTTATTGTGTATATTTTTTGTGTATTATTGTAATCGTATGATATGGAATGGAATGCATTAATTTTAAATTATTGGTAATATTTATTATGTAATGCTTATAGAATTTGTACAGCGCATTGGATTAGTCTGTAAGGTTGTACAATTTAATTTGAACAATAAATAAATAAATAAAATGACGGAACCTGGAATGGATCAATTGCGAGTATTAAACTGTAATCAGGGGGGTTTCACTTCGGTGAGTAGGTATCTACAGCCGGCTATACGCGCACGTTCGGTCTTTGTTACATGGTTGTCGCTCGGCTCTCGGTGCGCGGGCTAGCCGCGTGAACACAATGACGCCGAAAACAACTGAGTGCGATGCGCAACCCTGCGTGATCGGCATCGTGTTAGGGGTGTCCAATGGTATATGAACGCTCGTGACACACGATAAGTTTCAATTTCGCATGCGAGCATATGCAGTAGCATAGACAAATATTTTTTGCACCTAAACTTGACTTTTGTTCGGGAGTGAACCTTCTATGCGTAGTACTATTAGTTATTCTGTGCTGTAATATCAATATTTTATACTAGTCGCAAATTTGTCTGCGTATCATATTTATATTCATATCCATTTATTTGCTTTAAACGTGGTTATTACATGGGTTATTAAATATTTAATAGTCTCACAGTCTCTGGTCTGCGTGGACGTATACGAATAAGAAATCTCTCTTTAGAGATGAGCTCGCCTTTGCGCATGAATATTGAATGTTTTGTAAGATTACCTTGTTATTTACCGTGCAATAAGGAATATGAATATTCTTCTTTTGGCGCAGTTAAGGTTAAAACTATATTAATTTTATGTAAGTACTTATGTGAGCTTCATTAAATAAAATCCGTTCATCCGTTATTTTGTCACAAAAAGCATCGTAACTTGCAAATATAATATCTATTAGTACTACGATACTACTAAAGAAAGATATGCAAAACGAGTCGGACTCGCGCACGAAGGATTCCGTACCATTATCTATAAAAACGGCAAAAAAAATATGTCTGTTGTATAGGAGCCCCCTTTAATATTTACCTGTTTTAGTATTTGTATTATAGCGGCAACAGAAATACATTACCTGTGAAAATTTCAACTGTCTAGCTATCACGGTTCATGAGATACAGCCTGGTGACAGACGGACAGACAGACTGACAGACAGACGGACAGCGGAGGCTTAGTAATAGGGTCCCGTTTGGCACCCTTTGGGTAAGGAACCCTAAAAATCATAAAGACAAGTTTATTGTTTGCGATGAACGTTTTGACGCATTGAAATTGAAACGGCTGACGTCTAAGTGGAACTCAGGGATCTGTCACTTGCTCACCCATGGTGGGAAAGTATTTTACTGCGCTCACAAATAAATATGTCTGTGTCACGCTCTGAGAATAGAAATCTTTTATTTTTACCCGACTTCACAAAAGGAGGAGGTTTACAATTAGTCGGGATATTTTCTTTGTTCTAGCTAGATATGTAGATAGTACTGCCAACTTCCGTTCTTCGCACACATACTTACATAGGTACACAATAACATTTCCAAGACTATCTATTCAATTTATATGAATCTCTCCCGACGTACATATCTCAGCGAGATAACTGGGTTTTCTATCCAAATCACAATCGAGCCAAAGATTAATTCAATTCAATTCAATTCAATTCTTTATTGCACACAATAATTTAAACAGTTACATTAAAAGAAAACACATGTACAAAGGCGAGCTTAACTCTAAAAAGAGATCTCTTTCAGCAAACCAGGCGTGAAAGAAAAAATAATATAATAAAAGGGTAGGCAGTGCACAATAACAAGTGTATTAAATCTTGACCGATATTCAGGGCCTAATTAATAACCTGAGAAGACATCCTTAATTTCCAGAGCTGTACATATGACGTATATCCGGTCTGTCCAGTGCCGCGCTTCCTTTCCCGCCCGTTTTAAAGCCCACTGCCACTTTACCGCGCTAAAGTGGCGCCACCACCAGTATGAATTTATGATTCGAGTTAATTAGGCCCTGAATATGGTAAGTATTTAATAAACTTTTTATTTTGAGGTAAAACATCTCTATTATTGAGCGAAGTAAAAAAAAACTGAGTCCCCTAACTCGAGGATTACTAAGTTCCCACCAAACCGGGGATTTCCGCTCCGGAACGGTGGGTAACGAAGTAAAATACACCGTGAGATAAGTGGAAAAGTCGCTTAATCTTCTGTATCGTAGAAGGTTATTAGGTTCCTTTACAACAAACCTTCTTAGGGATCGAAGGGCGTTATGTATCGGATTTTCGAGGATTTAGTAGTAGTGGTAGTTACTGGTTAGTGATTCAGTGGTAGTGGTTCAGTCATGGTTTAGCTTTCAGGTTTTACTCAAATATCGATAATTATCTGATTAAGGTTTGTTTGGTATTTTCTCATGAAAAGTATTTTTAACCCCCGACACGTTGAAAAAGAGGGGTGCTAGAAGATTCGACGCATCTGTAGATATTTGTGGCAAAAAATAATAACTCCAGAATTTGTTTAAGAGTTAACACATAATTTTTAGGTCAGTTTTGACATTCCATAAAGTTCCAATTTCAGACTTGATTCGTATCTTTCGGACCTTGCACCAGGTTTCTTATTATGGTTGTAGTAATTAAATCCAAAATTTATCCCTTAGTCTTACTCATCGGCTATAGAACTTAAATTAACACATTTAATTATTCCAACAAGATTGCTCAGGAAAACTTCAACTGAAGAGTTTAACCGTTAACTTTGCCCGCTTCTGCAGTGCTCTAGATTGCTTTCCAGCCTTCTCCCGACTCATAAACAATTGCTCATTCAACTCATCAATATCGAAACTTCTAGATTACTCGCATACTACGAACAGCGGAGGTAGAATGATCTAGAAATATCTAGACTTATTTATTATTCTGCGCAAGTGTGAGAAACCGTGGCTAGATTTATAGGAGAAATTGGATTCTAGCTCTGCTAGTCGTTGTGAAATTGCAACTTTGTCCGTGACTTGTCTTCAGTTTTAGCTTGTAAAGTGTCGTCTGAGATATTGTAAACTTTGAAATTCACTTCATGTAGTTTTCGGTACTTGTGAAGTTTGCGTTTGCAAACAAAATTTCCAATTAAATTCCAACTTTAATTGGAAATTAGTTAGTTAGTAGTACATTTTGCGTACAACTTGTAGGTGTACCTATAGCAACATAATTATGTTGATATACGTGTTTTGGTAGGTACATGTTTACTAGTTACGAGACTATATTTTAGACATGGACTTGCTTTTCAAATTAAGTGCTACTTATGTCTACTTATGATATTACCATCATAATTTTGAGACCCGATGGATAAACCGCTCTCAGATCTGAGTGAGTGCTATCTCAAGCACGTGATTATGACAGATTTTCTATGATGAAACCGACATTCTAAATACCGAATTAGGTGAGACAATTCTCGGAGATAAGAGCCATTACTTATATTACAACGGTTTGTCTGTCGGTGTAGTCCCGTTGTCTCCCACTTCCGTGTTCCCCACTTTTTATGGACTTAAGAAATTTTTAATTTAAAGTTAATTTAATGACTTTTTAAGTAAATCAATTTAAAGTTAATTAAATTACTTTTTATTAATTTAAAGTTAATTATTAAAAGTTAATTATTAAAAGTTAATTATTTGATTACAATTTGGATGTCCAAAAAAAGTGGCAGACACGGAGGTGGGGTACAATAACGGGACTATACGGGTTTGGTTTGGATTGTCCGTCAAACTAGTTGTTGTCGGTTGTTTGGTCCAATGAGCACATTTGTCCATTAACCAATGTGCCCAACTGACTAGGCAGCCTATGATGCGTGAATATGAGTTAACATTTCATTTTATTCTGTATAGATGCGTTTACCCGGTTTTATATAAGTGAATTGCTAAAGTAGTGCTTTACATTCAACATATTGTGACCTCTACATCTCACGTACACATTCAGGCATGACGTGGTTGCGGCTGACAGGCAATTACAGTGTTAAATTTACTACAAAAATAAATTATCTTTCCAATTCACCCTCAGAATGATGGCGGTAAAATGACTGATGGAAAAGAATAAACATGAAAACTATTTATTACAATGACATACTTTCTTAGCATGTCGTTTCTTTCAAAATAGGTACCTACAATATGATCTACTTTTTTTTCTGGTACAAGATGTATGTGGTAATTAATATTTTCATGGTGGTTCGCCAATCACCATACATTAAAATCTATGAACCACCCGGTCCCAGGGTTAAAATGGGTAGGTGTAAAAATCCATTGGATTTGGAAAATAATCTGCTTAGAAAGTATCTACAGTGCTAAAATGCAATGATGTTGACATCGACTAGTCTAGACTCTATAATAGAGAGCTATAGTTTATCTAGCTCTATATTAGATTCGATTAGATAAACTGAACTTATTTCAAGAGTTCCTAAGGACTACAATCTCATACAGTCAGTACCTACTGTTTTTGCGCTACTGACTTGATTGTAACTGTACTTGTAACAAACTCGAGTGTCCAATGTCGGCACAAGCTGTGCAGCCAGATATTATTGAAATTGGATACAGTCCCGATTCCCGGCATTTCAGATACTGATGTTTGTAGAGACTACCAAACTTCAGCACTCAATTGCACTGAATGAAACCTGTTCAGAGGTTGTATCGGTAATTAAAACGAGAGATTGTTATTCTCCTGTCCGAAAAGGAAAAAAAAATGACATTACAATTAGGGGAAATTAAGTTCTCATCCCCTTGCAATAGACATTAATTGACGTCTTGGTACCCACTGTCAAAGTCAAAGGACTCTTTTATCCAGAAGCTACTGGGCCGGTTAAGTTCATACTCATAATACAAAATGGATTTGATGTTTCAAAATTTCAGTACGGTTACAATTTTATTGAATTATGGTAGGTAATAATTGGGCCCGGATACACCAGCCGACAGTTCAAAGGTGACCCACCCAAGCAAGACTCAAACTCGTGCTGTCACTGCTTTTAGTCTGTGCAGCAGTGCTGCGCCCCAGTTTGATAATTAAGCGACACTTTATTTGAGAAGCATTCTGAATTCGGCGATACGGATATTATTCAAAAGAGTCGGATCGTATAGGTAACTTGCTAAAAGTTCTGTCAGTTTCAACTAAACCGCATAGAATTGATAATCCTATTTATCTCTACGTTGCATGCTCCAGTTTTGTTAGAGGTTTTGCCCTCAAATGTGTTCCCCGCAAATTAGGCCCAATTCCTAGAATATTAGGCCCAGGCCATGGAAAATGAGATTAGTGCTTGTTTTTTATCTTTCGTCTTTCCTTAGCCCTGGAAACAGATTGAAATTCTTCGTAGCAAGGCAAGTATATGTATACTTACCTTGCTACGAATAAACAAGGTATCGCATAAAAGTTTGGCGCCAAACTCACGCTACGTTTTCTCATCAATGAACATGACGTAGGTGCCAATATCTCGCCACCGCTCAGCATCAGACCATACACTACATATTATTTAGACTATGGTTCGTACCATGTCTATGATGGCAACAAAACTCCAAAACCCAACATGCCTATAGGTACAGCAAAAACTACGCCACGATTCGTCGGTAAATCATAATTCTGTGCATGCTTGAAGTTCGGGGCAGATGTATCTACTGACCACGGCCCCGGGAGAATGCCCTCTTGTAAGATCTACGATGCTCTGGAGTCCTTTCATTAATTACATAAGCTTTCCATGCAGGCAACGCGGGACCGCCGCGGCATAGTGCCGACAATTTATGACGATCGAACTGCGGCAAACTAGGGAATTTATTCCAGGAAATTGGAGAAAATGTGCGCTGGTTTTTGTGCGGTATGGCTGTTGGAAGTAATAGGGTAATGGACGGGTTGAAATACGGACGTAGTTAGGTATTACAATGTTTTTATCCAATTTTCTGCCAGAATATTTATGCTTGTTATATGCGTGGATAAAACTAACCTCTGGAATATTTATGAGTTTGTTAACACTACTTTGTGTATTTCATAAAGTTAAATATTCACAAACAAAACGTGTAAGTAACCCTTAATCTAAGTATGTGTGTATGACTGTCTTTAAGACACTAACTGACAGATTCATTTACAGTAAAAAATCGCCATTATAATGATTGTAAACAATTGAAGTTTTAGACTGATTAACAAACGAAACTACTACCTACAGAACTTTAGTAAGAAACCAAACTCTATATGATTCTCGTAACTTTATACGATAATATTCCCTTTCTCCATTTCAGCATTGGTTCACTAACAGAACTTCACACTGAATCATACAGGGAACTGACAAAGTGTAATTGCGAACGAACCTCCAGTGATTCGGAGCATGTGAAAGGGTCTTAGCACTGACAGCTCCGCACACGACAGGCCGCCGCCGCCAACATTTTTTATTCCCTAACGAGGTTTCTGCCTGAAATACAACCCACAAATATCTGGCTGGCTCTCTTCCCCACAATATCATTCAAACTTAGCACTGATAGAAACTATCAACTATTCAATATGCAATAGCAATTGAAAAAATATAATTAGACTCGCACTGGGTCAAAAACAATCGTTAAAGATGTCGGAAACCGTATTACTAGACTCAAGTGGAAGCGAGCAGGACACTTGACGAGGTGAGGTGACGACAGGTAGATTAGAGTAGATCCCTGACCGAGTGGTAGCCGAATGTAGGGAAGACAACCGTGGCTAACCGTCAGCCAGACGGGTCGACGACATTACCAATATCGCGGAGAAGACATTAATTAGCTATTAGCACAGGACCGCATAAGTAAGCATAAAATGGTGGAGGTTCATACCCAGCAGAAGGCGCCGATTGCGATATTGGAAAAGGCACGACATTCGCAGTGGCAAACAGCACCAACCCAAATGCCTTGAAACCTGAGATCGAAGCCATGAACACGTTTCACGTTCACCGCACTACTTTATCCGTTCGATTCTTAATGCAGGCGGTTGCAGCTTACAACTTTTCTTGCATGGCACGGATGAGTGAATTTGTATTCAATTGGTAACACCGCTGTCTGTGCTACTATTATCTACAGCTGCCTTCTAGCTTTGCTTGTTGCATTTAGACATAGATACTTTCTTTACAGTATCAAAGTCCAGTATAGACCGATCTTAGTAATGAGAGCTGTCTCAGCTATGTGACGGTTTTGCATTGACGCGCTTGAGATAGCTTTCAGAGCTGAGAGCGGCTTTTGCAACAACAAAAAAACTAAAAATGAAACTCCAAAGTCACTGCGTCTCACTCTGGAAAAGTTGTTTTAAATATTGGACTGTGTGCTTTCGGCTATTGAGGCTAACTGATATTTAGATGAGTCAACGACATCGACCGTGTCTCAAAGAAACATAATTTAATAAACTAGAATGACACAAATCACACAGACACGCATCTTTGCTGCGCATTTTAAACAGACAGCCACACCTTTGATTCCAATCACAGCTTTGTCGCTCCAAACACAACGGATTGCAGTTTCATGCTTTGATTAACGAGCGCATTTACTGCATTGTAGCATGTCATGTGTTCGTGACCGATAGCTGGGTTTAAGCTGGATATTGATCAATGTGACGAAACAATAACAGCTGCCTAGCTTTGATAGAGCCTTTTCAGAACACAATTCTAAAGCTTTCAGTTTCAATTTGGTTTATTTGGAATCTGTAAACCGTAAATAGATATAGAACGTCAGTTTGTATAGCACAAATCTCGAGTCAACTTTGACATTTCTGTTCATAGAATAGAAAGCATGAAATGTCAAAGTTGACGCAAGATTAGTGGTAACCATAATGTAGATAATAATATCCAAGGCAGAAAGGAGGATGCAAACTCTATGGTGGTAACTCGATCCCGCTTTTCACTGCATTTATGAATAATACTGACAATACTAAAACTGTGTATTTATAATGTCGTTCCCCTTCCTAACCCGTGATTATTCTAAACAATGTTAGCTATTGATCGACGAAATTAATAATGCTATAGCAGTAAACAAGTAGAGTTCGTGTTACTTGCCGGCTGACTGGTAATATTCCACGTATTCACCTTTAACGACAAAATTGCAAATGAGCATTGTCTTACTATCCCGCCTTTGAGAACAGAACTTATGCCACCGTAAATCTCCGGAAGAAATAGATTTCTCTTAAACCACGTTCTACCTGAGCTGCACTATCCAAACTCTCTACATTCTTATTTCGCCTGCCGCTGGGGATGTATTTGTCTGTAACTAGCTGTAGTGTAGCTTAACTTGTTAAATGTTTGTACAGCGTGAAGCAAGAAAGTTTAACTGCACTGCATTGGACTTGCGAGAAAACTTTTCTGTTTTCTCTGAGATCGGTAATAAGGCTGGGTCTATTGGGAGATCGTTGCTACACTGCTTTCTTTGTAACGAGTGCTTGCGAAAGCACACTTAAGCTTTACGAGTGAATCTCGTGCGACGAGGGAATTGTATTTTTATTGATTATCAAATAGGATAATTCCAATGAGGATAGTGACATTATGTTTTCTTGTATCAGAGGAAAATAATAATATCAAGCTGCGATCTCTTATGTTCGAAAGTATGCAATCCATGAATGCTATAGTAAAGAATTAAAGATACCTAGGTAACTGTTTACCTTTGACTATGAACTGTGTTGAAGTCTGAAACGAGGGAGTTTATTGCCCTTCTTTGCTCCATCCCTAAGATCACAACTTCCGAACGGGCGGTAGTATACAAAAAATATTAATATTATATTGACGTTGACTAAACAATCTGTATGATTTTATGGTCAATAAAAAACATTGAACTTGAACTCTGAAATTAATTATTGTTGAATAGAATTTCATATTGAGGTGTAATTAACTATTTAAAACTCAAAGGTCGTGGCTCTCTTACAAGGTGCTCGATCTTCACCCTAAGTCTCATTCTACAGTGCATTCAGATGCTGTATGTGTAAAGCCCTCCTTTTAATTAACCGGAGATCAACATATTGCTGAATTGCCAATTAATAATCAATACAAAGTCCTCCAACTACAGTTATTAACGCCGCCCGCCCAATCTCCACCCAAATCCGCCCAATCGACCGTATCTACGATTTAAACGGCGAATTCCAACATTCTGATATTTCAAAGCGTTTGAATACAAAATATTTTGCTGGCAACATAAATTGGCACGTAGACTGTGAAAAATATTGGCCTGTTTAGCGGGCGGCTACGAGAGCTGAGCTGGCAAAAAAGTTAATTGGCTGACTTTATGCACTTTTTTATCACTTAATTTTTTAAGAGGCTGAAAAAACTGAAGAGGCCGAGAATGAGTTCTCCTCTGAGTGTAGAATAAAACTCTGATTTAGCTGATTTTACTCAGTTAAATTTCCGAGATCGTTCTGAAAACTCGGAAGGATTCACACCAAGAGCGGTGGGCAAGGCAAATAGCACTCGAGAGTAATAACGATTAATTCACGAGACTCCAAAGTCCTATTTTAAAAATCATCAGTTCACAATTTTACAAGTCTAACGTTGGCCAGAATTTCATGATTTGAACAATTGACCTTGATAAGTTTACTATGGAGATATATAAAAACGTTGATGGGAAACTTTATGCCGAAAACTTCATACCTTGGCGATGGGCTTGTATACATGCAACACAAAATTGAGTACCTATTGAATATCTGTCTAAACGTGACTACAGCTGTGTCTCTGCCACCCCGTGTGGCGAAAAACAGATGCTACGATATTTTACCAGTTTAAACTTGTTGCATTAAAAAATGGGCTACGATTAATTCCCGCGACAGCTCCAGGATTTGTGAGAAATTTACCGGCAAAACGCTTTCTCGAGTGCTTGCTTTGTTTATCGCCATTTCTCTAGTCCCCGAGAAGTTCTCTGCAACTTGTACTAGTAACTCGTCGTCGTTGATCAGTTTTCTAGAGGCATAGATCTAAGGGCCAGTCTTCAGTGGTGTAAACCGATTGGACAGTGGCGAGTCAACTTGGCTTTCGTTTAATATCGGCACTGTCCACTGTCCTGGACCAATGTAAACAGCCCATAATTAAATTACTACTGGGTAATGTCTAACTCCATAAGTAGCGCATTCGACTTCATTAAAATATTAACTATGGATCAATTCCTATCAGTCATTTCAGGACATGGATAGGTAGTAAGTAATAGAAAGTATCTGATTTCGTTATGTGGCATCTGATGTTGCAGGTACAGCTTGAGACATTCGACAAGCATACGACAAGTTATGTGGCATCTGATGTTGCAAGTACAGCTTGAGACATTCGACAAGCATACGAAAAGTTATGTGGCATCTGATGTTGCAAGTACAGCTTGAGACATTCGAGAAGCATACGACAAGTTATAAATGGTTTGCTTACTAAACTTGCGGTCGAAACCCATTCTGAAAATAAACCCCATATTACGTTATTTCCCCCGTTTTCTAACCGTAACCGCTTTCCGTAAAGCGGTAATCTAGCACCGTAACTACAAGTATAAACCAACGGCTTCATTGACACCTGTAGCCTGTAGATCTTGAATGTAGATCTACTTCCGGCAGAACCGGAAGTGCCTGTACACTGTAGCGTTACGGTCGAGACAATGGCTGACGGCGACGGCTGGAGTGTCGGAACGCTGCCAATGCACGCCACTGTACGCCACTGTACGCCACTGTACGCCACTGTACGGTCGAATGTTTCACGATTGAATAGAGATTTTACATACATATGCTCACGCCTATTTCTCGAATATACTTAGATCTCCACTTGCTACGATCCAGGCATACATCTCTCGCTTTCTCAACAGAATTTTCGTACAAGTAAATTGTCTTATGTTGTGCCATAAGATACATTGATCATCATTTTCATCAACGGCTTAGGATACCCATGGCACTGTTGAGTCGGCCTCATCATGTAATAATATGAGATCAAGAGATTTACCTTCTAATATACCTTGATTGTTCTGTATCTGTGTATAACTATAGAAAGTATGATCTGAAAGATATGAAAGAAGAAATGATGATGATGATGAAATGATTGTCTACCCCTACTCCGTAATCCATTTGTCTCATCCCAACTTGGTTTACTGGAAGAGATCTCTTACCAAAGGTAAGCTCGCCTTTATACATTATTTCTAAGTATCTCCAGCTATGTCAAATATGAAAGACAATGCTCTTGCTCTTGGATATATTCCAATACTGAGATGAGAATGATGATTTGCGTTGTGATACGTAAGTACTTGAATATTATACATAGGATGTCTCCTCAGTAACTAGCTGTTTGTACCTTTTAGGTAGAACAAAGGAAATTACATAGACTTTGAGTGACGAATTGATGACTACGAATTTCAATATGTCACGATAACAAATTGAGTCATGCCATTATCATTTTTGTAACGTCATGGCAACCACTTCCAAAAATTAAAAAGAAGAGTTTAATTTAAACCGGCATTCAAAGCAACAAGTCGCGGGAAGGCAGTGGACTGATAAGCCTCGCTTCAACAGGCGATCGTTGATAGCGCCCGCCCGCCCAGGCGAGCCCGCCCGCCCAAGTGCAGCCGCCCAAGCGTCGCCGCCTAAGTCTGGTCATCTTCCCGCAAATATTGAGAATTGGGGTAAGGCTTTGTATGTAGTTTGTAAACAGAATCTGGTGGGCATCTTGAAGATATTCATACCTATGGCGATGAGCTCACTGACTGAATTTGGCTAATCGTAGGGACAGCTGTGTTTCTGCAATCTTATATGGGAAAAGTTATATTCAATAGGGAAAAGTGAACTCTTATACAAACCGGAGTATATGGTAAAGAGGATATAACGACATGATAGATTATAATGATGATGAGAATAGGATTCCCTCGTTGTGTTGTCCGTCTGGCTTTATACGCCAAACATTTACATAATTTGCTTTTTAGGTATGTATACATATAAAAACAATTACATAAATTATTCCTTAGGATCATGAAATGCACGAAGCAAGTTCTTATATGCCCGTTTTCTTTTGTTTGAGATCATCTTTGGAGATGCATCCGTATTCATGTATTGAGTACGTGAACCCTATACAATAACTCAATATTAATCCCCTTCGAAAAGTATTTGAGTATGTTTATAACATAAACATTATGAAAATTCTATACTATATTGTCATACGCCATCACAGAATATGAGACGAGGTCGTTATTCTTAGAAAGCCGCTTTTCTGTTACCGTTTCCACATGATATCCTTACAGTACACAAAACCGATTTATTCTTCACGTGAACTTTATCCACTTAAGCCCTCATATCCGGCGGCTAGACTGCACGCGAAATATGCAAAACTCATACAAAATCATATACCGCTCGAAGCCGAGGCCATATTTCCCGGGATTTTCATAAAAAGTGCGCGTACAAAGGAGTTTACGATTATGGACCGACGACAGTTTTTGTTATTTACGAGAGCGGAGATCCGCTTGTGTTGAGAACTTGAATCACTCACAGTTTAATTAGAATCCTTCAATATTTTGAAACGTGTCTAAAAATGCCATTGCAAAAATTCAAATAATTTCGGAAATTGAAGTAATGAATGTCATCAGACCATAATTAGAATGAGATTCTTTCACGGACGGTTTCCCTAAAAATCTAACAGAGGACCATCAAAGTGAAAAGTTTTTTTGCAGTTTATTAATTGTGCTAGCCAAGTCTTCATGTGCAGATAAGAACCGGAATCCGAGCGTAGGTCGTAATCAAGATAGAGAGATATCGGTGTCCGAAAATCCAAACCAAAGCCAGGTAATGTTTTCTTCAGTTTGATGTCAGAGCGGATAATTTTGGCAAGACCAAACAAACAAGAACCACAGAACAGAGCAACAAGGCAGCTTTCGATCACCACAGATTATCATGTAAGAACTGCAAAAAACGTTTCACTTTCAGAATCCTCTGTTGGATTTTGAAGGAACACTGTTCGTAAAAGAACATTTATTGACGGCTAAAATGTTATACAGATAACCCTTCCTGTTCGCTTTGCCAAGAAAAACACTTGTGTTAAAGTTAGGTACCTCGTCATAGATGAAGTTGTCGATCTCCTCCAGGGGCCTTCCATACAGCTTCTGCGGGAACGGCTCATACTTGCGCGGCAGTCTTGCGCCGTCCTCCACGCTCAGTCTCCGTCGGGGCATGAATCCGAACTCGCGCACCAGCTGGGCCCCCCGCGACCCTGCACGCCTCGCAGACTCCCGCGTGAACGGGGTGACCGCCGCCCTCGGCTCATCCTTCCCCCGCTCGCTCACATTACAAAAAGTAACATCTAAAGGGATGCGGAGGTCTTCCCGCTTCGGCCTCTCGCTGCTGACTTGATCCAGCGCGTCACGCGACTGTGAAGCTACTAGGGGCGCAGCGGCTTCAGGGTTGGTCGCTTCGAGCGTGCGCACGATTTCGCTGAGGAGTCTCGAACCGTCGATCTCCTCGCCTGGGGAGTTGAGCGGGGCGGGAGGGGGGAACGAGAGCCGGCGCTCGTCCTCGTCCATGCTGCGGGTTCCGGCGGCGCCCGGCTACCAGCGCCGCCACCGCCCCATCGCCACGACACCAGCACTCACTCACACACCACACACACTATTTACAGCCGTACCGCATCCTTGAGTGTCACTGCCACCTGCAACAATAGGAAAAGTTGCTGTTATTACTTGTCTTCTGACCGTGAGAACTGGCAATACATACATCTGGGTTTTTTTCAGCTTTACACAAGAATCTATGGGTTCAACAATTTATTTGGTTTTGTTAGACGTAAGCGTAAAATATGGTTCAACTAAATTAAATACTTAGAGATTAAATCAAAACTGGGACGTATAAGTCGATTAACCAATGAATCACATATTGGTTCCTGAACTACAATCTATCATTGCCGGTCAAAGCATTGACATAAAGCCGACTTGGTACCCAAACCCCAGCCATTCCAAGCCGGGCACTCATCAATCTTGGATATTCCACCCGCCAACCCTGCTTCTCAGTCCGCCAACGTTGTGTGACATTACAAATTGTGCGGATAACGTATCAGCCACAGAATTTGCGGAGCCGACAGCTCTGAGCCTCGCGTTTGTGCATCGGGGACTATTCAAATGCACGCGGATATCATCGCCAGACGTGGCCCCCATTTGAATACGGTCCAATTTATAAATGGAATTACCTAAGCAAAGTGTATAGGTTAACTACATACCACTCACCCTCAAACACACACACACACCCTCTCACACACCCTCACCCGCACACACATATTTACATCTTCACTCATTTCATTACTCACAAATTGAGGACCTTCTTACTCTACAAACTTGGCGTAACCTCCCCGACAACAAAATATTTAAACTTATTTTTTAACTAGCGCTTAATTAGCGACATGTCTAGTTTTACCTTAAAAGAGAGAGCCCCAACTCCTAAAATAGAGGTAACACTAGTTTAGGAGTTGAATGTTCAATGTTTAATCAATGCATCATACCTATCACTAGACCTCAATACCTCAATTATATTTACATAGGTTTAACTATATCATAGGTTTAAGTTGGAGAATAAACAATTTCATTTCATTTCATTTCAAAACTTACAATTAAATTGTATGTGTTGTGGGTTTAGTACCAATAAGTAAATAAATAAATACCTGTGGGCCTAATGTTAGGGTGCAATATTTGAGAGTACCTATTAGGAGAAGTCTCAGGGAGAAGTAGTGGTCGGGGTCACTCACACACACAATTTCTCCATCTCTTTAGGAAATTTTGTACCCAAAGGGCAAAACAAATCATATACAAACACATACATTGCTTCTGGCCCCACACTAGGATATAACCTTTATCGTGAGAAACCAGAAACAACAAATATGTCGTCACCATCCAGTGCCTAAAGAAAGAGGCACAAAGAACACGCTTAGCCAGATATTCAATACTTAATTTTACGTGACAGGGGGTTAGTTAAATGGAGCGTAAAACTGACAGCTAAACGGAGATAGGCCACAGATAAATGTACCTTGTTTACGTTTGTGTCAAGTGTCGGGTTTCGATTTTGTGCTTATAATTGCGATATAAAACCACAAAACGTATTCGCTGATGGCTGTGCGGGAACTTCAAACAGAGCTACGAAGGAGAAATGCATAATTAGCTGGAAAAAAGCTCATCTGATAAAAAAGGTAAACATACAACGTATTCGAGGTTATGTTTCGTATTTTCCTCAAATTTATGAAATTTATTTACAATAATTTATTGACCGAGCGAGCGAAGCGAGCGAAGCGTCTCCGTTTCAGGGTTGGGCAGAAATGCTTTCGTATGTCCGGTTGTTCTCCTCTACAGGTCGCATTTATGAACCGATTCTCGTGAAATTTTGTGAGCAGGTTGGAAAAATAAATAGAATTTTTTACTCGAGCCAGTTTTTTGATTTTTTTCAAAATGGCGGAGATATGGGGTTTTAAAATGTAAAAAAAATCGCTACAACCCAAACGGCTCGATGGATATTAACAAATGAGGTGTCGTTGGATTCGTAAAGACCATGAGAGTGAAACAGATGAGCGAACGAAGCGAGCGAAGCGTCTCCGTTTCAGGTTTGGGCAAAAATGCTTTTGTATGTCCGGTTGTTCTCCTCTACAGGTCGCATTTATGAACCGATTCTCGTGAAATTTTGTGAGCAGGTTGAAAAAATAAATAGATTTTTTTACTCGAGCCAGTTTTTTGATTTTTTTCAAAATGGCGGAGATATGGGGTTTTAAAATGTAAAAAAATCGCTACAACCCAAACGGCTCGATGGATATTAACAAATGAGGTGTCATTGGATTTGTAAAGACTATGAGAGTGAAACAGATTATATAATTTTAGTAAAAAGTCAATAGGTTGTATAAAAGATCGCGAAATGTAGTTTACAAAGTTATTGGTGCGGCTACTTTCATACTGCATGTACGTAACCAGGTACATTCATAAGTTTGTATGTGTTATTGAAAGAAAATTATTTGGGTTATTTTTTTTATGTGTGTTAGCAGTTCAGCTTTCCCACCGACATACTCGCGAGGTCTACAGCTCACAGAGCCACTAGTTTATTTATTTCCATACACACCTACGTTTACAGGCTAAAGCTTATGCGGTAAGTATAATATAATGTAGTTCCTGTTCAAGATTGTAGGCGTACAACCGAAACAAAAACTTTGGAGGGTACTAGGGACGTTTCAGAAGACCATCCTGATGTATAGTCGCCATCAGATACGTACAGAGATATTAACGCTGATTCACCACTTCATAACACAAGCAAATATCATCAAATTATGAAAAAGAGTACCTGATCGTAAATCTGTTTACCCGCCTTTAAATAAACACTTTCATTGAAATACAATGCATACAGTCTCGATGAATTACTTGCCTTTGAAGTTTTTAATACACAAGGCACTTTCCCACAGTTTTCTTCGTTTGGGCTCCTTAGGATATACATGAGCTCTCCTATTTTTACAATTATAAGCACTGCATTGAGGTATTACTGTTGAAAAGTTTCAAAACTTTGTTTACAAAAAACTAGATACAATTTGATAGTTTCCGTCAAATTTTAGGGTATCGTCCCAGATGCGCCACCTAGCGTGAGAAATTGGCAGCATTGCGCTTCATTGCAATAGCCATAGAAAATGCAAACATAGAGAAAAATCTAAATGGTTCAACCGAATCGAACGAAAACTATCGATTTCCACTCGAAATAGGCCTCCTGAACATGACAGTTGTGGAGCAGCAGTGAGTGTAGTACCGTTGTACTCAGTCCATTTGTTATACCCCCTCAATAAATTTTCGGTACACACTCGCCGAAGCGAACGTATTCTATTCATGTGGGGGATTGAATTTTCAATTTATCGGCTTACAGTAGGTTGCTTCTCGATATACTTGTTCAATACAGTTCGTCGAAGAACACTTTACGACTTGATGGCCTATTTAAATCCCTTATCGGGCTTATGCATGCAGAACGGCTATACGGCCAAGAAGTTATATGAGGAAAAGGAAATTAAATTTGCTTGTATCAAAATTTCTTCGCTCCTCAGATAAAGTTGTTCAAAAGGAAATTGGTAGCAGCACTATAAAATTATAAGAAATCAAATGCGTCTCTTTTTACTATAGAGTTTGAAACAAATTGACCCCAGAAGCCGACGGAAATATTGACCATTCACCGTTTAACCACCAATCTACTGATAAGACGTAACAAATCCAACAAGAATAGAGTAGAAAATAATCTCCGCAAGAGACTCGTAATAACGTCTTTGGGAGAAGTTAACTTTTTTTAAAATAAATTCCGTTTAACATAAATCCTCTTTACGGTCGGCCGGTGGTTTCGCGTCGGTGAGGGAGGAACACTAAAAAGCGTTTTACGACATTATGCCTTCAAATCTGCGGTGAAAACAGAAGAGTTTTTTTCGTGGATATGACATTGGTGGCGATGGCGAGGTGTCAGTTTAGGCGTCAAACTCACTAAACCAAGGCACTAAACTGACAACCTTAAGGACCTTTTCACACACACCGGTTACCGAGTAGCCGATGCCGGCTAACCGGTTGTAATTTCATACGATTGCCCGGCAAATTACGCCGGTACGTATGAAAGCGTACGTACATGGTCATACACTTCACCGCCGCGCCGCCCCGGGTAGCCGGCGCCGGCTATCCGGGAACCGGTAAGTGTGAAAAGGAACTAAGTCTGAGAGCTCTTGCGCGGTGGCCTCAGATTCCATTTTAATTTGTTTAGTTCGTGTTGTCTCCCGAATCGCAGGCATCGTTAAACAATCATAGCAAAATTTGTGTAAAGGTATTATTGATAGGAATATTAAATTATAGATTGGTCTAAAAGTGGCAGAGCCCGCCTGCCCCATGTATGCCTAAGACACTCCAAAGTTTAATACCCGTAATGGCACTATAATTTTAGGTAGCACTGTACTGTACATACGTACATGTATTTATTATATTATAATGTCATCGATGCTGAGTTTTACCAAATAAATTAACAGGAAAAAGTAGTGATTTTAAACTACCTAATTAAATCAATAGAATTCATTATTTTTTGCAATTAAAAGACAACAGCATAATATCTCATCTTACTAACGCGTCTATGAAAACCACTACAAAGAAAACCATTTATTTCAGTACAATTTTTCATACTGTTATGGAAGACATAAGGGAAGACATTACACACCGCATAAAACATATTATCAAATGATTTTTGTTATTATTCCGAGTAAATTTTTTGACATCATCAGATGGAGTTTGTTTCCAGCCAGTATTTATGTTATCTTTGGTTGTTACGTTCGAGTTTTTCTTTGCCTGCACGCTTTTTCTATGGAAATATTTCACCGTTTTCAAGTAAGAAAAAATTTATACAAATTCACTAACGCATCTTCTGAATGTCGCATCAATGGTTGTCATAACGACATTTTGTGCCCCGACTCAGTAATGTAGTGCACTTAACTTCGGTAGGTAAAGTGAAAGCGTGCTGGAGCTTGCGATAAGCAAGCCGATTTGCATTTTGTAAAGTTAGTTAGTTTTTTATCCTTCCATAGTTCTATAGTTCCCTAATTCTGTAGTTGTACAATTCCAGAATTCTTATTATTTAAGGAGGCCACTAGCTGTAAAATATTATCATATCCCCCTGAGCACTTGCTAAGTTTTAGCTAAATGGGGTAATAAATATAAGTTTTAATGATACTAGACTATAATTAAATCTAAACTAAGTAAAATTAATCGGAGCATATTACTGACGTTAGAAGTAGGTACCAAGGTTGCCATAAGCCATAAAAAGGATACAGATTTTAATATTATAAATTATGTTTATTTTATCTTCAACCCCCGTTACTGCCACTCAAGAGTCAGGAATAAAATATGACGAATGTGATTTTAATAAAGACTTACGCGGTTACGCCGCGCCGCCGCCGTACCTTCAAATGAACAGGGCCAAATATCACACATGGCAATTTATTTTTATAATCCGCTAAGAGTATTTTAATATCCGATGAAAAAGAGATACCGTACGTCAGTCCGTGGCACCTTAAATTTAAACGGGTCGACGGTTAAGCGATTGTCTGTAAATGGTAGAACACTGCTCTGTGATAATTCTTATCCATATTATGATAATTATCTGAGAAGTTCCTTTCCAAATACTACGCCTTCTCATATATACTACCCACCCAGTCAGTATAGTATCAGGTTACATCACAACCCTCTCCCACTACTTACAGATTACGGCGAGACGTCAAATCTTTCATATTTTTTCTTTCACCGAAGAAAATAAAAGCCTTACGTAACATGCACAGGGTGGTACAAAAACTTGTAGTTATTGAAGCTGGAAGCCGAGGGTTCATTGTTCGGTAGACGGGAGTTGTCACTGCTTTGTCTCGGCGTCCAGCCTCTGTATTTCTATAGTCTGCACGTCTCTATGATTCACAGAGTATTGAAAAGCCACGGCACACCTAGAGACGTTTCTATCTGTAGAGCGATGGTTTTGTGAATTTGCGTTGTTTTTTTGACAATGGATATACCTATATCAGTTTCGTTGAGTTATTTATTGTAAGTAGGGTGTGAGTTTCAAGGATCAATATGACCAATCATTTCATACCAAGAGAATCAAAGCATATCACATCACGCACGAAAGAATGAAAAATCCTGTAATGTATCTTCCTTTGTGATGAAAGTTTATCTCACATCGCACTCCCTCCACTGAATTGATGATGAGTGACATATTTCATTTAAATCGTAGAATAAACAGTATTTTCAGGAAATAAATGAACTGAGAAAGAATAGTTATATGCTACATGCTACAAGTGTTGTTACATCTCTAGGACTTTGAGGCATTTCTATACATACATACATACGTCTTTTTCCCGGAAGAGGGGTAGGCAGAGACTAAAGACCTCCACTTACTACGATCCGCATACATCTCTCGTTTCCTCCACATTCCAGGCACATTTCAATGCTCTGTGGTGTGGTTAGACAGGAAAACTATGTCTTTCTAGCGAGTGCGCTCGAATGTGATGCATGCATTTTTTTCATATTAGCGTCCTTTTGCCTCTGGAAGGACGGAAATACTCGCTTAACGATAAGCAGTGTCATTATAAACTCCTGAGTCTATGGTTCTTTTTAAGCCATGAAGGGTTTAGTTGCGCTTATTATCCATCATTATTTAAGAGCCTCCCTTACTTATCCCTGGGTCTCTACTCATGCCAGTTTGCTGTACTTGGAAAGTATAAAAGAATACGAAAGATATTATCAGTCTAATTTCTATCTCTCGTGACGTCTCTAACAATGAGATTAAAGCATGCAGAAATTTCAATTCATTGTAAGAAATCAGATCAGTATCATTCTAGATTATTGCGTCCTGTAGGCAATTTACATAAAACGCCCCTGTTTTAGAAACGTCCTCGCGACGCTGACACAAAGACGGATAAATCAACCCCCTTTTTCCCTCCGCTTCCCCCGCTGTCGTCCAAGCCAGGTCCTTAATCCTGGACCTTAGCCGGACTTAAGCCGGAACGGAGATAAAAATCAGCGCCCCTGTCGAGGGAGGTAGAATGTTTAACTAAATTAGCGTTCTGGCTGTAATCATGATCTAAGGGAGGACTGTGATTGCAAGTACATGAATGAAGGTCTATGTAACGTGGAAAGGGTAGTTGTCAGAATTTTTGTATAGTATGGACTAATTATAAACTAAGTGCGGACTTAGTAAAAGTAAGACTACTGAGGTAACTGTGAAAAGTTGATAACTCACGGGCTACCAGTTTCTTATAATGGTATTTTTATCACTTCATTAATTAGTTAGACATTTAAAAAAGATCCATTATTAAAATTAGGGACGACTCTATATTTTTGAATTAACCGGTGTGAATAGACAGCAACTTGACGGGCGAGGGAATCTAGAAAGAAGATTAATAAAAGCCATCCGAAAAAAAAAACGAAATAATAATTGAAATAGAAGCCTTTCGAAATAATATTTTTACTAAAACGGTCATCAGGTTTTACAGGCTGTGTACAGCTTTGTAACAGGATATTTAGCACGCTATTAGATAGAAACCATTGCAATGATTTTAGTCAAACAATTTCAAAACTACAACCATTACTTACCACAACTACCATTTTCACCAGAAAATACCTGCCGTAAGTTCAAACAAAACAAAATTACTGTAGTATTTTACAATGAGCCTTACTCAAATATTACAGTATTGTACTACAAATAAGGATTGGAGTCCCGACCATACTACGGTTAGTTGGACGTAGGCCAAACACAGAGGGTTTGCAACGAGTATATTAACGATATTTCCCTCGATAGCCTACGAGAAGTTAGATATGTTGGTGCTGTGGGAAATAATGATATGCATACATTACCATCACACGATTCTCGATTATACTCTAATATTCTTGATTACACCCCATGGTACTCAATTTGCCGGGAAATGAGATATACCGCGTACACAAATACATACAACACATGCGTCACGTCTTTTCCAAGCGTTACAGAGGCACAAATGTGCCGTCGCCAACGTTTGGTCGGATTTAATACTTAATTTTGCGTGACAAGGGGCTATCCCATCACCGCGTGAAAGTTAGTTTTACAATGAACAACAGATTTTTAAGGGAAGACAAAAAGTAGCAAATCAACAAAAGGCCACTTAAGCGCAGAAATTACCGTTATAAGGGGTACTTTACACCACACACCAACCACAAACGTGCTGTAAAAGGCATTGACTCCAACGAGGAGAATAAAACTCACAAAATAGGTATCATTTTGACGATAAGTGAAAGCAATATTAAGAGACGTGGCAACATTTTAGGACGATATTTTTGGATCATTTAATGCTGAAAGACATAAAAATGTTAGGACGTAAAAGTTGAATTTTATTTCAGAGCAGTATAGTACCCAGATAGATAGATAACAAAAAATCAAAATCATTTATTGAACAAAACGGTGGGTACATGTACATTACATTTTGAGTGTGTGTTAGTTATACAATAGTTGAGCATAGCAGTAATGTAGCAATAGTTGATGCCTTCATTGCTAGGCTAATTTAATAGCCTGTATTAATGATAAGCACGCTCTTGCCTTCTGGAGGGGGGAGTGCGGATAAGTACTACAAATGTACACCCTTAGTTTTTAAAATGAAAGAAGTTAAAATAATAAAATGAAAGTATTTATGTATGGTATGTGAGGGTATGTGTGTGTGTGAGTGAGGGTGTGGGTGAGTGTGTGTGTGTGAGGGTGTGTGTGTGTGAGGGTGTGTGTGTGTATGTGAGGGTGTGTATGTGTGTGTGAGTGAGTGTGTGATGGTATGTGAGTGTATATATGAGATGAATATTACCTACCTAACAGGAAAAAGGTGAAATAAGCTTTTCAGTATCGCTATACGTAAGGTTAAACAAGTATTTGCGTATTTTGTGTTTACATTCATGAAGTGCCAGTGGATATATGTATTCAGTATTGTTATACTGATTATAAAGAAAAGGACCAATATATAGATTAAAGCGTTTTGTGAAAGTTAAACGAGGTAGGGGAATATTACATATTTTGTCTTTGCGTCGCTTGGTGTTCGGATTGTGTGGTGTTAATTGGTGTTGCAAGATTAAAGTGTTAAAGATGAATAGTTGACGTACTGACAGTACTTGACAGTATTTATACAGTTCAAAGGAGGGAAATAGGATAGGGTGTTTCGTTGCGACTTTAAGAATGGCTCGTTGTGCTATTTCTAACGGTTTCATTGTGGTTTTAGCTGTACCTCCCCAACAAGGGATACAATAAGATATGATGGACTGACATAGGGCAAGGTAAGTATTTCTGACTATGGTTGGATTTGCTATGTTTCTCAGAATTTTAAATATATATATTAATTTACGGACTCTATTGGTGAGGTTATCTATGTGGCATTTGAACTTAAGGTGATTGTCAATGATTACACCAAGATATTTGATGGAGTCAGCAGAAGAAATCACCGGGCATTGGCATGTTTGTTGATCGGTACAGGCGTGTGCACGAAGAGTGATTGGTATCTTAGGCGCAGTGGCCGAAGAAACAGAAAACGGTATAAATTTTGTTTTTGTTGTATTGAGTGTAAGGGCGTTAGAAAGAAGCCAGTTTTGAACTGTATTAAAACCACTCTGGGCAACACTGTGTACATCAGACCATGTGTTAGCAGTAAAAGTTAATGCTGTGTCATCGGCATAAGAGGTTATTGAGCCGCTTGGTAATATGAGGTTGCAGAGGTCGTTAATAAACACAAGAAAAAGGGTTGGACCCAGAACACTACCCTGTGGTACTCCATAGGTTATGTCGAGTTCTTCGCTTAGGTGATGCCCAATTTTAACGACCTGTGTGCGGCCCGTGAGGTATGTACGAAATAGATTAAGTTGGGTGTCTCTGACTCCTATAGACGACAGTTTCAGTAAGAGAATGGGGATAGGAACTGTATCGAAGGCTTTTGTTAGATCTAGAAATATTGTAAGAACTTTTTTATTATTATTTAGGCTTTGTACAATATTATTAGTAAGTTTAAGCACAGCGTCAGTGGTAGATTTGTTTTTGCGGAAACCGAATTGTTGCTGGGATAAGATTTCTTTGTTTTCCAGGTATGTAAGTAACCGGTTATTTATAATCCGTTCAAGTATCTTTGAAAGTGACGTGAGAACAGCAATCGGCCGATAATTTGTTGGGGAAGTCCTATCTCCACTTTTGAAGATGGGATGAATTATAGCCTTTTTAAATGCATTTGGAAAAATACCCGTTGCAAAACACATATTAAAAATATGGCTTAGAATGGGAGCTAGGGTGTTAATATATCTTTTCAAAATTGATGTTGATATTCCATCCCAGCCGATTGCAGCAAATGGTTTTAGTGATTTTATAACACTTGAAACTTCATTTGGATCGGTTTCGAGCAAAGCAAAGGAAGAAGATATAGAGGATCTAGAATATAATGCATGGTTATTATTTGTAGAGGGGTAAGTTTGTGTGATATTTTCAGCCAGTACTCTTCCAATATTCACAAAAAACGTATTCACTTCATTGCATGATTGCTTAGGTGATATATGATCTTTGAGTAGCTCAGATGGTGGGTTAACAGATTTTGCACAGTTTGTGAGTCTTTTTATAGTATCCCATAATGTTTTAATGTTTTTGCTTGCTTTTTGTATCTCAGTTGTGTCAAATTGTCTTTTCGTTTTCTTTAGTATTTTAGTACAGAAATTTCTGTATCTAATGTATGTTATTTTTAATATTTCGTTATCAGGGTTGGATTTATATTTTCTGTGAAGGCGGTCTCTATTGCGCATACACTTGATAAGACCTGGAGTTATCCAGGGTTTCAAAGGTCTGCGTTTTTTGGGAATATTCAAAGTGGTCGTGTTCTTTTGAATAATCTCTGACAGGGTAGAGATCAGCGTGTCGGTTGCAGTTTCAGGGTTAGTTATATAAATAATGTTGTTTAGGTCAGCATTGTTTATATCAGCGTCAAGAGAGTTATAATTTATTTTGGAAATAGTGGTGTTATTTGATTTATAGCAGGGCTTATTATTTAAAACTAAGAAACTAACAGTAACTTAGAAGATGGGAGAAGCTTTTGTAGATTATGGCCTTGTTTGTTTGTAGAAACATGATATTGCTAACTGAAGCACTAACAGTTTAAAAAGATACCTAGAAGATAAAAGATAACAAAATGGAGGCGAAAAGCGAGCAGAAAATTCAATGGCCCACGCGACGACGCAACTTTCTCATTTTATGCTATTGGATAATCTCCGTTGGATAATCTCTAACAACAACAGATTGTTATTTCACTGCATGGCTTATGATGTTTTACGGAGAACCGGTGGTTATACTTCTATACGTATAAGAAGTTACTTCAAACTTTTAACCCCTTCTCTCGCAGAAGCACACCGCTCGAACGACCGATCAATGGCAAACTATTATTATATAAGATGTCTCGGCGAACCAGTTAACACACAATTTTAAGAAACCGGCGACCGCGTGAATTTCCCATACAAACGTAATACAAAAATGATTTGAATTTGAGAAATAGTTTAACGTATTTAGACTGTTAATCGGATTTATACACTGTTTACGCAGGTTCCTGGTCTGTATACCAGGGTCCCTCTTCAACCAATTTAAAAGTATTTTTAAGTAATTTGAATAAGAACCTTGGTATACGACCAGGAACCTGCGTAAACACTGTATTAATCCGATTAACAGTCTAATGCTAACTAGTTCTCAAATTCAAATCATTTTTGTATTACGTTTGTATGGGAAATTCACGCGGTCACCGGTCTCTTAAATCGGGGTTTTAAAATATTCAAACAAACAAACAATCTTAACGTCAATCAGACTTTTCCTAAAAACAGTGGTAGAGGAGAGGCACATTATATGCTCTTATTACATTCCATGAATAGACACAATAAGAGTTAATCTTCGTTAATTATTGCTTATTGCCGTTTCTTACAAATGGCTGTTTGTATAGCGTGCCGTCGTGGTTCGGCTTTGGTGATCATTCACGCCGAGCGATCGTAATGGAATACAATAAACAAGGCTGTGGAACCGCTAAGCAAATATGTGAAAGCACATTTAAAATTGAGATCCCTGTTTTGATTGAGCTTGACTGCGCTTGACAAGATTTTAAAGTAGCGCTTGTTAGTGTCGCCGCACACGGCCACAGCCACAAACGACGCCGCAAGACGCTAGAAGCGGCCCCAAAGTTTATTTTAACACAAGCGTGCCGTATTATAATAGACTCAAGGTGGGAAATCGCGCGAGTGACGTGTGGCGGGGCGTTTTGAAGCGTGTGGCGGCCGTCGCTGCTCGCTTGTTGTGGCCGCCACACGCTTCAAAACGCCACCACACGTTAGTCGCGCGATTTCTCACTTAATGTCTATTAAGATAAGGCCGCTTCAAGCTTTACGTGTCGGCGTTTATGGCTGTCGTATGCGGTGACCCATACGGCCGATACCTATATCCAATCTCTATCCGTGATCTGAAGATTACGCGTTACATTTGACACTTGCGCTATTGGATTTGTGTCAAAATTGACACTAACAATCTCAAATCTGCAGATTATGGATAGAAGATAGGTTATTAATTTTGGCCGTTAGACAGCTTGAAAGTGTAAAAAAGAACATATCGCAAAACTCTACTCTCCTGTCAGAGAAAGAGTCTGCAAGACCTAGCTCGATTTTGTATTTTTGATAGTGACATGTATTGCGATTGGGAAAGTGATTGCAATTTTGAAATGATACCTCACCTGACTAGCGATTTAGTTCAATCTTTTTTAACTTACACAATCACTGAAGTCATTCAACATCCTTCAACATTTGGACTGCGCCATGTCCAATTACTTGAATTGAACGTTTTTGTGCATTCGGCCATTTCACGTTTAAATCGAGGTCCCCAATTTAACAACGCTTGATAATAACAGTTTGAGTACAGCCATTCTGTGTGGTACTTCAGGCACCACAATAAAGTAAGTACGAATACTTAATAGCCTCGCGTTAAGATTTTAACGATATTAGTCATGAATAGAAGTTCACTCACCGATACGAAATCTGACATCTCAAACCGTTTGCAATCCAATACCACGCTCGCTCGCTGTCTAATTTGTGTGTGTATGGGAGTGTGGCGTGTGTGTATGTGTATGCGTATGAAAGTAATGAAATCCGTATATATATGAGCGTTACTTCTGAAGATAAGTGTTCTGTGCTCACGCCTACCTTCAGCATTGATTTTGTAATCAGTTTGTCGCGTAGGTGGAGTACAGAGACTATATATCCAATTGACTGCGCCTGCGGGGAAGGCGGCTCGCCAAAAGTTTGTTGTATTCAACAAACGTTCGCATACGCAACCTATGTACTCCCAAGTAACATTCCGGGTTCTATATGAGATGTCTAGTCGTTCACATGTACTCCACAAGCTGTGCAAGTCAGCTGTATAAGAGCTGTATAGCTTGCTATACAGCTCTTATAGAACCAGTTTGGGCACAAATTAGACAGCCTTAAGCTTACTATGGCTGTACATTAGCAGTATAATAGCATTATAATAGCAGTTTAAGTATTAACATCGGACTTAAGGCTGACTTACGGCACTATATGGGACGCAGTGTGAACCATACAACGTGCATGAGTGTAATAAAGAGTAACAAGTGGCTAAATACACAGTTATAAAATCCGACAAAAAAACTCTAGTGCTACCTTAAGTTCACGTGTGTCCTAAATTATTTCTTTATTTTATTATTTTCATGGATTATAATATAATAGAGTGCTTAATACAGTTATCAATGACGGGCTGCCAGATAGTCTCGCAGCGGCTGGCCAATCACAGCTCTCTTACCTCGTCCCCCGCCGCCGCCCGTTAATTGGTGAGTTATGTTTCAATGGAAAATGTATCTATGCGCTCTCCACTGGATAAGTGCTCCCTGGTGGAGTAACAAACCCTCGCGGATGGGCTCGATTCTGCTAATGAAATTTGCAGTAACAGTGGAGAGGAAACTCAATTAAACTTATTTTATTTCAGTTTATAATAAAACCGCTTATGTCTAATGGCGGTGTTTTGCCATCCATTATCTCGTGAAGCCAGTGAATGCCGTTGATATTATTATTCAGTATAGAAAGTCGGTTCTCAATAGTTCTACCATTTAAAAATCAAAAATATATAGGTCGGTACATAAACTTTATCAAAGATGTAACCATATTATGTATATTCTTTAAGGTTACTACGTCACAAACAGCCCTGAAGAATTTCCGAAACGTCACAAAGTCCCATATTTCAAAAACCAGTTTTTCGTATTGTATTGTGAAATCATCCCGATGAATGCAAATATGGCGAGATTTCATCGTTATGATGATGAATGAGGAAATTCGACGAGTTATTTATCAACTGTAGGTACAATCTATTCTGAATCTGTCCCAAACGTGTAGTTCCGACCGATCCATTATATCTCGATTTACTTTTCAGAGTTAATGCTTTTGAGTTAACAAACAGACGTCATAACACTTATAGCACATTTGAGTTAACAAACAGACGTCATAACACTTATAGCACATTTCTCTCTGACTGATAAATGTATACAATGTTTGTAGAAACAATCCCAAAATATACCTAGAACTTGAAATATTTAAACATGGAACGTCCCTCTGATAAATACTTACTGGATAGAGAGAGACTTATTTTATTACCATGGGTCTACTAAAACTGCTTCGTATAGCGGACGGACAAAAATGGCTTAAAGGTCAGTGAAAAGTCAGATAACAGGGCCCGAATTCTACTGTTCACAAGCATACGACAAGCCTGGCACAAACTTCAATACGAGGTTTGGTATTCTACTAAAACCGGAATCCAATTCACAAGCGCCAGCGTGAAGCCACGCTGGCGCCGGTTTTAGTAGAATACCAATTACCTCGTATTGAAGTTTGGTGCCAGGCTTGTGAACTTACTAGAATTCAGGCCCAGAACCATTTTTAAAAAGAAATGTTCGCCGATTTCACATTCCCCTATTGAAAAGCGTGGCGGTTTTACAATCTACATAGTTCCCAGTTAGAAATTCGTCGTCTTTTTGCGCGCCGAGAGCGTGAGTCGATTCAGATTGCGCTTACGTCATGACGTCCATTTCACTGCCTGCGAGGAACAATACAGAGATCACCGATATTGTAACAAATGCTCCAGGTCTGATATGCTAATACTGCAGTCTTTGTATGAACGACAGTGCTGGTTATTGGAGTCCGAACACTCGGTCAAATATTTTACTTGGCAATCTAGTTTAGTAGCTGAGAAATGAAATAAAAAGCTTATTTGTCGCATCACAAAGAACCACAGGGGGGAACCATCTTTAGGGGGGCAAAGATGCAACTGCGTTGGCCATAGTGGTTCAATATTCCATTTCGCTTGATATGGGGAGTTAATCGCCGCAGCATATGAATGTATATACGATTTTATTTATGCTTAACGGCGGTTTTTGATTACTAACTAACGGATGATCCCAATAACCTATCTCTGTCCGTGATCTGCAGACTACGCGTTACATTTAACAGTTGCACTATGGGATTTATGTCAAAATTGAGACTAGCAATCTCAAATCTGCAGGTTATGGAAAGAAGATAGGTTATTGGGATCGGCCGTTACACAACAAACGATATGTAAGTATTGCCTTCGGACGTAAGGAACTGTCTCTCCTGTCACTGTAACGCTTGATGGATACTCAAAATCATGCTGCCGCTTGCTCGGGAAATTGCCACGCAGTTAATCTGCAATTAATTTCAGAAACAATCTTGCATTAGGCCATATACGAGGTGTAAATGAATTAACGAAAAATGAGAAACTAATTTGTTAGGGACATCATGTATCAGTGCAACTATATTTTTCACTTCTCCATACAAATCAGCTGACCAAACACTGACACTCAGGCCAAAATGTTCTGGGAAGTGAAAAATAAAGTTGCTCTGATCAAATCGGTTTCATAATGAAAGTTGCTCAGAATGATGTCCCTAACAAAGCAGTTTCCCATTTTGCGTTAATTCATTAATACACGGTTTATTCTTTACAAAATGAAACCGCCGCGCCGCCCGCCCAGCGGGCGTATAGGTCACCCGGGCTCGGGCGGGCGCCGCCCTCGGGTGGCTTGTTGACACCCTTCAGTGCAGGGCACTCGTCCGCCCTGTCAACACTCGAGCCGAGGCCGAGACGCCGAGAGGCACAATCTGTGGCTTTTGGCCTCTAACTTGAAAGAACTTCTTGTTGGTTTTCTTAAAAATATCATCTGTCTTGGTTCTGTCATTCTGTGGCTTAATTTAGACTCGTTTTATCTGGAATTTTCTTAATGGAAACATGACTCTTGTCAAATAATTACATAACACGATTAGTAAATACTCCATTTTGCATTACTGGGGGCATGCCCATCGCTGCTGGAGATGTGATCAGATTCAGTTCAGTTTTTCAAGGATACTACAGATTATGTCGTATTACGCACTCCGCCATATAAAGCTGTTAACATTAATTTTGCTTCTAAAATAAAGAAGAGTAAACCTGTTAGAAACAATCAGCATGCATCAGTATTTACCTGATTTTATGGTGCACTTTAGTGTTTTAACACTCAAGGCGAACAGCTATTAAACGTGAAATATACTCGGTCTTTGCCAAACATTTTAAAACTAAATCATACCCAATGACGCGTAATCTCAGTGAAAACCGTAATGACCACCACTAGAAGAGAGTCATTTTACCAAACTACCAACCTCGTTTGATTTACGGCACATTCAGAGATGAATTTATATAATTTTCGAGTAAGAGTCAAGGTAAAAAACGTTTTCCCTTGCAGGTCGACAGAGAGGCTCAATTTTTGTTGTTTCCACTATCAGCCAGTTATTTATTTATCAATTTAGCGTGATGAGGAGCCTGCCCATCGCCACAGCTGTGGAATATGAAGGTTATCTCCAGCGTGAGCGTGAAGTGAGCGAACTAGCATGTTAATGCTTCAATATTCATCTGTATGCTCAGTTCTGTGGTCGCGCGGACTATATACGCTGCTTGTATTGGATAATGTTGTGCCGCAAATTTGAGCGTTTATCGAAGCCACAGTTTAATTAAAAGAATGTACAGATGACCAAATATGCGAGAGAAATTCACTAAAGGAGATCATTCACGGTTCATACTAGCTTGGGCTCAAAATCAAAAGTTCTGGCCACTTAAAAAATATACTCTAAATGATTTATCAGATTGATGTAATAAATTCTTTTTATGACGTCATCATCGTAATGCCAATATTTGAGGTGATACAGCTGCTCATGATTTTCACCCTATGAAAATAAGATTTTTGATAAAAATCTTTATCCCAGATCATTAAATGATACTTTTCTCAATAGCAGCAGTATTTTAACCAATCACGTCATTCATATCATAATTGGAATGTTTTCAGGCAAAAAAAAATAATATAAATCAAAGAAAAACATATACTTATTAAATATTATCGCCTAATCAGTCCCAAACATGTAGTTTTTAATCATAAACATCAGGCATTATATTATATTATGATATTTGGTTCAAGTTACAAACATTACTTTTTTCACCGAAATGTACGGGAAAATCGGAAACTTCAATGTCTCACCACATCTAAAGTATTTGTCCTACGGTGTTGGACCCATAGTAACAATTGTTACGGACGATGTAAGTGAACGATTAAAATTATTTTTTATTAGGCCGGCACTTTAGGTTTTAGGCCCAAAATGAATGGTCACATTTAAATATGTTCAAGGAATCCAATCACCAGGATTGATATTTTATTTTATTGCAGAACAAAACAGTAAAATCACATTGCATTCCTTAGAGTATAGGTTTTACATACTAAACTAGTGATTAAACCTTAAGATGTCCTACAGCATGCTTAGAAGACATATGTCATCTGCTACACCTATAACTTAATTATTTCAAATTAAGACTATTAAGACTAATCAGTAATTACACAAACAGAAATAGAAAGTAGTAAAAAGTATTCTAGAAAAAAAGTATTCTAGAAAAAAAGTTAAAATTAAATTAAAATCAAGTGTATGTTTTCTTCTTTTTATAAATGTGATAGACCAAATGGCAATCCAACACCACTATGAACTGTACACGGTGAACTCTACGGGTCTTTCACACAAAAGGAATAGTTTTATACAGTCTGAAAATTGGCAGTGACTGATTTGTAATTAACTTGCATTAGTATGCGTGCCAAACAAACTCTATTTTTAACCGACTTCCCAAAGGAGGAGGTTTACAATTCGTCCGGATATTTGTTTTTTTTTTGTTTTTTATGTCTGTTCCCCGATTGCGCCGAGACGGATGGACCGATTTGGAAAAATATTTTTTTGTTTGAAAGGGTTTACCTTCCCATTGGTCCCATTGACACCAGGTCAGGATCTGATGATGAGATCCTGGAGAAATCGAGGGAACTCTTCAAATATTATAGGCAGACCTATAGTGATTTTTGTGTTTTTCATAATAACTCGTGCAAATGCACATGGTAAGCATAATATTGTGATGCGGAACTGCTGATGAAGACCACATATGGCCACCAGAACTGCTCAATACTAGGTACAAATACAATGCGTGGCTGGCGGGCAGGCAACGCATAGCCTAAACCGGTGGACCTAGAGCCATGAAACTTTGTACAGGGGTTCCTTATTAGCGTGGGGTAGCACTGATGTGGGATTTGACAAAATTAATTTCCCAAGGGGGGGGGGGGATAAGGGGTTACAGTTTGTATTAAACTCAATCTAATCAAATAGGGTTTGTGGAAGTCGGTTTTTTCTAAAGTTTACTTTTTGTTTCAATTATTTAGTTTTCACATCTTAACAAAATTGGTACAAATTGGTACATTTGAACACATAGTATTTAGGCCAGGTGTTATAAGGTCCAGGTGTTTACTGTAAAATGTCGTATAGTACATTATATATTTCAAAAACAAGTTCTACAAGTCGGGTCATTCTTCTAAAAAATATATTGCGTGCTGCGTGCCATGATGTTTATTACCATCTACTTTTTTTGTTACTAATTAAGTAAGTTGTTTCACTACTGTATCACAATAATTATAAAACTCTTACCATAACTATGTGCATTTGCGCCCTATTTCTGAGGCGCATTGCGAAACAATTATAATAGCTCACTACAAAGTTGTTCTTTGTTGGTATTTAACCACCACCCTGTATATATGTACTACTTACACCGTTCTTTGGCTGTCTTGATTGAATAGCTAGATTATGGTTACAACCTACGTGAGACACTCAGAAAGTTTTGCAAAAAATTATGAAAACGTTCTCTAAGTTATATTTTTGTGATAATTATATTTATATGAGCACCTTCAACACTAAACCATTTCAGAACAGTGTGTTCGGAAGTTGTATTCTACGATATTATTATAACTTTGTTAGCACTAAAAGCTTCTACGCTGTTATGAAATTATGATTTATTCCCTACAACAACCTCGCGATGAGATGCGTACTAGAAGTTTAACGATTCATTAGGGCATTCCTCGCTGCCAGACAGTGCAGTAGATGGAAGAAGACAATGTACACACGAGCATAAATCACACCACTATTTTGGTAATATAATTATGTTACGGGTAATGCTAGAAGCATAAGTAAACTTAAGTTTACCCGGGTATACTTAGTACTAGTATTTACCCAAGACTTTTGGGGAAAAGTCCGAAAATCAAATCAACTTCAATTTGTATTCGTCGGAAACTGACGCTTCAAACCTATAACACCCGTCATTTTAGGCAGGGGGTTGAAATAAAAATAAGTGGACGGAAACTAGCAACCGATGATAATGAGGATGATTAGATAAATTATTACTAATCTCATAGCAAAAGGTAAACAAAGGCCAGTACAAAAACTTTCACTGTGACGTTCTAATTATATTTTTCACTGACTATTTTGCTCAAGAATAGTATTCAAGTCTCATGCAGGTCAAGTCAACGTTTCCCATGAAAGATGTGAACATGCCAAGAACGCAAACACACTAGCTACCTATGCAAAAGCATCTCCAAGGTCTAAAATAGTGGCACGTAGTGAACGTTTCATCTTCGCTGTTTGGCGTGCACTTGAGTGGGATTGCTTCAGGCGGAGCTCGGAGTTAAGCGATATCCAATATCTCACGTGAAGAAAAGAGTGAAGGCTAGAATTTCTATTATCCAGCCGACGATTAAAAAGATAGGCGTTAAGTAAAACTGCTTTCTTTGAAGAAGTATATTATCAAAGAAATTACAATCACTAGGAAATAAATGGCCTTGTTGTAGCTCTACACGCTAAAGTTTGGTTGTCTGCGATGACGTTTCAACATAATTAATTATTATTAGTGAAATGAATGAATTAAAGTATCAGCTGTTATTGGAAGATAATTATTAGGTAAATTAGGTAGGTAGGTTTAGCGTAGGTACGCTCATATACCAATAATGATCATTTTCTTTTAAATACTAGAAGCATGCTTTCCTTTGTTCACCCAAAAATGGTTTTCCAGACATATTAAACATAATGGTAGGAATAACTCTACAACTCCTTACTTTAAGAACTCTACAACCACAAGCAATGTAGCAATAAATAATTTGGAATTTGGAATTTGAAATAACAATTAGAACTAAATTGGTTTTAATATTTCTCTACGCATTTACACGATGGCTAAAGTCGCGACAAAAATACGGCGTTCCCTGCGGTTAAAGAAATCAACGAGTCTAATTCTTCGTATTATTTTGATTAGTTAGGCCATTCCTAATCGCGGCGCTACAATGCGTACATTGAGACTGCCAAGTTGCTTCTCCGAAATGTAATCTTAACAGTTATGTGTGTAGAGTCTAAAGTTGTTGGAGATGGTATGGTAATAAAATCCGTTCTGAGCAATGGCCGGAGTCACGCAGTGTCATAAATCATATAAATAGGTACGTTTTGGAGCGATGATTAGTATGAGGTGGTGCTGTAGGATATACCATCACGTAATAACAGGATTTGGGGACAGAGCGGGAAATTATAACTCTATAATGTGCGTCAAACCCTCACAAAGATACTCGATGCAACTGTGAACGATGCCTCATAGTAAAGCAGTAGTAAGACAACTTACCGAGGCTTACCAAGGCTATGACTAGCGGTAACCTTTACTGAAAATTCAGAAATCGGAAATTAGTAACTAGTGTATCCCTCCAATCCATTTCGATAAACAGTCTTTACATAAATACATAAATCTACGTTGAATCCAACCATTTATAAGGTCACGTCTTCTATCGCAATTTAGATAAGACTCGAATCGAATGCATCGATCGAGCATCGCCGGATGGTATTTGAGACCGTTAGCCCTCAACGATAATGGCGGCCGATTATCAGATTTTCTAAAGCAGCCTCCCCTCTCGAGGTTAATCCTGCCCCCGACCTGAGAGCAAGGGCGGGGCGAAGACAGCCATTAATTGCAATTATAATCAATTAGTACGGGATTGAAAAACAGGCGACAATTTGCTCGATTCTTTTTAGGATAGATGAGCAAACAAAAGCGGGATTCCCGCCAGAGCAGGCAGAAATATTCGTGTGGGCAAAATAACGTGTTTCTAACATGTCGGTACGCACAAACTATGAGGATATTTACATTATGTATTAGGTCGATTTTGCAAAGGAGTATTAGGATAACGGAAATTTAGATGAATAAAATATGAAAACGGAATAATTTTGCATAGTTTCTATTATATTTATCTATCTATGGTAGATAACGGTCGGGTCATCTAGGTTGTATTTATCTACAGACCTAACATTTCAATTCAACAACAATTGAAACATGTGTTTGTGTATGTGAGCTGGCCGAAACAAGCAGCAGTCTACCATACCACAACTAAATCAAACTGAGCGCATATCCAGTTCCATATAATCTACCACCCGACCCACGCAACACCGATTCTCGTGTCGGAAATTGAATCCACAGTGGAAATGCTAGATTCTAAAGAATATCGAGATAAGGAATAAACAAGCGTTGAAATAACATAAATATCAGAGTGATAAAAATCTAATGGACAGCAAAAGGGAGGCGCTGAGAGGAATAAATCCAAAAAAAAATATCGTGTACATTTCGTGCTAGCCCTGCCTGCCAGCCGTGCCTGGCCTCTGACATGCCCGCTCTTTTGTGTTTATTTTATGCGAGATAAAACGTCCAAATAAATATTTATTCGTGCACCTCGTAACACGGAACCAGTACTATAATTTTAATGATGGAGAAATATGAACCCATTATGTTGTAAGGTTGTTGTGTTTTCGACTTTGTCCAAATGTATGTGACTGTCTGTACCTATATTTTTTATTTAATTTTTTCGTTTACTCTTTTTGCGTGACAGGGGTTTGCCCATCACTGGTTTGAATCATCAATCACCAGACTCAATGCATCTCTGAGGGTGGGCTGGTACTCCTAAATATTTGGCCGCGCCACGCATTTTTGTCACTGAGCGACCTGAGACCTCTGTTTCTCTCATAGGGTCCTCATAGTCACTCAGGGCCCAAGAAACTTTTCGATAACTTTACATGACTATATTATGTTATTACAAGTAATATTAATATATTAATTTATTACTGATAATCCTAGTGCAGCGGTAATATAAAATGCCCCAAAGTCTCGCAATCAACACTACAAACAAATTAATTACTTTTAGTTACAAATTGCCCAATAAACCTCTGGATGCCAACCACATAGTAGGTGAATCGTGTGCGGTGACAATCCAAGTGCCATTTTTATAACAGCAGCCTAAGAACTATTTTAACCGTGTATGGAAACTGGTAGATACTTTTACCCGAAGGAAGAACAATTAAGAACGTTACAGCGCAAAATTCCAAGCTTGACAGATTTTCCTCCGGCATCTGTTTTAAAGTCGGTTAAAAACAGATTAAATTATTAAATGCAGCCTGGCCCGCCCACCACCACACGACTGCACAGCTGTTCTGGAATGCATGAGCTGCTTCCACTAATTACACTTGAAATTTTTCCACCTGCCTCAATGCAGATGTAATTATATTTTAAAGTAAAGTCGCCTTTGAATACAGAACAGTGGTAATTGGCCGCCGAGCCCTAGTGGCAAATGGATATAACTTACTATAAGTTGTTGAATACAGTTACAGAATTGTTGAAACCCTCTCATCAGTGGGTATTTATTGTTAACTTTTATTGCGATGATATTATTTTACTCGTATTCTTGAGAACTTAATAATACTGCAAGAAATCAAGACTATTCCAACTGATATTCTCGTAACTCATTACAGGCTTTGTTGTTCCTACAAGTATAAAACATATTATATCATCTGTGTCGCATTTCTTAGAACAATGTTACCATTTACCAAGTCTTAACTGTCGACATTGTACTACATGCATTGCGCAATGTTTCATATTGTACGTTTCTGCGTTATAGAAGCGTTACTCTGCTCCGCTCCACTCAGGAATCCAGGAACCTGTACGCGATTTAGAGCAATATTGTTTACTAATGTTGCCAGTATACTCTTAATAAGTTTCACTATTGGTTGTCACTTTAGTTGGGTGACCCGCCACTAATCTTCGCCAGTCATCTCTGAGGGCATCTCTTATATTTATTTTTCTTCTTCTTTAACCGGATTTTAACCGGTCCGAACTCTCACCAGAGACCTACCACAAATGCAGGCCATCCGCTCAGCATAGTACTAACTTAATGCCAGTGTAGACTTGTAAAGTTGTATTTAGTTGCACAATAGAAATGGGCCAGTGGACATAACCTTATAGCGAGGCGGCACCTGGGTGTTATACTTAGTCCTTCGTCGTTATATCTCGGGCCTTGTTTGGCCCGGTGATTCAGTATTTACTCAGGCCTCGGCTCCATTATGAATTGATGATGTTGTTCGTTCAGCTTTAGCACCAAGGAGTTTGACAAGCCGCGCGTAGGACCAAGTGTGGATGCGTCGTCATCGCCCGCTAAGAAAAGATGAAATTAACAGTGGCTCTATTCTGCTTATGTAAAAAGGCTTGTGGCCAAGATAATCCAATAAATCTAGGAACAAGTCTTAAGTACAACAGCATTATGTACAAAATGGCTTGAAATTCTCAGAATTGTATATTTCCAGCAGATATATTTTATAAAGACAATTTTGTGCAAAAAAAAAAAGACAGCATTTGATGGAATTTTTACATGATGACATTCTGTTTTTATTTCATAGAACTCAGGAACAAAAGTTCCGTTTTGATAGTTCATAAAAAGTATCTATTTTGACTCGACAGGCCACAAGCCTATTGTAGCAATTTGTGAAAATACTTTGTTTTAAATGTCAATTATAAATGACTTCATAATATTTTAAGAACCGAAACCGACTCGGAACTAGAATCGACCGTGGCACCCTAGCGGTAAAACTGTAAATGGTAGTAACCTACTCTGTGATAGTTCTAAACCATGTTGTATTAAAATCGGTCTTAATTACGGGTGTTTTATTTTTTTTATTAACTGTTATATCTTAATTAACTACAACGGAAAGCGAAAACTTTAAAGTAAATGTGAATCAACATTGCAGTGTTAACAGTGCAAACGCTCAATCGTCTGTTAAATCCCGCACAAACTTGGTCGACATGACGTGCTGTTCCCAAAATGAAGCTCTTTCAGCATACACAACCAGACCCGCGCTCGTCTCAGAGAGGTCTCAGACAATAACAAGACTATTTGGCGCATCTTGCCAAACTTTATGATGGCAAAACGCGGCCTTTCAAATAACAAAATGTACAATCAATCTGGGGCCCGATGCTGCTCTGAGAAACGCAATTATATTGGATCGCTACCGCTTCTAAAACACCCAAAATGGCGTCATTTTACATACGCTTGCTAAATCTATTTACGATATATTTGCGATTCTTTAGGAGCATACCAAATGACGCCATTTTGGGTGTTTTAGAAGCGGTATGAGTGCGTTTCTCAGAGCAGCATCGGGCCCCTGAATGTCGAGTCAGGTTCTTGGAAATCTCCAACGTTGTTAGTGGCAAGTCGTTTATTATCAATCAATCAGCCCACACCTACCCACTGCTGGGTATAGGCCTCTTCTCTACCATGCTATCCGCTCCGGTCCTGTGCCTCCCGCATCCACTGCCTGCCGACTATGGCGGTGATGTCATCCATCCATCTTGCTGGTGGTCTGCCTACTTGGCGTTTTGCGGTTCTGGGTAGCCACTCCGTTACTTTGGTCCACCTTCCGTCATCCCTCCGTGCCAAGTGTCCTGCCCACCCCCACTTCAGTCTCGTGACTCGCTTGCCGACGTCGGCGACCTTAGTGCGACGTCTTATTTCTGTGTTTCGAATACGTTTAAAGTATATTTATTCGAGACGATACTTATGGCGTGTTTCAAGAATTCCAAAAAAGCTATATATCGAACTAAGCATATGTAGCCTAGGGAACAGGCAAATTATACAAAATCTATGATTTCTCGGTTCAATAGGGATTATCGGGACTTTTTGAAAAGTGCCGTAAAAGATGTTCCTATTTTAGCCCGTGAAGCGTATTCCTCCGGCGTAGGGATGATATCTTTTGTTTGAATTTTTCATATGCAATTATGCAACCATATTACCAAGGTTGAAAATCTCGTGCCATTTATTTGGCCCTACGCATGCGAATAGCGAAAAGTTTTATTCTTGACATAGACAGTTAGTTATGTTATTAGTTAGTTTTTTAGTTTTATATTTTTTGCTGATATAGCAAGCAATACAATCAAAGGTTTACGCCTTTTTCAATACGGGGTAGCAGAGCCTAGTTGCAGCCAGTCATTCAGCAGCCAGTCTCTTTGCATGACAGAGGCTAGCCAACCGCAACTACTAAAATATGTGATTTCTTCCGATTTTTCTACGGTATGGACATAAACCTGAATGTTGTTGTCAATTCAAACAGATGGAACCCATTAAATGAGAAATTGAATTGAATTAATGACATTTGCAGCTATGCCACCCTATCCAAAGATAACATTTTGTGAGGCGATATGACATCGCTGGGCTATCGATATCGACAGACCCTTGTCAATCATTTGGACTATACTCGACAGATTTGACGTCATATTCTGTCAACGGATAAAGTTGATAACGGTTATAGGTTTGTCTTTTGTTTTTAAGTAACAGAAGGAAGGGTTAGTAGTTAGCAGATGCACCCCCAATCAATAACGAATCAAGTTTTACTTTTGATGTTGTGATGTTCTAATTTTAAATGAATGAAAAAAAAGTATTTTTAAACAAAATTGTTTTCGGCATCTGTGTTCGAAAATAAAGTGAGTAGGTAGGTGGCTACGGTTATATTTTTATTACTTTTTGATTAACAAACTCTTAACGTATTTGCAGCAAACTCAACCTTTAGAACGTCTATAGCTTATAGAGTAGTTGTAGAGACTTCCAAAGACATCCTTGACGAGTCGTCGGCAATACCCTGCTAGCTCTTCTGGGTTATAAGACTTATCCCTACTTATTCGCAGAGCGCATAATCCGCTCAGAAAATGAGCTACTCGGATGTATAAGTTATTGTAAGTCTTACTTTAGTAGAGAAACTTTGATTTTAGTCCGTAAATAGATATTTTGATATTGTTTAATGTAAGAGTTTCACGAAAGATGAGAGAGCGAGAGATGCATGCCTGCCTGCACGCTCATGCAATTCTCAAGTCATGCCTTCTTGGCTGTATTACGCCATCTACTAGAATACCAACTTGCTAACTATGAATTACTTATTTACTTACAATCTGTTAGTTTAGTGCGTTTCATAAACAAATAATAATCAAAAATCGCTTAAGAGAGAATAAATTGTTCATAATAATTTTTTTCAGCCTCTTAGCTTTTAGGGCAGGGCCCTAAACATATTTATGGAGTTTTACCCCGAACACCAACGAGGCCTATTTTGTTGCGAAAGCTTAGAACAAAGGGCGGTTAAGCGAACACAATAAGTTAGCAAATTGCCAGTCACTACGGGTTAACATCATTAAATACACTGGTACAGACAGCAACAAGTAAAGTAACACCTATCCCTTCATTCGCTGGAGTTAGAGCCAGAGCTAAAACAACCTAAAAATAAATATAGCGACATTCTTTATTCCTTATGGAGTGGCAGAGACGGACTTAGTAAGTAACTACCGAAAATTCAAAAATGTGAAACATATTTTTACCAATAAACAGTCAAGTGCGAGTAGGACTCGCGAACCAAGGGTTCGTAATTTCGTAATTTCTTTATTGTAATCACATGATGACAAACAGATATCTTATAGAAAAATCGTTCCGTCCGTTCTTTCCGGTTCCGATCACACTTGTAGATTGTTACCCCGTAACTGGTTTAATTAGGTTTCTGCATAAAAATAAATGAAAGTAAGTATGATGTCATCCATTTACACCAATTACATATTTTTGCAGAAAGACAAAAATTTACAGTTTTAAGATAATTCCCTTTAAGTACTTGTGGTATAAGACCTTGCTTTTTGCCACATGATTCTAGGCCAACGCAACGGAAAGTACCTCTATAGGTTTTGAGTCCATTGCGACTACTATGAAAATCCAAAAATTTTACAGCGATCGAGTTGACCTAGGAGGTTGATTTTACAGCGATCGAGTTGACCTAGGAGGTTGATTTTACAGCGATCGAGTTGACCTAGGAGGTTGATTTTTTCACAATTCTAAGGGACCAGAGACCTGAACAATTAAATAAATGTTAGTTTCATACTCCATGCGATCCCGATAAAAAAAGTCTTGACAGACGGACGGACGGACAACGAAGTGATCCTTTAAGGGTTCCTTTTTCTTCCTTTTAAGGTTCGGAACCCCAAAAATGGGAGGTTTACCTTTGAGTTAGAGAATCACTCCAACATGACCAAATTTTTCCAATATTTTGGGTAATAAATCTCCGTTGCTGAGTGTACCTCAATGGAGTTGTATAGATAAGCATTTGAAAGGGTTTCTCGGGTGATATGTTGATGGCATATTGATGACTTTCAGAAAACCATAATACTCGTAGTACCGATGAGTGAGAATCGATGGTGAAATTGATTTACAGTTCGACAGAGTTTAGAAGGCAACACAAATACAATTATTCTCATTGAATAATGTGCCTTCTGTAACTGTACGTACTTTCTTTTTACTAGTTTCTGAGTTTTGTAGGATGATTAGTTATCTTGTTTCCTATAAAAAGAAAGGACCTTTATAAACTCTGTCTGTCTGTCTGTCACGAAGTTGAGGTATCATTTTTATCCTGAGATCCGAAGAGAGCTCGTCCTTCACCCATCTGTTACTGCGATAAAAAATATTTTTTATAAAATTTTGTATGCTAGAAAATACATTACGTCAATCAAGTCTATGATTATTTTAACATTTAAATATATAAGGCCTTTTATATCAAGAATGCGTAGACGTATCAAGCTGAAATTTACACCAATTACTTAAGTCTATGAAAATCAACCTTCTAGGTCAACGCAATCGAACAAATTGACCGTTTATGAAGTAATTTTGTTTACATAGATGACATCATACTTGTATTTTTTTGTAGTTACTTAATTGCACCAGTTACGAGAGGTAGCAACCTACAAGTGTGATGCGGAACCCTTAGCGCGCGAGTCTTGCTCTCACTTGACCGTTAATTAATCAATCATAGCCTTGATTTTGTTAGGCAACCCACTCGCGATGTATTTTCTAGCATACAAAAAATTATAAAAACCAAGTTTCATCGCAGTAACAGATGGATGAAGGTCGAGCTCTCTCGGATCTTAGACCATTTGAAATGTTATGTTGGTGCGTGGTGGCAGTGAGTGGCACAGCTGTGCCGAAGTGCCAAGGCTATTATTGAATAGTCGACTTTCCATGAAAATACTAATGTTATGTAAACCTAATGACGCATGCAGCAGGTAAATTAAACATTTGACCTTTAATTTTTGCATTCAATAAGTCACTACCGGCAATCGGAAATGGATAACAAAATGTGTTACATCATTTTATACCATGTTTCCATTGAGTACCATGTTGGCAGAAGTAGTATGTAAGGAGGTGCCTCAATCAATTACAAAACATTTTAAATACATTGTGAGCTTACGTCGCACTAACGTCTAACATAAACCATGTACTACTGAAAACGCTGGGTAACCATACACCAATTGGTGACTGGTAACCATGAAATGCGACCTAAACCTGTAACGCCCCAGTAATGTGTTTCATTTTGATGGCCAAGAAGCCAAGAAGTAACTCAAAATTAACGTGTTTATTAAACTCTTGTCTCTGATTGATCACCTTTCGTCTCTGATCAGTAGCTATTTGTCCACAGGGCCTAGACGTCGAATTAAAACTATTACAGCGACTCCACAGATATTACCTCCACACTAAGGGGAGCCAGACAAAAGAGGCACGGCAATCCACACCAACTATGTTACCGTCCACGTTAAATACACGCCATTAGCTGTCATTTCGAAGGAGCCTGAAAAGGTACACGCACATTATAGGGTAGCTCTATTCTGTTATGTGTGAAATTAATCCCGATTTTCAAACTGATGTTTTGAAAGCAAGGAGTCAGCAAAGAGTTTCATTTAACCGAGTTTAAAAGCTGATGCTAACATCAAGTTGATAGTGGCCGCGATCGCGACTATTTCTCGAGAGCTGCCAGAAATCTGGGCCCTAATGCTCCTCTGAGAATTTCACTTATATTTCATTACTATTTCATTACTATTCCATTGCAAACACCCAATCAAGGAGGATAAGGAGGATAATAATTTAGGAGAATACCAAATGACGCCATTTTGGGTGTTTGCAATGGAATAGTAATGAAATATAAGTGAAATTCTCAGAGCAGCATTAGGCCCCTGATATGTCAAGAGTTACGGTATAGGCTTGCGTACTGTTAGTCAAAATAGACACTTTTTTAGGACTGTCAAAACGGTACTTTTGTTCCTGAGTTCTATGACAAAGCACTTCGTGACGCCATGTGGCGTGTGGCATCAAATGCTGTCTTTTTTCACAAAATTGCCTTCATAAAATACAATTGCTGGAAATATGCAATTCTGAGATTGTCAAGCCATTTTGTGCATAATTTTTCGACTTCAGACTTATTCCGAGATTCATTTGAGTACCCTGAACACATGCCTATTGAACTAATGCAGATTTTTGATAGGTACCTAATTTGGACGCAGTATGCGGATGGATGATGCTATCATGTGCGCGGTTGCGTACTCAACAATTTCAAATAACTGAAGATAGAGTTTATGGCGCTAATGTGCTGGTACCTGCATAGCCTGAAATACTCCACCATTCATACGCGCGAAGGACGAGGCAGATCGATAACTAACTGTCACATTTTGTAGACCTATAGGGTAGGGAAGTAGGGTATGATTCTCATGCATTCGATATACGATATCTACACCAATATCGAGTGATTAGGTACGGGAATCACTCGATATAGATGTCGATATCCGCATATCGAATGCGCGAAAATCATACCCCTGGGCTTTTATTTCTGCTGGCAGTCTCAGGTGGACTGTTTTAAATTCACGCACTATCGCCTTGTTGGTGGGCTTTGTACGTATTTATTGCGTGTATAGGGTGTGTGCGCGTGTGTGTGTGTGTGTGTGGCCGTGTTTCAGGTCTAGGGTTAGAAGAGGGACAAAGAAGAGGTTTTACAGTAAATCCTAAAGAAAAACACGTCACTAATTAGAAATTTATTATGATGCCATGCGGATAGGTAAGCTCACCTATTCATATGTCGGCGGCCGATCGTAGAATCGGGCACATCATGATGTGCCGTCATGTGCCCCGCCATTTCATGATATGCGCAAGCAATTACTGGGCACATCACGATGTGGCGGGTTTTAACGAAAACATGTTTTTTTTTAAACATTTTTATTCAGCACTACGTATGTTTTTTATGTTATACATGTCAAACTAACACGAAGACTATTCGGGAACTTCGCTGCACTCGCTCCCTTTAGTCTTCACCTAAGCTACCGCAGTGTTTGCCTTATTTTGTCGTTTCATGATATTTCACGTTTGGACACATCATTATGTGCCTAATTCTACGATCGGCCGCCGTCACATTTAATATATATTTTCATATAATATGTATTAGTTATATTTAAACTATGACTCAGCAATAATTTAAACTCTACCGAACTGCTCTAAAGACCTACCATAATTAATTAATTACACATAATGTTTGCTTGTCTTGGCAACTTCTCCGTCATGTCATACTCGTATTACGAGTACAAACCATCCCCTCGTAGCAGGTTCGCAAAGGAAATACTCGTCATAGAGAAATAATTAAAGTCACTAACATTGCGGCGTGGGAACCCTCGATCAATAGCCATGGGGAACCTTTAAAATGGGCGCAGTATTCAGAAGGTACTATAACAATAATGAATATCAACGTATCTAGTCAGAAGCGCATTATGCGATCAGCGATGCGTACATACAAGTAGATAAAGATACAATTATCGTGTTATTGCCCAGATTTGATAGATTATAAGGGACATGATTCTTAACAACGGAATTAATTGGATGGATTGGATTAAATCCCTGTTTCCATATTTTAGTTAGAATTTATACCACAAACGATTGGGGCGGGCTTTGAAGCTGAAAGCGTAAGTTGCATTATAACTACACATAATAATTGTATTTTAGATTTTAGATAGGTATCATGAAATGCATGAATTAAATTATATTAAATAAGCTAAATTAAACCTGTAACTTCTAACGGAGTATTTCCTACATTATTTGAAAGGTATACAATACATTCGTATAAAAGTCTCAAGTCTATAATGTCGGGCGGTAGACAACTGTACCCGCGCCGCGTATCGCGTTTGGTCCGTGTGTGACGTCATACGCGTGGGCTGTGCGTGACTGTACCGCAGTAATGGATTCTAGCAGGCGGGAGCCAGTGCGTGATTTCCTAAACTATTCGTGAATTTGGCCAACAATGAAGACGGCTTTCATAACGGTAGGCAGACTTAAAACTCCAAGCCAGGGGAGAGAAAGAGGTTCACTGGCACCATTTCTTTAACATAATTGTGTGATTTGAATTATTAACTCAAGGTTAACTGCATGGCGACTCAGAGTTATCTCAAAAGTGTCGACGACGTGTTGAACTCGCTGTCGCCGCGTCGAAGACTGTTGTCGACGCATCGAAGTCTGCTATCGACACCTCGCTTTCTGCTGTCGACAAGGCCGCTGACGACACAAGTCTGCCAGCAGACAGACACGAATCAACAGTTGATTGCCGACGTTGCACGTTGACAGCAGCGTAGGATTTTAATTTTTTATCTACTCTTCATGTCATAAAGTTTGAATTACAAACTTGAAATTGAATTCATAATGACGTACTTAATAAACGCAATACAGTAATTAAATAAAAAATAAAAAAAATCACTACTTCTCGAACAAAACTAATGATATTATTAATCTTTTTTTCCATAACGATACAGTTCTACTATTTTTGGGAAAGGCAAGGGTCTTGAAACCGTACACCCATGCCAAGGTGTTTGATAGTCTGTATAGTTGGAAAGTTTTTTTTATTATATTTGACAACCAAATAGCCACTCAGTGTTTGATAAGTACTTGGAGCTTCGAGCAACACGGTAGAAAGGCCGCGTTCCTCCAAGACTTGGAGGCAGGAAGATTTAAACAAAGAGGTTCATTGATCTGAGGTTTGATAGTGTGGCCCATACTCCGCGCATGCGCTGTGATGTGCTGGGTTTTGGTGGCAACAAAACGTCAACGTGACGTGAAATGAGACGTGACAACGTTTTGTTGTTGTGTCTAAGCACTGATTTATGTGGAAATATTGTTGTGTTTTAACTTTGATTTTGTAGGAGAGGCACCTAAGTATGAGAGTAGATAAAGTAGTGTATGAAACTGCACATATTAAAACTCTTGTGGGATACAATTAAAATCACCCACTCGTGTTTTAATACCATATTATGCAACAGTTTCATAAACTACTATTTTGCCGTATCGATAAAGCGAGACACTGCCTACACAGCCAAAAAATTTCCTATAAGGCCCACATGACAATACGCTTTCTCAATCGATGCGTGTACAATGTAAGTTTAAGATAACCCCCCGTTCACGGTTTAGATTTCAAATGTCACTATTTCGGACCTCACGTTTTTGTCCCTGTTGTATGTGCATGTAAGTAGAAGTTGTTTGCCGAGCTGTTTGTTTAGGATATTGGGTCCACAAAAGGGAGAAGGTGCGGAATCAATATCAATGGCATCACCAACACCCACAGAAACTAAAATATCGTGCTACAACGACGGATAGTTTTTTAATTTTCCGGTACGGTTAAAGGTGCGGTGTCGGTGTTCTTAGTATACGTGTGTTACCGAATTCCTTTCAATGTTTCAATGCATGCTACCTGATTAGCTTGGTAAACGGTACAGAATGGTTTCTATATAACGTCTCGGTACAAATGCTGAACCTACAACTCTAGTTTTTTAGGGGACCGCTGGCAAGGTGTCAAAAGGGTCCCTCCACTACCCCTTTCCTGTCTATCCGTCCGTCATCGGGTCGTATCTCGTGAACTACAATTGGTAGAGAAATGTTTTGTTATACAGAATGTGTAATCTGTTAGCTACAATTAACTCACTAACCGCCGTACCCAGAGCCATTTAATGATTCATTAAGGATTACTAACCGCCGTACCCAGAGTCATTTAATGATTCATTAGGGATTTTGTATGTAAATTCAAATTTGGAACTGACTTAATGGTTGATTAAATCTCTTTGAGTGCGGCGGTTAGTAAAGGATTTTGTATGTAAATTCAAATTTGGAACTGACTTAATGGTTGATTAAATCTCTTTGAGTGCGGCGGTTAGTAAAGGATTTTGTATGTAAATTCAAATTTGGAACTGATTTAATGGTTGATTAAATCTCTCGGAGTGCGGCGGTAACTATTATAAATTAACACGTGCTATTTTTTTATGAAACGGCTGGGGGGTTTTACTACACGATGACATGATTTTTTACCGATTCCTTGGAATACAGCCGTGAGTGACGATGAATATTTCCTGATGAACTACTGCTGAAAATTACCTTCAATTCTGGCGTTTTCAATCCTCCATAAGTTCAGTAAATAGAGCCTCAAATTACCTGAAATAAAAAATAGTTTTATGTTTTAGTAATGTTTTATTATGGGTTGACCGGGCCACGCCTCTACATGACATTACTGCTTTTTTATGCTGGGGTTTACGTGTGCATTTATTACATATTAGGTTTTAACAGAAATGTGCCGTCATAATTCAGGCAATCTTTAGATGACGTTTAGTTCTTTTTCATTTCTCTATGCGATTACTTCTTCTTCTGTTTGATTAAAAGCCAACAAAAATGTAAAGACAACCTCGCATGTATTCTCATTGTAAAATTGTTGTTTTCGTGTGGAATAAAGTACATTCATTCAATCTCATTACTTTTACTCCGGAAAGCTTTTCAGTTAATATTGCCAATTAGACTATTACTATAAAAACTGCCAAGCGAGAGAATTTCATTTTGATTTTAATTGACCAGGCTAGGAACTTACTGTGGACCAACTTTATAGGAAATAAACAGAAACTACACACAAGTCAAAGCATGACTGATGAAAATCCATTTGCCAGTGTTCGATAAATACAGAAATATTACACTGCAGACCATTCCCCAAGTTTTCTATAGTCAATCTTTCATCTTTGGTCCGCACACAATCGATCAAGCTAACTTTTGAAATCTGCTGTAAGTCGCTATTGAAAGATCCATTTCGCAATATTGCGAAAGTCTGGACATAAAGTTCTAGACACACAGAGCGTCGGCGCAGTCGGTAGATGCGCGGTGTGAGTATTGGGTTGTTTCCGAGGTAATCAAATAAATCTAGGAACAAGTCTAAAGTTGAATCATTATGCAAAATAGCTTGCCAATCTTAGGATCGTATATTTCCAGCATATGTAATATTTTATGAAGTAAATTTTGTGCAAAAAAGACAGCATTTGATGCCACACACCACATTACGTCACTTTGTAATATTTCATCATGGACTTATAGATAATAAGTCTATGTATTTCATAGAACTCAGGAACAAAAGTAGCGTTTTGACAGTTCCTAATAATCGGTTAAGTGCGGGTCGGTATCGCACACGAAGGGTACCGTACCATCGTACAACAAATCAAAAGCACTCAAAACAATAAAATAAAATAAATATACGCGTGTAGCACCGTACACGTGTTAGAAGTAAAACTTCTGTAGCTAGATCATTAAGTGGTACCTATACTATACACCTATACCTACCTATACTAAAAGAGATTTAAATTTCCAATTTTGAGATCCAATCTCTGCTTCAAGTTACTTTTAAGTTTCAGACGTCCGATTATTTGAAATTATTTTATACTTGTACTTACTTTTAATACGTCATGTCATTTATTTCCCACCATTCCTTATCTACAATTTGTCGCGCTCGTGGTGATATACTTAACTCATTCAATAGTGTCACTACTATTTGCATCTCGCTCAGATTATATACCATCTGACGTCACGTCTTTAAGCCGTCTCGCTCAAATGTATGCATTGCTTTGCTTGTTTTAGAAATCCATATCGACCCGTGTGACATTGATGAAACTCTTTTCTTACAAACTGTATGGATCGCATCGCACAGCTGTCAAACATAAGTTCCGGTTCCAACAAAGAGGTTTTTTGTTTGTCCCAGCCAGCGGCGGCGGCGGCGGCGGCGCCATCTTGGCCATACCGGAAATCAAGAACTCGTGGAAGAATGCTTAAAATAATTTTTATTTGTTAACGTTTCATCAGGTTTTTCTCTCACTAATTAACATTCTTTATTGTACGAATGTATTATTATCTTATCTGATTAGTTAAAAACCGTATTGAAAATAGTTGCGGTTTTAAAAGTCTTCAGCCGACCCTGACGTCACCGATTCCAATTTCCGTTACATTTCTTAGCCACTCGTGATAGCACCCGGCTAGTAGCAATTGAAAAGCAAATATATGAATAACCCACAGTTGAGAGGTTAAATAAATTTTACCCCCGTGCCCCAAGAAGTTTTACTTCAAAAATAAACAAAAAGAAAATTTAAAAAGTTTATGCCTTCACGAGATTTGAACCGACGACGACCTCCGAATTGAGAGTCTACATCATACCGCACCGGCTAACCACAACCATGTGGGTTGACGCGAAATATGCTATCATATTTAAATGTGTAGTATATGTGTCTATGACATAAATAAACAGTTTCAGTCAAGATCTCCATTTTGAAATGCGTAAGTGTATCTAAACACGTCTCTTGTATCGGGGCCCCCTTTAATTTGCAATATCTCTCGTATTGATTTGTGGTTGGTGCGGCAACAGATACACACATTCTGTGAAAATTTCAGCTTTCTAGCTATTACGGTTCGTGCAGACGGACCCGGTGACAGACAGGACGGACGGACGGACGGACGGACGGACGGACAGACGGACAGCGAAGTCTCAGTAATAGGGTCCCGTTTGGCACCCTTCGGGTACGGTACCCTAAAAAGTATCTATTTTGACTAGCAGGAAACAAGCCTATTATTCTGTATTGTTAGAACTGCTATGTAGACTGTCAAGACAAACATTGACAAACACTTGACTGTCGCCAGTTTTTGTAATGCAAACCCGTGCCGCGCTCGGGATGCTACCGATGCTGACTTGTTCTTATTTTGAGTAGAGACAGAGGCAGAACTATTAAACTAATGAACAATGGGATTCAACCTGTGCCAAGAGATAAATTAAATGCGATGAGAATGTACAAAAGTTTCACGTACATTTAGCTAAAAAGATGTTACAGGAATTTACATTTTAAATTCTCACACATAGCTTTCGTTTTCTACCCACACGTTGCCAAGAGTTACAATATAGCGTACAACACCCACCACTGTTTTAGCTTAATTTTATTCTAGAATATTCTCAGCAGCTTCAGACGAAGCTATCTATGGCAAAATGAGATTTATGCTAAATGTATTCTGAAAATCAGCGGATACAATAATTTCATTGAGAGCTCGGACAGAATTCTAATTTGAAAGGGTCTTTATCGTTTCATTGGAATAATTTGGAGAATAAAAATCAGCATAAATAACACATCTTTATCGCTTAAATCAGTAGGTTCTTGCGGTTATCCAAGTCTAGTACAACATAGATAGCATAAAAATATACCCCTTACACCGCTCTACTTAGGATGAAGTCATGTACATGTATGTAGGCATAGATATATACATATTAATTACATAATTTCAAAAATATAACCTAGCTAGGGTTTTTTTTATCCCGCTTCCCTATGGAATAAATAAATGACGCCTTCCGGCAATACCTACGTCCCAGCCCTGGCCCTGGAGTCGCGTACGGAATTGCGTGGCAGTGGCCAATAGCGTGGGCGCAAAAAAACTTGTTTTGACTTGTCGACGGTGCCAAGACGCGCCCGCGCGCGCTACATACAAAACAATTCCGCGCTCTCGCTACAGACACTGCCAAGCCACACCCGTACGCGACTCGCCACCCAGCATATATAATTCGCATCGGCAATCCGCTGAAACGGCATCAGATGTGAATGACAGCTCGACAATGCCGCTCAGAGACAAAGAGCCGGGCGGGACACGTGACGATAAGGAACGTCATCATCATCATCGCTCTTCCGTCATTTGTGAACCTGAGGCTAATGGCTGATTGATTTAGCACCTCCCGCGTTACCAGCTCTGCCTAGCGCGACGCGCATTATATTGTCTTTGCTTAAAAATAATTGCACCATGGCTCGCCTATGTTATATGGTCTATGTGTTATAAGTTTTCTGTATTCTGCCTTGTGTGGTACAATAAAGAAATTACGAAATTACTAAAATTGCTTGATAATGTTACCAGTTGAAGCAACTTTGCCCTTACATATGGTCGGGGCGTCATCAAGTTTTGCTCATCTTCTACTACCCGATTAAATCTGATACTTTTTTTCTGATTACCAGAAAATAGGAATATAACATGACATTCAAGATTTTTTTCCATATTGGGTGGCAGTGTATTCAACTCTAATTTGTGAATAAGTTTAATATTTATATTTCATAAATAGCTATATGTGTTTAGGGTATTTATCTTTCTCTTCTAATAACATCGTGGGAACTATCGATTAGTTGGCTGAACAGGCATTCATGTGGAAGTAGCTGCCTGCAGTCCACTCAGCGTATTACTAATTCATTGATCGATTATGAAACACCCTGTGCTGGGCAATCATATTTGCGCTGATATCCGGTTATGCGCATTGTCTGTGGCACAATAAGCTGAATAGGGAATTCGTATGTGAAATCACAAATTGCTTAATGCAAGCCAATGAAATCATACACAGCGTCGTCACGCCTTTTCCCATACGGGGTGACTGAGACCAATTTTAACCAGATTAGATTAATGCTCTATAGGGAAATCGTAAATGTAGATGTCCCCACTGAGGCGGCAGACCTATACCCGGATATGAGTAACATTGAGCCAGGATCGATCACGCTGGTTCAGTGGAAATCGTAAATGTAGATGTCCCCACTGAGGCGGCAGACCTATACCCGGATATGAGTAACATTGAGCCAGGATCGATCACGCTGGTTCAGTGGAAATCGTAAATGTAGATGTCCCCACTGAGGCGGCAGACCTATACCCGGATATGAGTAACATTGAGCCAGGATCGATCACGCTGGTTCAGTGGAAGTCGTAAATGTAGATGTCCCCACTGAGGCGGCAGACCTATACCCGGATATGAGTAACATTGAGCCAGGATCGATCACGCTGGTTCAGTGGAAGTCGTAAATGTAGATGTCCCCACTGAGGCGGCAGACCTATACCCGGATATGAGTAACATTGAGCCAGGATCGATCACGCTGGTTCAGTGGAAATCGTAAATGTAGATGTCCCCACTGAGGCGGCAGACCTATACCCGGATATGAGTAACATTGAGCCAGGATCGATCACGCTGGTTCAGTGGAAATCGTAAATGTAGATGTCCCCACTGAGGCGGCAGACCTATACCCGGATATGAGTAACATTGAGCCAGGATCGATCACGCTGGTTCAGTGGAAATCGTAAATGTAGATGTCCCCACTTAGGCGGCAGACCTATACCCGAATATGAGTAACATTGAGCCAGGATCGATCACGCTGGTTCAGTGGAAATCGTAAATGTAGATGTCCCCACTGAGGCGGCAGACCTATACCCGGATATGAGTAACATTGAGCCAGGATCGATCACGCTGGTTCAGTGGAAATCGTATACATGTCCTAGCCATATCGACGATTGGGCCATATCGTGATACGGAATCCTTTGTCATCTTATCCAAGTTCTATTGCCAATTATTAACTATTGCCGTTACAATATGATCCAAGTTTAATTGCCAATTTGGAAATAAACAAACAAAAGAAGTTTATTTATTTTCCTACTGCCATCCCGTAACCTTTTTAGGGTTTCGTATCTCAGAAGGAGAAACCCTTATAGGATCACTCGTGCGTCCGTATGTCACAGGCAATTTACTCAGAACATATTGGACCGATGAAATTGAAAATTGACCATCATTATCTCATTGAATCAATATCTGTGACCCAAAAACAGAGGTGCAATGTAAATATAATATAAATATGGAATATGGGTGCCACTTTAGGGGGTGTACAAATGAAAAAATTAATTTAAAAAAAAAAATAGTGTGTCGTGTGACATAAAAATGAAAGCGTAAAAATTATTTAAATTATTTTAAATGCATAGTGTGAGAATTTTAAATGTATTTTAGGACTTATTTTGAAAAAGTTGTGCTCAATTATATAACCGATTCGCATGTCATCAAAACCTCTAGGATACTTGCCGAAGTCCTAAAAATCTGAAATTTGGTATGCAAGCACATGTTTGCACCCATATCCGACAAAAAATCTGAAATCCACAACTTTAACCCTAGGGGGTTAGGATCCCCTAAATCTGGGGTGCAAAGTTTGTATGAAAAACTTAATTTTAGGGTACTTTTAGTGTATTTTGTTGGTGTTAGTCTTATTATTGTTGTACGAAACCCTCTCCACGCGAATGCTACTCGCACTTGGCAGCTTTTTTTATAATTTTAAAATCACGAAGCCCCTTACAAACGTAACAGCGCTGACGGAAGAAAAACTCTAATCGCAGGTACTCAAAAAATTGGGCCAAGTGCTACACTTATTTAAGAAAAAAATCGGTGGAAATCATTACACGTAGTGGGATGAAATGAAGACCCGACTTCTAATGAGATGAATCTCGACTTCTTTCTGAGAAATTTGAAGTCTCAGTCTCAAGTCAGAATTATCAAATTAAATTATTATAACATAAGCTGAGAATATTGTGATCGTGTTGTTATTAATTGTTACGCAAATAAGGACTCACGACTGAAATGAGCTGTTTTGTGGTTGTTCACATAATATTGTTACTAGTAAAACTGAATTCATCACGGATTAAACAAATCTTAAATAAGTACATTTTGTGTGAATATTACTTTGACAGACTATTAATAACGAACAATTTAGTACTTTTCCCATTTCACCCACCCGCAATTTCAACAGAACTGATTATATACAGGGTGTAACAGAAGGGTGTAGTCATATTTTAGGGGGTTGTTAGAGAGACCATTCTGAGAAACTTTCACTATGAAACCGATTTGATTAGAGCAACTATATATCATTGCTCCGCTCCATACGTTTTGGTCCGGGCGGTCAGCTGATTTGTATAGAGAAGTGAAAATTAAAGTTGCTCTGATCAAATCGGTTTCATAGTGAAAGTTGCTCAGAATGATGTCCCTAACAACCCCCTAAAATATGACTACACCTTTCTGTTACACCTGTTTATGTCCACAGTTTTGTACGAAAACATCAAACAAATTAACAGCTTTAGCCGAAATATGCTCGTTAGGCGCTGGCCTATCTGCCGATTAATCAAACAACCAAGTTCCGGGGAGCCTTGACTCGCAGTTTAAGTAAAAGCCCACACAATGACTGCCGCACGGAGTCGTGAGCCTTTATTACAAAGTTTACCTTTCAGCCGGTTGTTCACTTGTTTGTTTTATCATCGGCATCACTGGACTATGTGGTTTTAGGTTGGGAGGCCATTGATGACATAGAATTACTGTTCTATGAAGGGATAGTGGAGGAAACTCACGCATCCGTCTCAGTTGTCAACCACACCCAAAGACGACCTGCTGCGGTTCAAATTTATTTAAATTCAAACTCAAATCGTTTATACACTTAAGGCGCCGGTGTTATTTATAATACCTACTTTAAATTAGTGCTGTGTATTTTACCGTATAGCAATATATAACTAGTTTTGATGTGTATATTTAAATGTAACCTTTGTTTGTTTGTTTCTTCCTTTTCATACACTAAAATGTGGAGAGTAATGTTTGCGACTTTGCTTATTTTGTCTAACTGTCTTTTGTGAACCAAATTAAGTGACTCGAATACGTTTATTTACATTAATACAGAAGTACATAAAAATATATTGCTCATATATTATTAAAATATAAAAAACATTATGTAGGTATTTCAAGTGATCATGCTGTCACTAAAGTATTCCTGCTCCATCTTCACATTGAGAGGCCCTGACATGTATTCGCGTGCCTCTTATTCTCATTGAAACTGCTCTTATAACTGAGATTTGTATTTTAACTTTCAGCCAGTACACTATTTGAGAATATGCGTTTCCCCATTTCTCATTAAGCTTTGATGCGGTTTTTTTTTAAACTGTTATATTCAGTTCCTAAGGCTCCATCGCATGAAATGACTAATGGGGTGAATGAGGCTCTTAGGTCTTCAGCTGCTCGGTTGTATTAATTAATATTTATTTCGTTTTGATCATCAGAACCACTTTTACAGATCAGTGCCTGTAGACAATGTTAAACGCTAAGGATAGCGAAACCTAAGCAATAGCTAAACATTGCTGAGTCAGGGCCATTTCACTGCCGTGCGGTACAGTCACATAACCACACAGCTGTAGGTACCTACTGTTAATTGCATAGTGCGTCCTATTAAGTGCCGTCTATTTAAATTGATTTTTTTGTTATTAATTTATGTGTGTGTACCATGTCCTTTGAATAAATTATAAGGTGACGTCACCTAGCGAATCCAAATGTCAAATCGCATACATAAAAAGTCATCGTTTCGTTTCGCTAGCGTTAGCGTTTAACTCTGTCTAGGGGGGCAGGTTGTGTAATGAACTGATGGTAATATATATATATATATATATATATAATATAAACATGCATATCAGGTCTTAGTTCCATTTGCAGATTTAACATTTCTTTCTGTTGACTGTGTAAAGAAAGACCGTTTTCCAGTACTTAACAAAAAATTGATCAGGTGTGCAGCATTTTCAATTGACAAACGGAAAAGACACTACACAGGGAGGCTTTTGTGTCACCGTGTTTCAGCCTTTACGCCTTTTGACAGAACAATAGGCCCTCAGAGCAACTCGAAATGCTGAAAAGGTCTTTGATGAATTCCAGTGGCTGTAGTACCGAAGAGGGGTTTGTCTCATTCAATAAAACTGTGGAATGGCACTCGTGATATGAGCCAAAGTATAATTTTGAAATCCAGAGTCAGTGTGGAGGTGACACATAAACCTAATTCGTAATTCGAAAGCATAACTAAGTATAAGGACGCGTGAAAGGGGCTGTCTCTTCAGATCTCTTGCCTATGAAATACAATGATAGTGAAAAAAAAATGTAGTGCTAAATTAAATATCAAGACAAGATACCGACGTGAGGCATTCAAGTTTTCAAATTGCCATGAAAGAATCACTCAGTATTTCTACAAAAGCACACTTCACTTCTCTTTCCCTTTGGGAGCCTTTTACACTGTCCCACAGAGATACGCCCACATTACAGAACTCACCGAGGACGGGACCCGAGGTGCCACGATTTGACTTAGCGAGAGAGAGAGAGAGAGAGAGAGAGAGAGAGAGCGAGACGAGAACCGACGACGACGTGCCAAAACAAAGGCCCCGTACTGTAAATATAATGGTTCACTTCACTGTCGTCATTCTATTTTAAGAGTTCCGTCGGACTGGAGATAAAAATGGATTTAGTTTCTGGTTCGCGCAGTGCGGAATTGAAAAGTATCGGTAAAGAGAACACCTTTATTACCGGTATAAATCTTATTATCTTCTTTGTAGTAGCTTTGCTTTTGCTTTCTTGCAAGATACCTTTGGACTATAATTATGTTTACTTTGTATTAGCTTAGGGATCATCTTGAGATTTAGTACCGAAACTATAGATAAGTAATAGCTTAGCAAGAATTGATAGAAGATAAATGTACGGTTGCGCCTGCGCCTAAAAGTATACAAGTACTTTAAGCGGGATTCACTCGTTAATATGATCGCCCGTATACTTTTAGACGCAGGTGACCGTACAAACAAATTGCCATACACAAATGTATGAACCTTTTAGGCGACATATTAGCAATAGAAGACCGATCACCCTCATTGACACTCAGCATAACCAAAACTATTATCAATTAACTTTCATACATACCCAACCCAAATAAACTACTGACTAATATTGCTAATATTAGCCAATCCTCAGGTGAACAAATTTCGAGGAAACGGCTGGGTAGTATTGACATGTTCGTATTACCAGTATTACGTTTGGCAGCATCGAACAAGTACGGTTTCCAGGCTTCACGAACAATAATAACACTTTTAAAGTGTAATAAATAAATGTACTCCGTTAATTTTAACGCGATACACAGCTATAAAACCGAATCATAGTAAGATTGAGCCATAGGCGCTACACTTTTTGCTATCTTTGATTATGGCATTTATAAGTATCCAACAGCTGCAAAATAGAACTGAACACGCAATGAAATTCTTTATGAAGGTGTTAAAAGCAGTATGTAAAAGCGAGCTTATCTCTAACAAGAGGTTTCTTCCAGCAATCTTAGAGTAGACATAGACATGACGTATACTTTCAATATAAGTTCAGCCGATAATGAACCGTTTCTCAAAAGATTCATGGGCACCCTACTCTATAAACTCTGAGCTCAGCGAGTTAAGCTGTGATCCGAAATCTACTCGCCTTCCGGCTTACCTTTCACCGTGTTATGTTGATCGATATACGAGAGCTATAATGTTTTAAACCAAATAAGATCTTTTTCGTCTTCTTGGTTCAGTGCCTCCTTAGGGTTCCAGGTTCGCTGCCAGCTCTGAATATTCCTCTCGCTCCTCCGCCAGGCGGAACAGGTCTTTGACAAAAAACGAGGAGTATGCAGAGTATTGCAGAGTAGACCGCCCAACTTCCTATAGAGTACTCATATGGTAGTAAAAATCTAACCTAATAATTAATAATGTGATAATTGTGGTGTATAAATCGACATAATAATAGAACTTTAAGTTTGTATCACAACGCAACCGCATTATCTCAGATTAGCATTTCCGTATTACGAGCGAAAGCTGACTAGCAAAATGCGGTGTTTTGTCAACGCGGCGTGGTCCGGCTCGCAATAACTTAATTACGTATGGAAACAGCACCGACAGCGCACCGGAAGTAGGTGGCGCAGCAGCTCATGCCATTTCCGGTTACGCCAAACACACGCCAAGGAGGCGCGATTCAGTGAGGTTTGCGTAGAATGGATTATTTTGGAACAATGCTTGTTATGCTTGCAATGTTTTCCACGTAATATTCTTTCATGTTATTCATGGTACAAAGTACCTTTGCCACTCTGCATGAGAAAGGGGAAAAGTATGCAAAATGCTTGTATGTTTATATGTATTGTTGGTGAGCATTTTAATTCAATTCAATGGGGTTTGAAACTGAAAGCTTATCGTAGTAGTAGCAGCACTGTGGAGTGACCCAAGAACCGCCATATTGTCTATGTTTGCAACAGATAAACTAAGAACTGTCAAAATGGACAGTTTACAGTAGTGACATCTGAAGTGAGCAATAGGCAGTTTTTAAGCCCATTCAATTAATATTTTTTTATTTCAGGCATAGACCCATAGACAACATTTACATAACTTGACAAGAACAGAAATAGAAACACTATACCCTATGTAAATGTAGTGTTGTTAAGCCATGAATTGCACGAACAAAGACATTTTTGCGTAACCTTAACATTAGAAACGAATGACAATCATAAGAGATTCTCTCCATCTATACGTAAAATTAAACAAAAATTTAGATTTAATAATTAGGTCAATTGAAGATTTCACTATGTAAAAAGTCAATTATGAACAAGTGAGGTTTACATTTCAAGAGACAGGTAGTCAGGTACATACATAAACAATAAAATCTGATGTGTAGGTGGGGTAGGTACATGTATGTACATGATCATAATCTTATAATTCTCATTGACGCGCACTAGCATACCGTTGTTCTGAAACTTTGGTTTCCGGCGTCGCGATCTCGTGATGCGGGAGTGAGGCATGGCTGCGCGGCGGGAAAAGCTATGCCACGCCCAAACCATGAAAAAATCTGGCATTACCCAGGGCCTTAAACCAGCAAGGTGGCAACCTTAAACCAGTAAGGTGGCAACCTTAAATTTCAAAATCTTCTCGTGCAACTCACATCACTAAATATAATCATAACGAATAATCTGACAAACGAGTATTGGATAACAGGCGCAACATAACTGTGTTCTCTCTCTGCTACCCCAAGCTATGGATAAAGCTGTGACACTACACTATGGATACAACCGTCCGTTTAAAGTTCACGGCCCGGGATTTTCTACCTACTACATAACATAGTTGCACGCCTTTTTCCTATACGGGGTGGCAGAGGCACCACTGTGCCCACTTTCAACCAGTGATTCGATACTCCATTTTGCGTGACAGGGGGTTTATAACCTACTAATCGAGATAATGTTAAATACTTAAAAAAAAACAGAACAAAATATCTGGGTATTTTGTAGACCTTGGACGAGCAAGTAGAAACATACTCTGACAATTCAATTATGCATACTTTATACTTTGAAGTCCTCGACTCAATTTGAACTTATTATGAATCGCTTGTTTTACTCAAATTGTGATAAAAGCTTTAAAACAAGTCACTTCTCACAGGACATTGCTGTCATAGCGCTCAATAACAAGCATTATTTACACAGAAACTTCATAATCGGATTATGGTAGACGATACCGCGGATTGGAGTTTGAAACAAATTATGTGGGAACATAAACATTCTGAGGCTCACAGATTATAGCAATAAGTTATAAATTTACAAGTCTAACGATGACCATAAGGTGAGGAATCCTTCATGTCACTGTAACTTGACAAAAGAATTCATGCTGTATGTTGCTAACACTATATTACTTATTACCAGTTCTTCCGTTTCAGACGTGTAATCTTTTAACTTGTTGCTTTATCAAATGGTTAATTCAATGGTTATTCAAAGAACGTTTGATATTTTCATAGGATTATAACTTATAAACCGAATATTAAGAAGCAGACTTAATTCTTCTTGTCTTTTTATGTATTTTGATAACAACAGAATTACGGCCTTTATCAAACATACATCACAAATTATTTTCATAAACTATATTCAGCAAATAAACCATAAGTACACATATAAATTTTACTTTACTTAAAATGAACCCCACTAATCTCTGAAACATCTTTACAGATAAACAAAAGCATCTAATAAAATTAAGCTTTGTCTTGGCTACGCCGTGCTACGCAAGCGCTACGAAAGTGCTTTAGCGTAGCACCATTATCGCATGCTCGCTACGACAAATTTGATATTACGACGTCATAAAATTATAGGTGTTTTTATTTTCAGGTTAGTAAAGATTTTTCCTGTAAACATGTTTTTTTGTTAAGGTATTATTTTTTTTGCTTAATTGGTTCAGGTTTTTATAGCATTCTACTGAAAAATAGGACAGTGAATCTCTTTTATCAACAGGAATCGGCAATACTCGACAAATTTCTGAAAAGAAATCTAGACAAGACAGAGACGAAAATTCCTTTGACATATTTGTACAAAACATGAACATACACAGGCAAACATACTAATTTCGTGAGTCTGAAAAAGGGACATGACAAACATTTTAAGTAATTATAATTGTTCCAAGAGCAGGGTTTTTGATTCTTTGAACCCGGCAGTAAGTCATCAGTGGCAGGCAGAGCCTTGACCGCACACAAGTTAAAAATAAACCACATACCAAGTGGAAAGAGTACCCTGTGTGATGATAGATCTACCACATACATTAGACCCTCGCTAAACGTCTATTTGTCAGCCCTCAAGGCCGAGATCTGACTGCGTAAGTCTTGGGCAAGATAAAGCACGGAACGCCATCAAACGTTTTGAGCAAACACATTTGGTCTAATTTAGCTGTGTCACCCCGCGTTGCTTCTCATCTCATCTTGCAGTAAATGGTTTCAAGAGTTTTCTAAACTGTATGTAGCTATAATAACTGCCTCCGCCATCACGTTTGGGAAAATACTTAATGCTACGTCTGCTAGTTAATTTACCTACTTGTCTAAATCTTTGTGTACTTTGCATGAAAATCAACCGAAATAAATGAACTACTTCTAATAGGCGATTTTCTGACAGCTAAAAATAGCTCTGAAAGCTGCCGACAGATGGCTTTGTATAGACATGAATACTTAAGACACAGTCTGTTGTCGTCACAGAGTAAGTAATTTTTGACCGATCTTGAACGCAGCCCATAGACTGTCTGCCGTGTGTGTCTACCATAGAGCAACACGGCGCGGCGTGTCAATCAACGCTTGTCTGTCATACCGTCCATTAACCGTTTCGCGAATAAGTCTTAGTAGTATCAGTAATATTTGTATCGCGTTCCACATGTATGTTCATTACATGACACAGATTATGTTCTTCGGTTGTTATTATTTGAACTGGCAACTTTTGTTCACTCATGTCTGATCTACGACATCTAGTGACGAATTTGGAACTACTGAAGTTGTTTTTTTTTTAAATCTCCCATTGGAAAGAATATTTCGATAAATTCTTATGAATCTCTCTGTATTGGTTTTTGTCTCTATCTATCTCTCTCTCTCTCTAACACACTGATAAACACACATGCGATATGCCTAACTTCCTTCTAACCAAGTTACCCATAACACAATACGCCCTAATATACTAAACCTAAATAAAATATAAAGTTTTTATGTCCGAGAATAGCTCCCTAGAGACTGCACCGGACAAAAACTACTAAAAACCGAAGTTAACCAACGACCCATAACTCCGTATTACAAGTTTTATTTAACGGCGGTTTACGGAAGTAACTATCGCGAATTATCTTGTAAAACTAGCCCTCTTCTCTTACGAGTGGAAGTCACAAATATAAAAAGGTTGCATTCCTAAAAAGGGAAAACAGATCTGCTGGATCACATAAGGATACCATAGCTGCTTTAAGTATTTTTCTTAAATAGACACTTCTATAACTTTTGTGAGCACAAAATGAGTTTCAGCTGGTTCGAGTTTAGGATTCAATTAACGAGTCAGCTCTGTGTACATATGGCACTAAAGTAGTTAGAATAAAACTCGATATAAGTTGTTTGATACATAAATACTTCATTAAGTACCCCAAAATTTCGATTAGTAACCTACCTTCTTCTTTTTTAACCCCGAGGAAATGACAGTTCGACTCTTATAAAATTTCATTACACGCTGGTATCACCACTAACGCGTACTTACATAGAACTTCATACAGAGAATTCATAAATGCGATGACTGAAGGTGATACCTACATTGTGGGTGGAAGTAATATGCGTGTAATCTTAAGTCTGCTCGTATGATTCAGGAGTGGACGGACGTGTTGGTTACTAGACTGTACTATTAGTTATTCTGTGCTAGACTGCAGGAGTTCAGGGGCCCAATTCCACCAGCACAATGGCTGCTTAGTGACAATGACGCGATGATGACGTTCAACTCTACCTAGATGTCCATTATCTGGCTTGTGATATCTCTTTTTAGGCAAATAATGGTAGAAATTAGGTGATTGATAGTCGAACTATCTTCTGTGATTTGCATTAAAAAATACTTCAAATGCCATCTGTGTTGAGTAAAGGCCTTTTAAAAAAAATGGTATCCCCATAGTATAATCAGCTGATAAAGTCAATGTATGAAGGCCAAAAAAAACGTTTGGGAAAAGATGATGTTATTAAGATGTTGTTAATTGATACTATCGTTCTCAAAGGAGAAAATTTAATAAACTTTCACCGTGTATCGTGTATAATGCGTAGATTTCCATGGATCCATTATAAGGCGTATGGTGTTATTTATTTATTTACTTTATATTGTGTAATTTATATTGTGACATAGCCGGCCCAGTCGCTTCTGGACAAAAGAGTCCTTTGACTTTGACAGTGGGTACCAAGACGTCAATTAATGTTGACGCCGTTGCGTAAGGTAAAGTTGAGCGTCATCATTGCGTCATTGTCACTGAGCGGTCATTATTCTAGTAGAATGAGGCCCCGACACATCGGCACGAGATATGTGTGGAGGTGGCTGTGATATGTAAGGGCTCGCCCACGCGCTAGCGAACCAGGGCCCGAATTCTACTGTACACAAGCATACCACAAGCCTGGCACAAACTTGAAAACGAGGCATTTGGTATTCTACTAAAACCGGAATCCAATTCACAAGCGCCAGCGTGACACCAGCCTACTTCGTATTCCACTATCCAAAACGAACTTACGCTGGCGTCAAACTGGCGCCAGCGTAAGAACGCTTTGGACAGTAGAAAAAAGTATGCTGGCGTCAAACTGGCGCCAGCGTGTGTACGTTTTGGATAGTAGAATACGAAGTAGGCTGGCGTCATGCTGGCGCTTGTGAATTGCGATTCCGTTTTCAGCAGAATACCAAATGCCTCGTATTCAAGTTTGTGCCAGGCTTGTGGTATGCTTGTGAACAGTAGAATTCGGGCCCTGGCCAACTGTATGAAGTATTCCGGTTCACGTTGAAGTATTTTGGGTTGAGTGAATGTGGGTTTACATTTAAAAGCGGAATTATTCACATTTTAGTAGAGTTTGGACTGTTGTTTCCATTTTGTTTGGTATGGAGTAGAGTTAAAGAATATTAATGTACACATCATAGTACCAAATATAGTTGGTGTTCGAACGATTGATCTTGCATATAAATGCCTGGAGAAACCTTCTTCAGCTTTGTTGAGGGATGGTTGGTTACCATGCCATAATTATGTCGAACTTTAAAAATAAGTAGGTGCAAAACTTAATTGAATAATCCCTTTTTACATATTCTAAAAACAAAAAGTGTAAACATATAATTAAACAAAAAGTAAAACTAAAAAAAAACGACTTCCACAAACCCTATTTGATTATATTGAGTTTAATACAAACCGTAACTTCCTATTCCCCTCCCTATTAATTTCGTCAAATCATCTCAGTGATACCCTACACGTAAGGAACCCCTGTACAAAGTTTCATGGCTCTACTAGGTCCACCGGTTTAGGCTATGCGTTGCCCGTCAGTCACGCATTGTAGATGTATTTGTACCTAGTATTGAGCAGTACTGGTTGCCGTGTGTTGTCATTATCATCAGTTCCGCATCACAATATTATGCTTACCATGAGCAAATGCACGAGTTATTATGAAAAACACAAAATGTCTGACTGCCTATAATATTTGAAGAGCCCTCTCTGTATTCTGTTTTGTTCAATAAAGTAAGTAAGTAAGTAAGAGTTCCCTCGATTTCTCCAGGATCCCATCATCAGATCCTGACCTGGTGTCAATAGGACCAATCAAAGAAAACCCTTTCAAAAAAAAAAACACAAATCGGGGCAACCGTCTATCAATCGGGGCACATACATAAAAAAACCCGACAAATTGTAATCCTCCTCCTTTTGTGAACTCAGTAAAAAAAGCAAAATTATCTGGATTAATGCCAAGGACATTAGAGCAAACGGCGCCACGCCCGTCCTAACAAAGTATATGTATATGTATACGTCTAATACCTACCCCACGTTTTATTACTTCCTCGAAACTGTCCATTTATTGTTATCAAAGGGCAAACAACAACTTATATTTCACGAGGAAAGGAACTTTTTCTCACGAGCAATCTATCTAGCTGTTATAATAGAGCGTCACCTCTGCCCTTTCTAAACAACGATTGTTCTGTTTGCACGGGGGCGCCGGAAAAAAGGAAGTAAAACATTGAAAAGACTGCCCTCCATTGCTCGTACACCTTCACAATTTCGGAGCTCAGGAAGAATCTTCCTTGTAAAGCTGTTTACCGGAATGCGACCTGATTTCAGGCAGTTAATAATATCGGGTATTTTTCAATGAGATGTTTTACGGAGTTTTCAGTTTAAATTCCTTGGCTATCATGAGTATTCAGGTAACTTTACGAGGATTTCTCTGTATTCTGATGACCCAAGCGTGAGATTTCTGGTTCTACTTCGGGCTGGAGAGAAAAACTTTTTAAGTTTATTTTGTGGTTTTACCGTAAAGAATTCTTGAATAGTAAGGCTAAACAGTAATTCACTAAGCTTAGTTAATGTCAAATGTAGATAAAAATGGTTAATTATTTAATAGAATTTGTAGTAAAAACAGAGAAGACAAAAGATAATTAATGCAAGAGCTATATAAAAAAAAAAGATACGCGTGTAGCACCGTACACGTGTTAGAAGTAAAACTTCTGTAGCTAGATCATTAAGTGGTACCTATACTATACACCTATACCTACCTATACTAAAAGAGATTTAAATTTCCAATTTTGAGATCCAATCTCTGCTTCAAGTTACTTTTAAGTTTCAGACGTCCGATTATTTGAAATTATTTTATACTTGTACTTACTTTTAATACGTCATGTCATTTATTTCCCACCATTCCTTATCTACAATTTGTCGCGCTCGTGGTGATATACTTAACTCATTCAATAGTGTCACTACTATTTGCATCTCGCTCAGATTATATACCATCTGACGTCACGTCTTTAAGCCGTCTCGCTCAAATGTATGCATTGCTTTGCTTGTTTTAGAAATCCATATCGACCCGTGTGACATTGATGAAACTCTTTTCTTACAAACTGTATGGGTCGCATCGCACAGCTGTCAAACATAAGTTCCGGTTCCAACAAAGAGGTTGAACGAAGTAGTTTTTGGTCACGTCACTGGTTTTGTTTATCCCAGCCAGCGGCGGCGGCGGCGGCGGCGCCATCTTGGCCATACCGGAAATCAAGAATTCGTGGAAGAATGAAAGAAAGAAGAATTCATCAGGTTTTTCTCTCACTAATTAACATTCTTTATTGTACGAATGTATTATTATCTTATCTGATTAGTTAAAAACCGTATTGAAAATAGTTGCGGTTTTAAAAGTCTTCAGCCGACCCTGACGTCACCGATTCCAATTTCCGTTACATTTCTTAGCCACTCGTGATAGCACCCGGCTAGTAGCAATTGAAAAGCAAATATATGAATAACCCACAGTTGAGAGGTTAAATAAATTTTACCCCCGTGCCCCAAGAAGTTTTACTTCAAAAACAGTTTAAGTAAGAAACGTTTCTTTCTTTGATTAATCTAGATCCGATCTGAGAACATGCTGCATATTTCTAGTGCATAAACATGCTGTGAAAGCATTGTGACTTCCGTAACTTACGAAGGAAATTAATTCCTCATCAATAATAAGAAAACGCGGAAACTTAAATCTTTATGATTATTTTTCCCTGTAACAAATTATTCTTTACTACAGGAACCGAGCACGGCAAGCCTTGAGGTTGGACTTATGATGAATCGGTCAAAAACTCAACTGATAACCAACGGCGCAAAGCGTAAGGTAGTTATTGATACTTGGGCCAGATAGTATCCTTCGAAAAAAGGGAGGACAAGGAAATCGAAAGACGTACTTCGAATGTCTGGAAGAGTTTATGGTCCATGAAAGAGCTAATGAAGCCTTCCACTGTCCCTGAAGCGCAAACTTGTCGACATGTGCATCCTGCCCCTCCTCACCTACGGCGCACAAACTTGGTCATTGACGGAGCAACAGAAGTCCAAACTCAGGGTTTGCCAGCGAGCGATGGAGCGCAGTATTTTAGGTGTTAAACGAATAGACCGCGTTAAGAACTCCGTACTGCGCTCCATAACTGGCATCGCAGATGTGGGTGTGCAGACCGCAAAACTGAAATGGAACTGGGCAGGCCATGTGTGCCGAATGCACCCAGACAGGTGGGCGAGGAAAGCCACTGAATGGGTGCCTATAGACGGACAGCGGCGCAGAGGAAGGCCCAGAAGGAGATGGCGGGACGACCTGGACACGTTCGAACCAGAGTGGGTCAATCTAGCTCTGACTAGAGATGTGTGGGCTCGAAATGGGGAGGCCTTTGCCCAGCAGTGGGACACATTACAGGCTACGTAAAAAAAAATATTCTGCTTCGATTGTTACCAAATCAATTCTACCTACCCATCCCAAAGAAGCATATCTAGCTGTTACTAAACTTTCTACCCTCGCCTCTTAACAGCGTACAAATTCCCAATTTACTCGCGATACAAAAACGAAGAGTGGGATCTCGAAGAAAAACTTAGATTGACTGAATTCAATATTAACGAGATGAGAACTTAAGCGGGGGGAAATGGTTCCAAGCAGCGGGGAGGGGGCGGGGCAGTCCATCTGTGCATAATGTAGGGCGAGCGTGAAAAACCTTACGCCTACTCTGTGGATAACCTCAAGATTGCGAGAAATAAATTATTTACAAAGATATACCAGTTGGTGTTTATTGACAGAATATGACTGGACTGAGTTTGCAGAATGAGTAATTTGGGGGGAATTTAATAGAAGTTTGTACTCTAGCAATTTCGATTATTAAGGCTTACTACTTTAGAGACAAGTCTACATTATTATCTGAAAACTTTGACAAGGAGTGACTGGCTAAAATGGGTATAACTGAGCCTCTGCCACCCCGTACGGGAAAAGGCGTGATGTTATGACAATGTATAAACATAAAAATTTACATACAGGCACATGCTTCTGGCCCCACACTAGGATACTCTGTGTCGTGGGAACCAGAAACAGCGACATCACACATGTAAACATCCAAGATATTTTTTGTCCCTAGCTGGGATTTGAACCAGGGACTTCTCGCATGGTAGGCAGATGCGCAACCGCTGCGCCACAGAGGTCGAGTCGAGAGATAAGCATTGATTGATTCGAAGGAAAGCGTATATATGAAAATTTCATAAGATAAGAATTATAGAGCTCATGCATGGTGGGTCATAAACACTTACTTTATGTTATGCCTGGGTTACGAGTTACGAGTACAATTTTGACCTTTGGACTCTTGCCGTAGAAACATACAATATGTATTTGCGGAAAAAAACTCCTATTTTTTAACCGACTTCATTTTTTTATGTGTGTTACCTCGAAATTAGTATTATTTGTCAACCGATTTCAAAAATTCTTTTTTTATATGAAAGAATGGACCTTCAGGTTGGTCCCATTTTTTTAAATAAGGAATTGGTCCAGTATTTAGGTTTCTACATAGAAAATACTGTCATCCAGGTATCCAAACTTACATATTTTTGCCTTTCTGTGAGTCACACTGTGACTATGTGGTGTAGATGAATTCTGGCTGCAAGAACCGATTTTGTTTATTTTGTGTAATATTGTGAATTGTTAGACGTCATTCGCATTCTACGCGGACAGGCAGGACTATCCCCCGGTTTCTGAGACGCTGATCAAAGGTTACGATTAGCTAACAGAGCGATTAACTGATTTCAGCTAATCGCGTGCCGCCATCAGCCAATCGTGTGCCGCCATTTTTAATTAACCACTGATTAGTTAATCGTGACCTGTGATCAGCGTCTCAGAAAATGGGGGTAAGTAAAAGATCATGAAGTCGGTTTTTTAAAGTTTTTAACTTGGTGAATTATTAGAGATAAATTAAAGCGTCGTGTTTTGTTGTGGGTCTTTGGGGATCTTTGAGTGATCTTGCACCTCTGGCTGTTATGGAACACAGTCGTATATTCAGTATGAAGACTTGTTTTAAATCATTTTAATTCTATATTTTTTATACCATTGCCAGGGGGCCGGGGTGTAGCTGATCCGTGCTGTCATGCGTGCGTGCAACGTTATGTACAAATGTCTGTATGATTGGTCTGAGTCTGTATGTATTATTTCTTGATAATGTAGGTACCTATAATTTGTAATATTGTAACTAAGTATGGGCTCAAGCCTGAAATAAACGAATTTTCATTTCGTTTTTCATTTCCATCGATTGACAAAAGAAGTCTCAGGCAGAGCCCTCGCACTCATCATTGCATACTCAGTCTGTGCACAGAGAGTATACAAAATACAACTTCTTCTCTCTTTCTATATTACACAACACTTTTATACTAGGTATGCTCGGATATAACTCACTAGAGGTGAGACGTAACACTGAACAACTTCTGACTGTGTGTCGATTGTTGCGAGGCGACAGTGACTGCGCAGCGCTTGTCAGTGCAGTATGCGCGCTCTACGTGCCTGACAACTACCTACGCGCGCGCAGGCACCAGCTGCTCGCGGGCGGCACGCACCGCACGGTGGCGCGCCGGCAGTCCCCGCTGGTCCGGGCGCGGGACAGCCTTAACGCTCTTTTGGTGGCCGCACCACTGAATGATCTGTTTGGTGATGCATGGAGGGATATTGTGCGAGAGTGTGGCAGGTACTGCGAGAATGATGCTTAACTGTGCTGTGTATGTAACTGTCCTCTCTTTATTAGAATTATTCATAATTTGAAATCGAAATTTAATTACTATGGTATCTATTTATAATTAATTTGCTGATCTGTATTTGTACTATTAATTTATTGTAATGTGATTTAAAATAATGTTTGTGTCGATTTGGTTCGCTGTTATGGCACAAATAATACCTGTGATAATAAATAAAATAAATAAACACTATCCTAGAATTCACTTTGATAAAAGAGGGGATATATTTGTACAAATAGCACGAGTTACATTGCCGAATGAAGCTGCGGTTGAATTTAGAAATTCAGCGAATTCCAAACAAATATGTTTGAAAGCAAATGGAATAAATCTCAACTGTTTGTTGATTTTATTCTTTTTATGCTGTCTACTCAAATAAAAACTGTTTCGTTTGACGTATTTCTTTGTACACTTGTGATACCGGGTTCCGTACCCGAAGGATGCCCAACAAGACCCTATTACTAAGCCTTCGCTGTCTGTCTGTCTGTCTGTCCGTCCGTCTATCCGCCAGTGGGCTCTATCTCATGAACCGTAACTGTTCATGGATTGAGTATATCTGTTGCCGCTACAGCAACAAATACTGAACTACACGTAATATTAATAATTCACCAAGTTAAAAACTTAAAAAACCGACTTCATGACCTATTACATAGTCCTCGCCGCTCGGTGTACAAATGTCGTCTATGAACCCGAAAACGACCTTCAAAATCTGGCTCCTGACGGTGAAGTATTTACATAAAATAAACAAATATACGATCCTAACAGCCAGTATTTATCTTGTGACAATGACTATAAACACCGAAAAGTCACAAAATGGCTGGATGTATAATGTCATCCAGGTAAAACCAAATTAAACTTCACAGTTTTTTTCATGTAGGAACCTAACTCCTAGACTAGACCGATGCCGGATTTTCAAAATATAGGACCGAACCATTGGATAAAATAATTTTTGAAATCGGTTCATAAATAGTACTACCAG
>OY735271.1:7799501-7845704 GCA_963457715.1 Argyresthia albistria | reverse complement strand
AAATGCTGAGTGTATATTGTATAGTGTGTGTTTGGGGGTGTGTAAATAAGTGAGAGGGTGTGTGTGTGTGAGGGTGTGTGTGTGTGTGTGTGTGCGTGTGTGTGTGTGTGTGTGCGTATGTGTGTGTGTGTGTGTGTGTGAGGGTGCGTATGTGTGTGTGAGTGTGTGTATCGCATCGAATGGAAGATAAACGCGCGTGTATGTGAGTGTTTGTGAGTGAGTGTGCGTGCGTCAATGAGAGTGTGTGATGCGAGTGAAATTATACGCAATTAAACTTTTTTCAATTTAAAGATAAGAGGAGATTTTCAGTATCATCATATGTTAGGGTTTTGAGAAACTTAGTTACTTTTATTTTGCATTCGTAAGATGTTAGGTGGAAGAAGGAAAAAAGTTTGTTTAGTTTGTTGTACAGATATGGGCCTAGGAAAATATTGTGACGTTTTGTAAAAGTAAGGTTAGGAGTGGGGATACAACAGATTAGATCTTTGCGACGCTTCAAAATTGGATGATAGGCTGTAAGATGGTGTTGACGGAGAATTGTGTCCAAAATAAATAATTGTCTGACGGTAAGGACGTCACAAAGTTTGTATAGTTCGGATGTACTGAAGTATGTGGGACGTTTGGTGGCAACTTTCAAAACTCCTCTCTGGGCAATTTCCAAGGGTCCCAAATGTGTCTTAGCTGCTCCCCCCCAGCAGGTGATACAGTAGGTTAGAATTGATTGAACGAGGGCCATGTAAGTCATTTTAATTATTTTGGATGCGGCAACGTTACGGATTGTTTTAAATATATACATAAGTTTACGGAGTCTAGTCGTTAGAGTGGCGATGTGACATTTGAAATTTAGGTGCTTGTCTAAAGTGATGCCCAGATATTTAATAGTATCGGTTTGCACAATAACGGGACATGTACAATTTAGAGGATTATCGCAGGAGTGGGCTTTAATAGTTATATTGAATGATGGTTGGGTAACAGAGGTGACGGAGAAAGGAATAAATTTAGTTTTAGTGGTATTTAGAGTTAGAGAGTTTGCTAGTAGCCAATTAAACACAGAATCAAAGCCTGTCTGCGCAAAAGCTTCTAGCTCTATCCAAGTTTTGGCATTAAAGAGAAGTACCGTGTCATCAGCGTAGGTAATAATGGAGCCGTTCAAGAGGGATAAGTTGCATAAATCGTTAATAAAGATGAGGAAGAGCGTAGGTCCTAAAATACTACCCTGTGGTACTCCATAGCAGATCTCCAGCTCATCGCTCAGACATGCACCTATCTTTACGGCCTGGCGTCGTCCTGTAAGGTATGAGCGGAAAAGATCGAGTTGGGAGCCTCTGACACCTATTGAAGAGAGTTTTAAAAGAAGAGTGGGGATAGGAACAGTGTCGAAGGCTTTCGCCAGGTCTAAGAATATTGCTAGTGTTCTTTTGTTATTGTTTATTTGATTAACAATATTATTTGATAGTCTTAGAATAGCATCGACGGTGGATATTTTTTTGCGGAAACCAAATTGATTGGGGGAGATTAGGTTATTATTTTCAAGGTAACTTGTAAGTCTTTTATTTATAAGGTGTTCTAGGATTTTGGAGAGTGACGTGAGTACAGCAATTGGACGATAATTGTTTGGGGAGGATCTGTCTCCACTCTTGAAAATTGGATGTATGATGGCCTTTTTAAGGGAAGTAGGGAAGATGCCATGTTCAAAACAGAGGTTGAAAATATGACTGATGACAGGAGCCAGAGGGAGAGCATACCTCTTGAGTATAAGAGGCGAGATACCATCCCAACCGGTAGCTGCGTGTGGTTTCAGAGATCGAATGGAAGATATGATTTCATCAGGGTCAGTGTGGAAGAGAGCAAAAGAGGATATGGTGGTTGAAAGTTGTTGCGAAAGAGGAGTGTGCGCAGGCGAGGACTTACTAGTTAAGTTGTCTGCTAGAGTTTTACCAATATTAACAAAGAAATTATTTACATTGTTGCAGGATTCTAAAGGGGGCACGGACGGTAGTAGTAACTTAGACGGTGTAGATTTAGATTTTGATGAATTAGATATTAATTTAATTGTATCCCACAGAAGTTTTGAATTTGACCCAGCTTTTTGAAGTTGAGATGACTCGAATTGTCTCTTCAGTTTCTTAAGTAATTTAGTGCAGAAATTTCTATATCGTAGGTAAGTTGTTTTGAAGATGTCGTTATTTGGGTTTTTTTTCGACTGCCTGTGTAGTCTGTCTCTGTTTCGCATGCAGCGTAAAATCCCGGGTGTAATCCAAGGTTTAATAATTCTGTTCTTTTTCGAAATGGTTCTAATTGTGGTGTTTTGAGTTATAATTTTTGATAAATCGGTGACGAGGGTGTCTGTGGCGGCCTCAGGATCAGTTATTGATAGAATTGAGGTGAGATTTAATTTTTCAAAATCATCATCTAGGGTTGTGTAGTTTGTAGTTGCCGAGGTTGTCACTATACGGTCACGAATTGGGTTTGAGTGTAGAATAAATAGGGTGGGGCGGTGATCTGTGGTATAGGTGTCAAGAAGTAGGGTTTGGGAGGGGAGGCGGGATCTCAACATTGTGTGATCGAGACAGCTATTGTCTCTTGTGGGTAAGTCGTGAGCTGGAAGAAGGCCTAGGAAAGCTAGTCTATTTAGGTAGTTATGGGAGCTGGTGTCCAGTGACGCGGGTGTAATATCGATATTTATATCACCGGTAAGAATAATAGATTTAAAGGTGGAGAGGGGAGGGATTATTAGGTCCAGAGCATTTAGGAATGAGTCTATGTTGGTAATTGAAGGGGACCGGTAGATACAAATAATGGCGATGTCGGTACCTAGTTTTATTAGAAGCCCAGAAGCCGTATCATTTAATTCTAGCTCTTCATATGTATGAGGTAGGTCTGTTTTAATGTAAACCACTACACCGTCGTTTTGATTTAGATGTTTATAGGTCTGTATAGGAGTGTAATTGTTAAGCGAGGGAAGAAGAGTATTTGATAGACATGATAGCCAACATTCTGTAAATACCAAAATATCGCAGTTTATTTTTAGTCTAGTGAGTAGAGTTTGAAGATTAGGAAAATTTCTGTTGATTGATCGTATATTAAGAGACAGGATTTTTATGGTTTTGTTTGTGTCAGAAATAAAAGTGTGGGCAACTTCGGGTATGCATGGTATGACGGTTGATAAGTTAAAGTTGTCTAGATTATTGTTTAATAAAGCTTGATCATTAGCCATTGAGAAGAAAATGTATTGCGCCATGTTTGGTGTGCGAGTAGATATTAAGTTTGTTAGTTATAGCGAGGGGATAAACAGAGGTTGAAAAAGCTGATTTGGGCTTTGTGAGTGTATTTAAGGGGTTTCTTATGTTGTTATCTGATAATGTTAAGTGAGTTTGATTATAAAAGTGTTTTTTTGCGTGTATGGGTTTAAATTGCGTACAGGTTTTTGTGTTATGTGTGTTATATTTTGTGATTGTTGAGTTTGGGGGTATGTTGGTTGAGTGTTGTGAGTGTTGTGTAAAGTAGGTGAACTTAAAAGTAGACATAAAGTGTGAATTATTACAAGCAGCACTGGAAAAAAGTGCAATAATGGAAAGAGAATTACAAGGAAGCTTAAATAGTCATTCCATATTTGGATTAGCTAGAGAGTTAAGGTGTGATTCACTTTTAATCTGGAAATACGGGGTATCTTTGTTTTCTTTAACAAAAATTTTGTCGTTTGTGGTCCAGCAAAAGTTGAAGTGGCTTTGTTTTATGAAGTTGCGGGTTAGGTAAAACAGCCTTTTTGATGCTGTGGTCAGAAGTTCATCAACGAAAATCGGCGAAGCTGTTTCTGTGAAGCCAAGATGAGTGCTGTTCAGCTTAAATTCCCTGTCTTTATTTTTGTTAAAAACTTTAGCCATGGCAAGGTACTGCGACTTTACAAGAGTGTTCGAAAATTCCACTATGAGGGTTGAAGTCTTCTGTTCCTTTTTGGAGGGTCCTCTTGTCACGTCTCGGATGTCACCATGTGAGAAGTCCAGGTTCAACGTCTTCGAGAGTTGGGAAATTGTTTCGTACAGCATAGCTTTGGTCTCATTACTTCTTTTTGGTACGGCTCGAATTTCGATGGAGGTTTTCGTGTTGTGTCGTTCAAAAGAAGTTAGTTTGTCTTGGATTGTGGTTAGTTCGACGGCCATCGATTTGCGGTTAGCTTCCAGGTTCATTATTTGGGCATCAATAGTAGACATTTGGTCAGATAGGTAAGTCATAGATTTTTGGATGTCTGTGTTTGTCGTCTCAATGTTAGAAGTTTGAACTTTTATATTAAGTATTAGAGATTCCAATTTATCGAGACGTTCGGATTGACAGGACATCATAGTTTGGATCATCGTTTTCAGTTCGTTGAAGTCGGAAGGTTCATTGTCCTCAGGAACTCGGGGGCGCTTGGCTCTCTGGGTAATAAATTCTTCAGTGGAACTCATCTGATGACTTAATTCTTTTTCCAAATTTATGAGGTCGTTTTCTGATCGAGAAGAGGTGGTTTTTTGTCCAGATGTAGGTGAACGGATCATGTTGCGACGTTGGGATAACTTGAGCGGCACAATTATATTACAGTCAAAGTAGGCCTATTTGAAACGGCACGAGCAGAGCGACGGCAGCGGAGTGGAAGCCGGTGGAGGGCGACAGCAACGCCTCTGGGAGGAGCTCGAACTCGAGCCCGCCTCTGGAGGTGGTAGTGGTGGCAGGCTCCTGCGCCGGCGCTGGTAGTGTGCGTGCGTGGCTTGAATGGAGTGGGCTGGGCTGGCGTAGTTTGTCAGTGTGCGCATTACATTATCTAGTCAAATCTACACCAACCAACCTTTTTGCAGAGATAAAGAGAATACAAATAGCGGCTAAGCGACAGGAAATAATATGGAAACGGGATAACCGAAAGTGTACGGAGAATATGCAACACTGTGCTACGCCTGGAGCTACGTGTCAGCTACGAGCTACGACGCGTCGTAGACAGCGCTACGCGGGGTATCTACGATAATGTTTTTTGAAGTAAAACTTCTTAGGGCACGGGGGTAAAATTTATTTATAGATAAATGTAATTACTGGCTAAATGTGGGCACAGTTGTGCATTTGCCTCCTCGAATGGGAAGGGGCGTGATGATAAATAATAATTTTATTAAAATCAAATTCAAAAAGGAAGGAAAACAGAAGGTTTTGCAAAATTAAGTTTATCAAAACATGTAATGTGTAGTCTCAATTAAATGGCAACATTAGGGTTACCATGGACTTAAAATTAATGACAATAAACAAACAAAGCGTAAAAAATATCCAAAGATTAAATTTTAAAACTCACCTTTTTTAATTTTGAAGCCTGTAGTGTATAATCGGCTTTGTTTAATAATATAAACCTACTGGTCTTAACTATAGTTATGATATGACTATGACCCAATATCAAATGTACGTAATCACCTAAATAATCTGTAACGCAAGATATCGTGTTATTGAGTCTTTCCATATTTTTGAGTGTGTAATAAAAATAATTACAAATTACATACCCATATCCATTTTCCTCATTACGATATTTGCCTTCATCCTATTAGGTCTATTCCCGTTTGATTCACGATCGGCTTACATAACCGCTACTCGACGTCAGCCAAATAAACTCTCGTCCCAAACTCCCAACCAATATTATTATATTAGTATAAGTACGCCATTCTCCCAAAGAGATACGATGTTTTTCGGTCGAAATGGGAAATCTTATTTACAGTATGTACTTGATTCTGGAATATGTTTGAAATAACCAGTTTGCTGCTTCTCGAGTTGTTATGTTTAGAATTTACTACCACGTTTATGTAGTCAAATTACATTCAAACTAATTGCGCTGTTAGTAACTCTATTTAAATAAAACTAAACATCTTATTAGACACACATAAAAGGCACATATCTGTGTATGAACCACCCAGTATGAGAAACGCGTATGTAATGTTTTATCTAAGGCATTTTAATGAAAGTATAGTGAAACTCTGCATGTGACTGATTGAACTGATTGCATTGCCTGGGGTAGGGTAGGAAGGACCACAGCTATGTAGGTCTTTTATTGTAATTGTGTCAATATGTTGATGCAAGCTACTCGAATCATATTTAGTCTCTACCAATATTTTGGTCAAGATAATATCTTTCCTACATTTTTAAACTACACACAAATAATACTACCTTACTTCCGCAGTACAAAAATCTTGATGTACCAATCAAAGCGGCATTAGAATCGCTTCAGCCAGACGATATCTTCGCCAACGGTAAGCTTCATTGCTTTTCTGATCCGCATAGTCTAAGCAACTGCCCGGCTTAACCACTCAATGGATACAACTCATCATATAGTGCGTATTTGGTAACATATAGCTGGTTATCGGTGAGCCGTATATCGTGAGTTAGTACAGTCGTGAGCGGGTCACTCTACCTATTTTGAAATTTGCATGTTACGAGTACCTTACCATGTGGCGCGGTGCGGCGGTGTGGTCACGATTCCGTGTAAAGTAGAAGTGTAAAGTAAAAGCTACAATGAAAGCTTTCTCATGGCATGGCGCCCGACTCATACATTACATACATTCTCACTCACTTCTTTACACCGCACCGTGACCGTGACGTGACACGTATCCATGTATTGCTCTCCAGGTAAATAACTGTTGGTATTAAACATGGTATTTATTTCAAGTTTTTAATGTTATAAATAAGACTATGACACATGCCCGAAAATTGGCTCGTCCGTCGGGGCGGGCGTCAAACAAGAATCTCTTTGAAGCATGTCACTTGCATCTAGAGGCCGGCGGTTGTTCGATTGCGGGTGCGCACCACCGCTTGCTCCCACCCGACTCATGTGACTCAGCCAACCGCCGAAGCAAGCATACCCAGCAGTCGACGGAAGTAAACACTGCCGATGAGGTGTAGTCGAGTGTACCACGTGCGTGAGTGGCGCGCGGCAACTAGGGAGGTGCGTGACGCCGCGTGCTTTGTTACTGATTCTTAAAAAATACAGCTACTTATATTAAAATTCTTCACCAACAATGAGCGAGTAGGCTAGCGGGCTTCGGCCAAGGATGGTATAGATTGGAGACGCCGCCGTACGCTAATTCATCAGTCGATGTTTACTTTCAACCTAAAAGAGGGGAGGTTATATAAGTATGAAGCATCTGTCTGTGTGTTTGTGTATCTGTCTGTGATACTCGTAGGCTCTAACGGCTTCACGGTTTTTACATTGATTTCCTTGCAGTGATTCTGATCTGGAGCTCTGTTTCTCAATCACTCTTTTGCAAACGAGCGCTCTTTTCTACCGATTTTCGTTCGTTATATTCAATTCTCTCTGCAACGGTTGATCAGAACCACTCTTTGCGCAAGTCATACTAGCAATTATATCACACGAGCGAATGAAAAATAGAGCTCCTGAACATTCTGAGGCCTCCGAGTCAGTTGCGCTAAACAATGCGGTGAATTGCTGAAATCATTCGGAATTGATTGACGAGGATCGTGACGTGTCACTTCGCCACGTGCTATAGGTAGGTAGTAGGCGCCCATTGTGCAAATTCCGTCATCGGTAACCGATAGCTTTTTAACTTATTTCCCTTTCCGATTCAAAAGGTTTTGCCTATTTTACTACGGGCTCCGCTTTCGACCGAAAAACGAACAAAGTCCAAAGGGAGGAAATCGTTTTACTTAAATTGGTGTTTCAGAACTTTGGTTTCGTAAAAATTGTTTTATGAGACCAGCCTGCTCAATGTATATGCAAAAACACGGAGCTTCGAATCGCTGACGATGACGTTTGGATTACATTGGTCATGGTTTACTTATAATGCAGGTTTTCATACGAATTTCCCCACGATTCGGGCCGCCGCATAATCTTAAGATACATCTCCTGCCCACAACTTTCAAACCGAGTTGAAGTATTATAAAAGTATGCGGCAACAACACGTCTTAACTGTTTTAGAATTCAACAAAAACAAGACATTAGCGTGAAGGCACGCCCAAGTTTCATGATCCCTAGTCGGCGGGCTGTGGCGATCATTTGCCCTCAACTTCCCGCATACTTCCTTCAGGACCCCTTTCAAATGCAGTAGTTACGGTCTTTACTGTTATCTTGCTTTATTGCATTTCGTATAAAATATTTCTTTCCCATATTTTTCGTAACCAAGTGTCTGTGACGACTGCTATGGTTAAGTTAGTTAGACCATACGTACTTACTTGGCTTAGATATTCGCAAACTTGTTTATAAGGACACATTATTAATATCTGTAATCTACTAACGGATCAACTTCCCCTATAAAACTCTTATAATAAAGGGATTAGAAGGCACAAATAGACTTAGTGCTGTACGGTTCGATTTGGTCATGGCAAAAGTTGTTTTGAAATGTGCTCCTAATCACCCCTTGATAATGGATAATCTTGCCTGCACCAGCGGGTCTACCGCGCATGTGCCGTCGGCATCGGTGTCGGCTTCATTTTGACAGCCGACGGCGATTTGGTACCGCGCAATTTCCCCAACTGACGCGTTGGTTTGGATTTCGATGACGACGGCGAAAGAACGAATGATATTGTGGGACGAGTGATATTTTGACAGTATTTTGACATAGTACAAAAAAAATATGTATAGCATTCAGTGATAGCATTAGTGTATTTGCCTTTTGATACCCTTTTGATTCAATCCGTGCGATAAGGGAAGACGGTGAAACCATGGCTTGGGTAGCCGTGAGGGCTGCTGCGGAGAAACAGCGGCTGAAGAAGATGAACATTACACGCTGAAGGATTGGGCGCGCACTGGCCCGGCTGATGTTGCTTCCCGATACCGACTTCGTTGGGCGGTTTCGCTTATCAAAACCCAAATTTGTGCGGCTATGTGAAGAGCTTATACCGCTCTTGCCGCCCAATGAAAGAGCCAGCGGGATTAGACCTGACATTAAGGTACGTATACGTGGACAATCGGTCGCAAATTTTGGCATAAAATTTCTCAGTGGGTAATGTAAGAGCCCTCGCCCACGGCGACTTTTTGCAGTCGCGATACTGTCGCACGTTCGCATCGATACAGTCGCGATGCAACTTTGTGGTCAGCGTCAGGATGGCTGGTCACTAAATATATAACGTCGTATATAACGTTGAAAATATGACTAATAATTGCTTCCCAATTGCTTCTATTTGCTTCCTATAAGTAGATAATTGCTTCCATCATATTTTAGGAGAAATCAAACATTTATGGGTGACCAGCCATCCTGTCGTCAGAATGGCTGGTCACTAGCTGTGGTACCTTAGGGGGGTGGAATAGATGAATTATTCATCGGCCAAAAATTAGTGCCCATTTGCTTCCGTAAATATTTTAAGACTCCGCACCTCAAGCTATCATGGAAGTAAATATATTGATCAAGTCTCTTTTTTAATCTTCAGCGCCTTATATAATGTAACGTCTTCTGACGTCAGGATGGCTGGTCACCCTTAAATGTTTGATTTCTCCTAAAATATGATGGAAGCAATTATCTACTTATAGGAAGCAAATAGAAGCAATTGGGAAGCAATTATTAGTCATATTTTCAACGTTATATACGACGATATATATTTAGTGACCAGCCATCCTGACGCTTACAACTTTGTGGAGTGAAAATGCATGACAATTCTTTCTTCTGTGTATTTTGGCAGTAAAGGTTGTTACAATAATCGCCCAATTGCCATAATAATAAAGTGAAGCAAAGTGACATCATTTACTTAATATATTATTATATTGCTTAATATATAAATAGCCCATGACTGAGGTGAATAATAGTGTTTGATTGACCTTATACACAGGTACCTATTCTTTTACAGATACTGGCTTCACTGAATGTTTATGCTACTGGTAGCTACCAAGGTAGCGTGGTAGAGTGGCAATGACCTTCTTCACCTGAGCCAGCAGTCAACATCCGAATGCTTGCGTGATGTGACAGACGCACTGAACACTCCTGCCATTTTAAGGAAATATGTCAAATTCCCACAATCCCAGGCGGATCGAGTCGCTGTAGCAATGAAGTACGTACAGTACGAGGCCATTGTTTTGGCACGTCGGGTCTCGTCTCGCTCTCTCTCTCTGTCCCCCGCCAAGTCAAACGTCGAGTATCATACTCGGGGCACCACGTCGGGTCCCGCCCCGAGACGTGCCAAAACAATGACCCTTTACTGTACCTATTTTCTATTGCACTAATGGGTAGGAAGTAACAATAAGCAATCAGCCATTGAGCTATAATTTAACTTTACTTTTTATGTAAATTGGGTTGGTTGATGATAATGATGATAGGTAATAATAAAGATTTTTAGAATTTATATTTTTTATTCAATTATTAAATTATATTTTTAGTAAAAAGATACAGGAGGTGTATTTTTGAGGTCTTCGAAAACCAATTCGCATTAGAAAGCGCTACTTTGATGTATGAGCGTGAATTGAAGATTCATTTTGAAGGCCTCAAAAATGCCACTTCAGATACTAAGTATCAATTATAATTGATCAGTAGGATCAATCAATGATAATTATCAATGATAATTATCATTAGTGGTAGGATCAACTAACACATTGATGGACACAGGACAAGATCTAGTGTTAGAGGACGTCGCATGCAGTTGTGTCCATCATCATCAGTGTGTTAATACTGGGCTACAAGTCCGCCCGAATGCGGCAGCGAAGTCTTCGCGCATGTTGGCGATATCTTCCTTAATTTCGGGTGGCTGGCGGCCTAGGCAGTGGGACTGGCATCAGTGGCGCGTCGAAGGCAGGGGTGCAGACGACTTCTACGTCAGCATCAGGCAAGGGTGGGCTTGGCGGTGGAGCAATTTCTTCCTGAAGCTGTAAATGGGAAAAGTAATTAATCAACGGTAGATTGGTCACAAAACAAGTAACAAATATTGTTTTAGAGTAACATTTTGTATATGTATGCACTTTTTTTGCTGTAGATAAATACCCAGATAACACAAATGCTCATCACACAAATGTTTAACATCAAACCCTCGACCTCTAGCACAGCAGGCAGGATCACTAAGGAATGCGCCAAAAAGCTGTCAGTAAAGTTTACCATGAATACAGAAATAAGCAAAGAAAAGCAAAAACATCATACATCGAATGGGATTCTAACTTCTGCATCCCCCACCACCGCCTGTTTGCCAATAATGGAGAAGATCCTCTCTTCCACTGGGGTTAAAACTTCAGCGGAAGGTGGACCTCCTCCTGTCCCTTGCCTGTGCACTTCTTGCTCCCCTACCTTCTTCTTGACGCGATATTTAATGTCGCGCCAATACTAAACATGCAATTAAGCAAAAAATATGATGAAAACAAAATTATAAGTAGAAAAACACAATACCAAAATACACACAATACACACTTACGTCACGCCACTGTGTGTCCGTTTTTACGTGCCCCATGACTGCATTCAGTCTGGCCGCCAACTCCTCCCATTGCTGCCTAACAGTGGCCTTGCCCTGAGGCGTATCCAAATACTGCCCCTTGGCCAAGGCCCTGTGCTCCTCCATGTAAATAACCATCAGTTCCATCTGCGGGAGACTAACTTTTCTCGCGGCAGGCATCTACAAAATACATAGGAATGAATTCACTATAACAGGCTAGGTATCTAATAAATTTGGATTATAATAAAAAGCAAAACAATGTTTACTTACTTTCTTCTTCTATTTTAATCAATAAAAAACCCTAAAAATAAATAAACAATTTTATGTTCCGTTACCGGCACACGCGTTTAAAGAAAATTTAACGAAAAACATTAAAAATAGCACAGTACAGCTTGAAATTAAATTACTTTTTCAATAAAACAAATAAACAAAGAACAATTGTCCTAATACGTATTTTTAAATCAACAAATTGTAAAAATATTTCAACTTCTTTTTTTGTGCGGAGTTAAACGATTTGAATAAAACGGAACGCAAGACGACGGAGTACCTATTTTCATTCGGTCATGATGACGACGGTCACCAAGCCGACGCCAAATTATTTGCGCGGTACCTATCATCGAATAGCGTCGGGGCGTCGGCATCGTATTCAAGCGTCAATATCGGGATGAAGCCGATGACAGTTGCGCCCTTCTAAACCTCTTTGCCACTCTTTATAGCTGTAAGGATTCCGTACAGCTAGAAAGAGAGGCAAAGAGGTTTCTGGGAGGTAAAATAACTGTGAACGGAGTGTATGTTTTATTTACGAAATTGGCGGAATTCCTTGGGTTTTATTATTGAATAATAACCGACAGACAATCCTAAAAAAGAAGATGAAAGTAAAAAGTAACAACTCAGTAGTATTTATTAGATACCTAAATGTAGCCCATTAATGTCCCCACCGAGGGGCACGGGTCTCTTTCCGAATAGCGGGTGAGGTTTAGCGGTGGTTTATTATATTATTATTAAGCATATAATTTTATTATTATTCATTGGGCGGTAAGAGCGGTATAAGTTATTCACATTATTACGCACAAAATTACCTTTTGATAAGCGAAACCGCCCAACGAAATTCTTATCGTGAAGCAACATCCGCCGGGCCAGTGCGCGCCCAATCCTTCTGCGTGTAACTTTCATCCTCTTTAGCTTCTTTTCCTTCGCAGCAGCCCTCAAGGCTACCCAAGCCATGGTTTCGTCGTCTTCCTTCTTCAAACGAATCGAATCGAAAGGCAAGAAGGCAACCCAAGTGGTGCCGTATTGAAATGACACTTCAATTCGACGCGTCGGCATCGGCCGTCGGTTTCAATTTTCCTGCGCGGTAGCTTTTACGTCAAATCAACTGTCAAAATATCACTCGTCCCACAATATCATTCGTTCTTTCGCCGTTGTCATGGGGATTCCAAACCAACGGGAATTTGCGCGGTACAATATTGCCGTCGGCTGTCAAAATTAAGCCGACACTGATGCCAACGCCACCTGAGGTAAAATAACTGTAAACGGTTTGTACCTCAGATCAATGAAACTCTTTGTTTTAACTACTTCCTTCCTCCAAGGTCTGTAATCATGTCGTTTATTATATTTTATCTATGGTCATGTCAGTTGTCAATGCAATTTTATGTTCCGTTACCAACACACGCGTAAAGAAAAATAAATAAAAAACATTGTAAATAGCTCGAAATTAAACATCTTTTTCAAGAAATCAAATAAACAAGGAACAAATTGTCTTATGCGTATCTATTAATCAACAAATTGTAAAAATATATCAAACTTTTTTTTTGTGCCGAGTTAGACGATTTGAATAAAACGGAACGCAAGACGACGGAGTATTTTCATTCAGTCATTATGTCGACGGTCACCAAGCCGACGCAAAATTGTTTGCGCGGTACCTATCATTGAATAGCGTCGGCGTCGGCATCGTATTCAAGCGTCAGCATCGGGATGAAGCCGACGACAGTTGCGCGGTAGACCCAATATGCCAAGCGTGTGCAAACACCTTTAACCAGAGATATCATTCTGCCGCTCTAACGGGCAAGCAGTAAGTGGCTAGGCAACTTCACTTGGCACTGTGCCAAACTCGACTCAACTATCGCATCGAAGCATAAAATTATTTACATTAAGTCCGCGCGCAAATTGCCCTTACTCACCCTTACAAAGTTTGTCGTCCCCAAGCAACGCAGTACAAAGCGGAAACTTACAATATTAACCGAAAGGGTTACAAACGCCTACACACAAAGTTATCTACCACCTACGTGTTAATAGTGAATACTTTATGTACAGGTGACAATAGAAAAGTACTAAGTAAAGTTGTCAATATTAAAGTGTTTGTTGAGGACATATTTCTGAATTATATGAATATCTCATTTTGATTCTTCTGGGTAATTCGGAGTGAACGATTAATGGACATGTTCGCTTTATTCTTTATTTGTGGTTTTCAACAGGTGAACTCCATGTAACAACAAACTGAATTTCAGAAAAAAAATATAGATAAGATTTTATACTTCAACGTTTCAATTTACAAAATTAGACAATCTGGTGTGTGGTCTGCACACCGTTTTCGGTGTCGAAGTAGTTGATGAACAAACTGAACCAGGATTTGAGCTGTTCGAAATAGCCGAGCTCATCGTTGGTGTTCACGATGACCTGGACTCCTCCATCGTTGAAGACTTCTCCGTTGGGGAGTTGAGCAACAGGGGCAACCTCAGGAGCCACCTCTCCCTCCACCACCTCGGGAGACGGAGGAAAAGGCACGACCTCGGGATTTACAGCGATCTCTTCAACAACTTCTGGAGTGGCAGGTTCGGGTAGGGCAACACCTTCTGGGATAACAACTTCTGGAAGTGTAGGTTCTGGAAGTGCGACACCTTCTGGGATAACAACTTCTGGAAGTGTAGGTTCTGGAAGTGCGACACCTTCTGGGATGACAACTTCTGGAACAGCAGGTTCTGGGAGGGCCACACCTTCTGGGATAACCACTTCTGGCACCGCAGCTTCGGGTAAAGCGATACCTTCTGGCACTTCTTGGTCTACGACGGGAGCGGATTCGATCTCTTCTTGAGCAGCGGCCTCGGCGGCAGCGGCGGCTTCCGCTGCAGCTACTTCGGCTAATCCTACAGCGGTATACGGGTGCAGGAGGTTGCTGGTCGCCTGGATCTCGCCATCGACGTGCTCGTGGAGGGTGATGTCGACGATGTCTCCGACCTCGACGGGGTGGCCTTCGGGAACGCCATTGACTATAACCTCGACCGGCTCACCATTGTCGAGGTCGACTGGGGCTGCCGTGGCGGCGGCCGCGGCCACGAAGAGGGCAAAAAGTACGAACCTCATATTGTATAGACCTGGAAAAGGGGAGGGGCATTACTCCAAATGAATTGGCGTTTCAAGATGGTAACATATTTTTTCCGTTTTATAAAAATCGAAGATTCTTCAACCACTGTTAAATATAAAGTATAGTTTTCAGAATTGTCGACGTGCTGCATCTGTTTTGAATTCCATCCAACGTAGAACATGGTTTAGGTTCAGACACAGGGATATGATATGACAGAGCGAGGCTAAAGCTAAAGGAAATAAAAACATAGGTAGTGTATCTTTGTTCATGTTTATCTTGTCCAGACATAAAGACTAGAAAGACCAGTAAATTGGTGAATAAAAAAAATCTTACCTGCGCTGCGCCACGAACGAAGGTTGGATGTTGTATGCTAAAAATTTTGCATGAAAATTTAATTATTTCGACGCGACATCAAAGTGATATGATAACGCTTAAGCCGCCATAATTTGTTAAATCGGCAATAAATAACTTAGTTTAATTTATAGTGCAATTGAGAGATAAATAATAGTGTTCTTAGCCGACGATGATAGTGGTTTCGATTACATAACAATGATATAATGATTTAACGTGACGTCACGCAACTGGAGGGCGGCTACACTTTAGTTAACCTTTGACTGTGCCGGCGTATTTTTTTTTCAGATGACAAATATGAATAGGTAAGGAGCCATCAGTTAATTTACTCGTTGAAGAGTCTGTCATCGATGTTACGATTTGATGCAGGCATGAATTTTGCAGTGCACTGCTGGTTTTTAGGACCGCGTTTTATTGACACCTCAAACATCTGACAGTTTCATCTTCTCTAAAGCAGTACTATCAACTGGCTTGCTTGCCGGTCAGCCATATAAAGTGTTAGCGACAGCAGCTCACGATGGGATTCATACGATCTAAAATGACTCGTAGACCATGCTGCTATATTCAATTATCGTTGTCTGTCTGTGATATCACAATACATTAACCACAATTGGTGCGATAAATTAAAACTGACCACGAAACGACAAAAACACGAATAGTGGTCGGCCTCCGTACGAATTTCTCAATTTAAGTAGAAAATTAATGTTGTGTCCTTTGTTTGTAATTATAGGTAAATTAAATTTTAACCGAAAACATAGATATGCCAAGACGGGCAAAGAGTGGCGCTCTTAGCCCCCATGTATGGCACTATTCAGGAGATGGCCATGGGCCATATAATGGCCATCATAACTATATTTTGAGTGTGAATACGTTAGATAAATAATTAACTTTCTTAAAATGTTATCAAAATGTGAAAATGTTAACAGGTAACTTTGTAGACCTAAGTTAGTTAAATGTTACAATAAGTGACAATAGTGTTATTAAAACTAAGAAGACTTTGTTGTTGGAGTACCTAACATATTTTTGCTCGCTTGTGCCTACCCACGTTGCTAGTTATGTTTAGTTGAACTTAGACAACTGTTGCACTTAACCAAGTTCTATACTAAACTGTCGCGTTAAAATTATCATAGTTATGCGAAACTTTACACTGCGATGCGGTGTACCGTCAAATGTTCGCAATTTGCAACCTTTTGTCTGCGTTGAATGTGTGCAATAAATGGGACCATTCCACTAAACTTAATATCGTTCCGAATTTCACAAACACAAAATATCTGCTCTCTGAAATGTGTATGATATTTCTGTCTGTCTACATACAAAATTGAGAAACAAAGCAAAATGGTGTTCGATAATTTATTAAACTAAGTAATTATAACAAATACAAATTATGTAGAGTCAAACAACACACTGCTCCACTTTTCAACACACTCTCACGCTGAGATGATGACAAAAAGTTGGAAACGTTTTTGTTCAACTGTTTCTAATACGCCGCCATTAAAAAGATTACTCTTATGTGAAAAAAATATACAATTAAAAACCAAATCATTTGTTTGGAGTCACCAGCACCAGCACAGGTGTCAGTTTGGGGTCCCAGGTGCCATCGTTCTTCGACTGGGGGGTCAGGTTCCCAGACTTGTAGGTCTCGGAAATCTTCGTGAAGACATCCTTGTAGATCTTTTCTGTAGCCTCTTCTGAGGCGGCTGTGTCCACATCCCCGATAGTAGCCCCTGAAGGGATGATCTGCAGAGACAAATAAATCAAATCTTCAATCACCCCCGATAAGCCGACACAATAAATGCTTTAAGGCCAATTTGGTTCATATAGGCAAACCCTGAGTTGCGAATCTATTTTGAAATCTCCTTACTGATTTAGGGGCTAGAACATAGGATTGTCATTTGTTTCTGGTGCCATATGTCAAAATGTTTCAATTTCGTGCAACTTCAGTCCTTTCACTCACTCCTCTTTTCAACTTTCGAACCACTGAGCCGATTCCTACTGAAACCAGAGAACCTAAGAACTATCGCAGTGATTGATACTTCTAAGTACTCGTACCAATTTGAGTGACAAACGCTTCAAACTAATAAAATACTTATATCTTCGCCGGGGGTTAACAATACAAGCACCAGTCAAGTAAATTAACGATCTAAGTTTAGGAAGAGCTAGGCAACATGGATGAATGAATATGTTTCGTTCTTTCTCGGATTAAAGTGCTCCCTGTTGACTTTACGTATAACAACAAAAAAACATGGCGTCACACCATTTCTCATACGGAGTGGCCGGGTATCCGAGCGCCTAAGCTATGAAGTTCGACGGTTTTCTCACGTTTTTTCTAACGGTGATGGTAACCCATCATCATCATCGTTAGGAAAATCACTAGCCACTCAACCGTCCAGCATCCCCAAAAGACCCAAATCTATTGTTCTATTTTTCCATAAGTTTTGAACTTTATCTCGATGTGGGTAGGTTGAAAATCGCGGGCCGTGGACTTTGGACGGACCTTTGAGTGGGTCCGTTTATATTTAATTTTGTTTATTTGATTTATGGTCCTGCACCTGTAGCACGCCCAGCGCGGGAGGCGGTTTTGCCGCAGAAGGTGAGGGACAGACAAGTAAAGCGCGTGCTCTCTCCTCACTCTCTCGCCACACGACCCCCCGCGGGGGCAGGCATGCTGCGGGTAGTGAACTGACAAGTTTCGATTTAATTTTATCCAGTATTCTTTACCTGTTTGCCGGTCGTGTACGGGGTTTCTTTGGCGTACTGCAGATCCATGTAGTCGTTAAGTAGTCCTTGTAGCACCTTCTTGGCGCTGGCTGTGGTGGTAGCATCCTGGATGCCGCGAGCGACCTGGTCGAGAGTGATTGTGGGCAGGGTCATCTTGGATTCTGTGGAAATTTTAGGTAACTTAAATAAAAACCGTCTGTGGTCTAGAGGTTTCATGTTCGCCTTTGGCGCAGGAGATGCGGGTTCGTTCCCCGACATAGATGACATGCGTACGCTAACATAACACTCGCTACGACGACGACGACGCGTGCGACGCTAAGAAAATGCATGGGATTCGTCGTTTGCCGCGCAATGTCACGTGATACTTAATTGTTGCGGCAATAGTTGTTAAATTATTTTAATTCCATTAGATAGACATGCGGTCATGGATGACATCGTGAAGAAAACTTCATATTTCATTAACTTTTCGATGAATGATGAACTTTCACGCAAAATGCAGTATTGGCTAAGGGAACCACTTGTTTGGGAAAGGGCTTGACTCTATATCATTTTAGTTTCTAATTAGTAATTATCCATAGCGAGAAAATAGTTGAACAAAACAAACCAAACATATTAAATGATTGTATAGATAATAATTTATCATGTCAGAAGATAAGTAGATACTACTACACATCTTATCTATCATCTGTGAAATAAAACAACGCTACGTCATAAAACCAATATTTTGTATCTAGCTGTACTGTAACTGAATAAACCCCAAAATCCTGACTTCCAAATTACGAATTACTTATCTGTTATTTCGATAAGGTACATCACTATCATCAATATAACTTTCATGTAACTCTACATATCATACAGGGTGACTGCGGGGTCGTGTAGCAACAAAGTAACCTTAGATTTGCCTATTGGTTAGGAATGTTATGCTGTATATGAGAGCACGCTAAGTCATCTTTTTTATGTACAAAAACAATATTAAAATGTTTGTCTTATTTTAGTTCAGGGTCAGTTGGTCACCCTACAATCTACAAGCGCACTATTTTTTGACTTTGTCAAAAATTGTTTATGGCCTTTGATTTTGACACTTCTTACTCCTCTGATTAGTTTATTTGAAAAAGGTTTATTAACATGAATTGGGAGGTGACCAAACATTCAGAATTAATAAGGATAAATAATTTATAACGCATAGAAAGAGCATCACAAGGGCATTGAATGAGAATTGTGTAAGTACAAGAATTGGGCCCCTGTTAAATTGGATAGGATTATACCATAAATCTCCAGTCCATACGCAGTTATCAGTTCATGTTCAATGTTTACTGAATGATATGTCATGATGGGTCCACTATAAGTCGGTCTACATTACACGTAAACTACTCACATAAGTGCAGAGAAGCGTGGAGGGCAAACACAGCAAACTCCCGTTAGTTAGGCAAGCAAACGTTAAACTACGGGCAAGCTAACAGTTCCGCGCTATTTAAACAAATCACAATCACCCGCTCGCGATAAAGGGATGGGACGCGCCACAGAGCATCGAAATTAGCGTAGGCTTCATTTCTATGTAGTATGGTACCTAGATCCCCGTAAAAAAAACACCCACCAACTCGCACGTATGGCTCAATCTTACCAGTATCCGGGTAAATCCGACCTGTGCCCCTCGGTGGGACAATAATAGGCTATACTTTACTTTTACTTTATGTAGATCGCGAACCATAAACACTAACTACTAAAACAACTGACAATCGCCGTAAAAAAGTTTGTGTTAACTATGATTGTTCTGTATTTTTCATGCGCTTGAGATAGCGTTCAGAGCTAATAGTGGTTTATTATTACGGGCCTAGATGTGCTGTGGACAGGTCCTATGCTCTGTGCGCGTCTGTGGGCATGTCATGGTTTGATAAATTGACACTCACCGCATGTTATCAGGCGCTGTGACAACATAGGTGCGGTGCATTTTTGGCACATCGGTCAATAGGGAGGATAAAAACACTGTGGTAAACATTGTGTCCTCTATTTTTCTTAAGGACTAATATATGGCATTAGCAGGAAAGCAGGAAAATAAATAAACACCCCCTGAACACAGGGTGAGTATTGACTACTGGGAATTTCAGGCCCCATTTAATAAACCGCTCTTAGCTTTGAGGGTTTTCTCAACTCTGTCCGCACAATGATTCAATCACGATTTTCACGCGCTACCACGATTTTACAGCTGAGAGCGCATTATTAATACGGACCTAAGAGTATGCCACGCACAGTAAAATAATGTGATAATTAACCGCTGTCAATCTAGGTAGCTATACTTGAGTGACGTAGATATATATTACGAATATATTACGTCACAATCACAACGTATCTTGACGATGTTCTAACGAGTAGGGAAAATCATGAGTAAACCTACATAATCTGTAAGCCCATCCGCCAATGACACATTGGGTCTGATGTTATCAAATATTTCCTCATTGAGTTCTGATTAATCGGTGATTTATGGCGGTTGATCATCGTATATTTGGCATCAATGACGGACGATCCAGGAAAGTGTTTCACACAATTTATCCAGCGATTCCAGCCTGACCACTCTACGTTGCCTAGGTCACGATCAAAGCCGATAAGTAAAGGATTTAAAAACAGAACATTCGTGAGTCCGTGACCTTATCATAAGGCAGTGTCCACACCTGTCCACACAACCTTTAACCACTGCACTGCTAGTAGTTAGTCGTGGGCAAAGTGAAGGTTATAAATACAGTAAAGTAATAAGGATTGAAAGAAAGCGTTAGACGGGATAGAAGGATATGTAAGGTGAATTTACTTGAGATTAGTGCTAACTTGCTGTTTACCCTTCTGCCCCCTTATTCGCTAACTCAGTGATGACTACTCAATGATGATCCGTAAAAACGCTCCGCTCGTGTGATATATGAACGAACGAAAATCGGTAGAAGGAGCGCTCGTTTGCAAAAGAGCGATTGGGAAATAGAGCTCCTGCTGAACGTACTAAACCGACAGACTCGCGGGCCGCGAGCGCGCCGCAGTCAGCAAAGGGTTTTGCCGGTTGCCTGTGGCCTCCATGGTCTAACCAAAATCTACAATAAACAACTAAGTAGCAAAAAAATTGGTGTATGTACTTTCGCCAAAACAAGGAATTAGAAAACTTATAAGATTGCAAAATTCCAAAAGGATAGCATGACACACGTCAGTCGCTTTCAACCTGTGATAAAGATTGATATCATTATCTTATCTGATTGCACTAAGCCAATCCATATCTATCTATAAGAACGTCAGTCCAAGATATCAGCCTTGCAAAAAATCTTTCTTCAGATTTAGAACACTTTCGAGAGATCTGTTTGTCGCGTTTATCTAGACACGATAGTTACCATTTCTAAAGTTATTTTGTTGATGATAATACATTTGAGATGACTCATTGTTTGGTTATATACCGTTGAATGGAACTTTTCCCACACACCTTTGAGATGCAAGTCATGTGACACTGAGTATAGGATATAATAGAACCTATTTATAAATCTATTATAGTATCTGTGGTATAGGTAACTTATCTACAAGGTGTAGTCATATTTTAGGGTGTTTTGTTAGGGACATCATTCTGTTCAACTTTCACTATGAAACCGATTTGATCAGAGCAACTTTCATTTTAACTTTTCTATATAAATCAGCTGACCGCCCGGACCAAAACGTATGGAGCAATGAAATATTACTACACCCTTCTGTTACACCCTGTAGAATAATAACATAAGACAGCCCTTGCGAAAGACTGACTTCCATAATGAAATGAAACAGCGGGAAAATGGAAATAGTAAATACGATTAGAAAATAATTAAAATAAAAGTTCTTTTTTGCGTTTCGTCACTGCATTTATTCCGCAAATTAACAGATGTTTAACTTAACCCCCAAACTCTTGATCATTTTAACTTAGACCAGGATTCCCACAACTTCACCGGCCGCGACACCAGGGGTCACAACAGGGTTCAACAGGTCAACAGGGTTAACCTCGGGCGCTGTGACGGCGATCACATCAACAGGGTTGTGCTCGGGAGCGTTCACGGCGATCACATCAATGGGGTTGGCAACGGGGGCGGACTCAACGACAGTGACGGGGGCGGTCTCAACAACGGACACGGGGGCGGTCTCAACGATGGAGACGGTCTCAGGGGCGGTCTCAATGACGGAGACGACCTCGGGGGCGGCCTCGATGACGGAGACGGACTCAGGGGTGGTTTCGATGACAGAGACGGCCTCTGGAACCACGGGGGCGGCCGCGATACCGGCGTCGATGATCTGGAGTAGAAAATCATTATTAGATCTCATGGACATGATCATCATTAGATAGCATTTTAATGCGTCCGTTCGTGTCAAATGTTCACGGATCCACTGATCTCACCTAATTTTATACTTAACCACTTCGTCGACACATCTTATCTATCTATTGTTCTCCATTGTTCGGTTGGTCGACCGGTATACTTCTGAGAGTGAACCAGTAACATGAAAATAAAATATTTTTTTTTATTTACCGAGCCCGAAAAAATATTTTTTGGGGGCTTCGCTCTATCCGACCGATGTGTCCAACAACTAAAGCGGGCTAATTAACATTACGAATGACTGACGCATGTGGTAATAGCTCATACCTGCTGTCCAGCCTCTTGCTGGTTGATGTTCAAGATGATCTGAACCAAAGGAGCGGCAGAAGCGGCGGGGGCGACGGGGGTCTCCACAGGGGCGACAGGGGCGACTTCGGCGGGGTTCACGGGGGCGACCTCGACGGGGACAACCGGGGCAACCTCGACGGGGGCGACGGGAACAACGGCGACTGGTTCGACGGGGACAGAGACGGGCATACCGATGGGGATTGATACGACGATCGAGTCCTGGGGAGAGAGGAGCTTGTTATTTTTGCGTTTATATTTTTATCTGCAATAAAAATCACACTTATCTAAAGACCGGCTCGTCCACGTCACGTGGATTATTTATCGGCGCTATGTCCATCTACGTATCATGAGAGACTCTGATCTGACAAAAGACTACGTTTGCACGGAATGTTCTACCCAAACGATAAATACTGACAGCATATTGAATTTTTAGTGCGTCAGAAAAACGCCTGATAACCTCTTGTATACTTGAAACCATCAAACCCAAACTCAAATGTTTATTGTATTCTAAGGCTGGATTTTACTAAAAGTTATGCGAAAATAACTATCCCGGGGATAATTTGTATGACAATGACAGTTCAAAATGAGGTCATTCTATGAAAAATTAGAAGATACTCTCGAGTGAAAAGTTACTCTTCGTTTTGTAAAATTCGCTCTAAGGCTGGATTTTACCAACAAAAAGTTATGCGAAAATAACAATAATTTGTATGACAATGACAGTTCAAAATGAGGTCATTCTATGAAAAAGCAGAAGATACTCTCGAGTAAAAAGTTACTCTTCGTTGGTGAAATTCACTCTAAGTGTTATACAAGACGGCGGGATTATTGCGTTCATCTCATTACCTGGCTTCCCCCGGTCATCAGGTCCATCATCAGCTCATTGAGAGCATCCTCGAGGTAGGGCACCAGCTCCGGGTTGACGGCGGGGTCCTGCAGGGCGGCGCTGATGGCCTCCAGGGTCCACGAGGAGGAGAGGGAGGCGGGGGCGGGGGCGACCGCGTCCTCTACGATGGGCACAGAGACTGGGACGCCGGCGGGGATGGGGATGGCAATGGATTCCTGGAGAAATAGTATTTCTTGGTGTTGCTGATACTTTTAAGACTTGCGTACACAGACTTGGATAGTAGACCTGGCATAAGACGCTTAAAAATGTGTCCACTTGAGATAAGTCCTGCTAATTCCAACAGGGACGATTTAGTAAGAAGGTAGTACGAAAAGGCACATCCTTACAATACGCTTGTGGCCAAGGTAATCCAATAAATCTAGGAACAAGTCCTAAGTTGAAGCATTATGTACAAAATGGCTTGACATTCTCAGAATTGTATATTTTCCAGCAGATATATTTTATAAAGTCAATTTTGTGCAAAAAAAAAGACAGCATTTGATGGCACTTTTACCTGACGTCATTCTGTTGTTATTTCATAGAACTCAGGAACAAAAGTTGCGTTTTGACAGTTCATTAAAAGTATGTATTTTGACTTGACAGGCCACAAGCCTATTATAACGATGCTTCCATGTTTAAAATATTGTTTTGTGTTCCGAGACTGTACGGAAACCTCTTTGCCTCTCTTTCTAGCTGTAAGTATTCCGTACAGCTAGAAAAGAGAGGCAAAGAGGTTTCTGGATGTCAAATAAATGTGAACGGTCAGTACATTATAACTATGTTGTAGGTTAGTATAAAATATAGTCATGGATACGCCTTGCTCTAGTCCCAAGGTGCAGTGTGTCTACGGGGTCTACCGCGCAATTGCTGTCGGCATCGGCTTCGTGTTTAAACGCGCAAGAATGAACTTTATCATTATGACCACGAAGCCGATGTCAACAGCAATTGCTACATAATTGTAGACTGGTACCTCTGACACCTCTTATGGGACGAAAAGGACGAACAGGTCGAAAAGGGGCGAAGCCATGACGAAAAAGGGCGCTACAGGGGCGAAATGAGCAAAGGGCGAAACTATGATTGTTTATACCTACTAAAGAGTAACAGGGGCATGTAAAGGATCTAATAGCGGTTTATCCTAACATGCTCATATAGAAGAGTATAGTTACCACAGCACCACCAGCCATGAGGCCAGCCATCAGAGCGTTCAGGGCCTCAACAAGGTAGGGCACCACGGCGGGGTTGGTGGTAGGGTCCTCCAGGGCGGCACTGATCTCCGCCAGGGTCCAGGAAGAGCCGATGATGGCGGGCTCAGGGTTGACCGGCATGGTGACGACGGCGACATCCTGTGGTTATTGGACGTTTGGTTTGGTGAGATTTCACGTTGATTCACACATATCAGTGAACTCACCGGTCCGGCACAGGTCCGTGTCAGTGAAAAAAAATCTTTCATATATTATCTTTGTATTTCTAAGCTACCAACCAATTTAGTTTATTTTCAGTATCTTTATTTCATCGTGTATATCAGTTGGTAAGGCAATGGTTTCTTACGAGGCGGGTTATCAGGGTATCAATTTCACATGATAATTTATCTGTAGTAAAGAGCAACCCACAATATTTGTAATGGCTTGCGCCGCCCCTGAAATTTCAAATGGTTGGCAAGCCCAGTCACATGGCATCATGCGTTTTCCCATACGGGGTGGCAGAGTGCCCTCATTTAGCCAGTTGTTCCATACTCCATATTGTAAAGATTACTGAACAACAAGTCCTATGGGGCGACAAAAGCCACCCTAAAAAAGACAATTTTATTACCTGTTGGACACCAGCCATCAGTGAGTCCATAATCTCGTTAAGGGCCTGTTCCAAGTAGGGCAGCGTGGCGGGGTTGGTGGCGGGGTTCTCAATGGCCGCCGAGAGCTCGGCCAGGGTCCACTCGGAGGTGGCGATGGGCGAGACAGCTGCGCCGGCGCAGACAGCCACGAGGGCGAACAGGGCTAGGAACTTCATGGCTGGGAGGGTGGTTCCTGTGAGGTGTTATTATTATTATTACGAGCCTGCTATGTCCCGCTGCTGGGCAAAGGTCTCACTGCCCCTCTATCCGAGCCGACTCAAAGTTTAATTTACCTGACTGTGACATACATAGGCATACTTACTACTTACGGCTTACTTTATCCCCTCATTACATAAAATCTATGAATATTTCCAAACACTTGAATAATTTGCAAGCTTTACTTACCTTTGTGTCCGTAAAACGGTATGAAAACTATTAGCAAATATATCACTATTTATACTTGATATTGCGAGATTAGGTAATTTGGATATCGCCTAAAATTTATAGCACTAGATTGTAAATAGTTGTAAAATTAAAACGGTGACAGTAAATTATTTAGATAGATATCTTTCGGTGGCTTGTACCAAATTGTTATTTATTGTTAATTACTTTATCATACTTTTAACCCCTAGTAAGTATTATAGGCAGTAAAACGATTGTTGTGGAAGTTGATTGCATATACGATTCCTTAACAGAATATAAATTAAAATGAAAATTTATGTTTTTTCGAATTATGAAATTTTCCCGCAAATGAAGTTGATGTTACATTACAAACTACAAGTAAGTACTTGAAGGGGTACTTTATGATAAAAATCTTCGACACAGGTCCATTAATTAATAGAATGTATTATTGACATAAGTTGTATTATTGACCGAGCGAGCTAAGCGAGCGAAGGGCTCCATTTCGACAAGTATCAGCATCAAAAACAAATCAGCCTCCCGATTTTGCTTTCGTCTGTCTCTATGTATGTCTGTCAGTTCCGGTCTAGGGTCCACAGTTTTCAAGCGATCCTCACAAAACTCGGCACACGTGAGGGATGTTTTTTTTTCTGAAACCCTCGTGTGGGTGTGGGGTATTAAATGAAAGGGCTTCATGAGCCGGTCCTACAATATTACCTTTCGGCGTCCTGTTTTCTAAAAATCTAAGAAATATTTTTAAAACATACCAAGTTTGGACTCCTCGAAGTAGTAGACGGATTAGTAAAGAGGATCTGTAGAGACCTTGAGTGTGAGTGAAATATAAGATCTATGTACACACAATGATAAACAAATATTTTTATATTATTTTTATTGATTTTGATTGAAAATAAAATAGGTACCTATGAATTGGTTCACAGTCCCCCCTGTTCGCACGGTCTTCTGCCCACAGGACTGGTATTATTTATATTTTAATACCATTATATGTATATTTAAAAATATCTTATAGCTATACGTATAACAATTTAATCTAATAGTTTATTAAGTAGTTAGATCCAGCTTTTAACAACAAATTTCTTATATATTCATTTCTTACTTATTATTATACATTGTGAAATCGTTTACCTCGCGTTTAGATTTCCTTATAGATTTACTAACTAAACATGAGATACATATTTACATAATTTTGACCCTTTCGGCCAGGCGTTTAGGGTCTAACTTTCTGCCGCGGACACTGCCAGAAGCCTTTTGTAGCTGCCTGCCAGTGACTTCGCTGCTAGCAGTAATAGTTCCCTCCGTGAGACGCCGGTTGAAGCCTCCTGCCATTGTGTGTGGGGGACCTAGGAACGACGGATAGGTTTGTAGTAAAAATAACCGGTCAAGTGCGAGTCGGACTCGTGCACGAAGGGTTCCGTACAATCAATCACATCTATAAAAAACCGCAAAAAAAAAAAAACATGTTGTATGGGAGCCCTCCCTAAATATTAATGTCTACCTGCTACCATTATCAATATCGAGCAAAAATGAGCAAAAAAATCACGTTTGTTGTATGGGAGCCCCCCTTAATATTAAATTACTTTTGTTTTTTAGTATTTGTTGAGCGGCAACAGAAATACATCATCTGTGAAAATTTCAACTGTCTAGCTACCACGGTTCACAGCCTGGTGACAGACAGACGGACGGACGGACGGACGGACGGACGGACGGACGGACAGACAGCGAAGTCTCAGTAATATGGTCCCGTTTGGCACCCTTCGGGACGGAAACCTAAAAGGATATGCCCTCGTGATTTGAACTCACGATCAACGGATTGAGGGTCTGCAACATACCGGCTGAGCTAAAACAACGATGTGAGTTGACGCGAATTATACCAAACAAGTCTCTTGTATGGGGACACCCTTTAATTTGTAATATCTCTCGTATTTGTTGTTGCGGCAACAGATGTACACATTCTGTGAAAATTTCAACTTTCTAGCTATTACGGTTCGTGCTCTAGGACCCGCTGACGAAAGGATGGACGGACGGACAGACGGACAGCGGAGCCTTAGTAATAGGGTCCCGTTTGGTACACTTCGGGTACAGAGAGTAACCGCATCAAAATCCGTTGCCTAGATTTAAAGATCTAAGCATACATAGGGACAGACAGCGGGAATTGACTTTATAGTGATGATGACGTAAACATTAAAGTGGTACAGCTTTCCGAAGATATTTGGGCGCACGGTGATAAGTGGAACTAACGCTTGATGACCAATGAGGAGTGAAAAGTATGTGTTGATGACAGGTTCGTTGCATTTAGTTGCGTAGAGCTGGCGCCCCCCTGTAAACGTCACTTATCAGCTAAAAGATCGTTGAAAGACTTATGCTCGATTTCACAGAGAGTTCAGGGAACTCTTAGCTCTTCATCTTAAGCTGTTTAGCACTTGTTTCGGAGGCCGGCCTCTTAAATTTAGGGGGTCCCCTTGTAGCCTAGATGCCCCTTAAACTTATGTCAAAGCGTAACTTTCTAATTAAACCGCCATCCACGACGACGCGTGACGTAGCTATTTGGATCTTTCTTTTTCATCGAGGCACTCTGTGCTGAAAGACAAAGATGCAAATAGTTACGTCACGCGTCATCGTGGATGGCGGTACCTATAGGTGGCCCCTGAAATTAAACAAGTTACCTCTAAAAGGTAGGGATTGTGGGTGAAATCGACCCTTATAGTACCTGTAAGCTGGCGGCCATGATGGATCCGACGGTGACGTCATACCCTGTGGCGAGATGCGCCGAGTCCTGCGCAGTGGACGCTCGCATAGCTGATATTGCTGCGTGGGGCACCTGACACCAATAGTCACATTAATTACAGTGCATTAGTCACCTCGGATGCTTCTAAGGGCGCTAAATGGCGTATTTGACTCGTCGGCGCTTATTTTGTTTGGGCGAGACTGACCCTTGGGAGAAATCCACTAAGATAATCCAGGACCTGTACAATGAATCTCATCCAAAATTGTACATGCCAATATATCTGTATATGTTTGTATCCTAGTGTGAGGCCAGAAGCAACGTACAGTACGGGGGCATTGTTTTGGCACGTCGGGTCTCGTCTCGCTCTCTCTCTCTCTCCCCCGCTAAGTCAAAAGCCGAGTATCATACAATGGCCCCGTACTGTATGTGTTTGTACAGGGTGTAACAGAAAGGGGTGTACAAGCCGAAATAGGGTTGTTAGGGACATCATTCTGAACAACTTTCACTATGGGACCGACTTCATCAGAGCAACTTTATTTTTCACTCCACCATACAGATCAGCTGAGCGCTAGACCCGAAATGTACTGAGTTAATAAAATAAAGTTGCTCTGATCAAGTCGGTCCTATAGTGAAAGTTGTTCAGAATGATGTCCCTAACAACCCTCTTTCGGCTTGTTATTATTATTAATCTTTCATCTTACTCACCGGCGTGCCCTGCGATTGTAGCTGCAGCTCGATTCCGAGTGAAGGCTGAGAGAACACCAGCAGGGAAATGTCGTACCATCTGCGCAACAAAAACAGAGTTTTAAAGGTATAGATTATTGTCAGATAACTTGTCTTTCCAGTGCCATGCAGCTAGCATGCTAGCTACTAGCTCGTCCTACAAAGTCCACGGCCAGCGATTTTCAACCTACATCGTAAAGTGATAAAAACCTATAAATAAAAATAAAAAAAACCGGCCAAGTGCGAGTCGGACTCGCGCACGAAGGGTTCCGTACCATTAACTATAAGAAACCGCAAAAAAAAAACACTTTAGTTGTGTAGCAGCCCCCCTTAATATTAAATTTCTTTTGTTTTTTAGTTAAATTTGTTGTTATAGCGGCAACAGAAATACATCATCTGTGAAAATTTCTACTGTCTAGCTACCACGGTTCATGAGATACAGCCTGGTGACAGACATACAGACGGACGGAAGGGTCCCGTTTGGCACCCTTCGGGTACGGAACCCTAAGAACAGAACAAAATAACTGGTTCTTTTCGTCCACTGGAGGTGCTAGCAGGTATGTCCTTTCAAGTTTTGGAGTCTAACGTGAATTTACCCGCAAAATGGTTTACACAGGTACAGTACGAGGCCGTTGTATTAGCACGTCGGGTCTCGTCTCGCTCTCTCTCTCTCTCTCCCGCCAAGTCAAACGCCAAGTACCATATTCTACGTCGGGCCAAAACAATGGTCCATCAATGGCAATCGAATCAACGCAGTATTACGTGGTTTATCGAAGTAACGCACCGAATGAAAGCAACAAAAAGCATGGTTTCTCACTTGTACCACGGGGTGCTCATCCCATACAAATTAGAATTAGTAACCCTTCGCAAAAAAGAGATGGCGTGAGGAGTAAGATTTGTACTTTTAACGCCATGGTTTCAGTTAACATACTTTTAGGTGGCGCTAATCTTAGAATAAATCCTATATATCTTAGCGCCATCTCGTGGTATTTGCAATTTTAAGATGGTGCTGCACCAAGCGATAATGGCCTCGAACTAAAGAAGCTTTCGAAGCATCTCAATTTACGCCGGTGTCATATTTTGTTCTAGGTGGTCTATCTGTATTAGTATAATATTATAGTATCTGTGCTTGCACTGAGAAAGCATGTTTTCATTTATTTCATTCGATTCGTTTAACCCAACCCGCCGCTGCGCCGGTGAAGTGCTGATGTCTTAAAGACGGGTTTTACCTGTCAGCAATAGTCTCCTGCAGGAACCCTTCCACAGCTAACACGGGCACGTTGTTGTGGAGCTGCGAGTGTGTGGAGCGCAGGTCGGCGATGCGTTGCTTGGCCGCGGCGTAGGCGGCCGCGTATCCTACTGGCTGAACTGCCGTCACAGAACTGTGAGAGGGGAAGCCGCTGGGGACAAGTTAACTAGTTTTAGGCAGTTGCGTCATCGTCACCCTACGTCAACGGTGAATTAAATAACTCGGTAAGTATGATATTTATAGCCTATATACGACACCACCAGGTGTTGTTATGCTACAATTTTCCAGTTAGAGAACGGTTTTCCGGGAAATGGGTAGGTAGAGACTAAAGACCTCTCTTGCAACGTCTCGCTTGGACCAAATCTTAACTGACCTCTCTATCCAAGTAATATCTTTGTTTCAAACCACATCATTCCCTCATATCTTAATTCTTCAATAATCTAGTGCGACTCGCAACAGACTTTTGACAGCCGCTTAATGGAGTTTAAGTGCAATATGAATACAACGCAGCTATGTTGAGTGGGAACCTGGCTGACAGGCAAACAGCCTTGGCGTGTTTGACCACGTAACTTGCCCGTGTTGTACTTAACTCCATTTAGCAGAAGTTCTCATTATTCATCTGTATCTTCATGCTTTCAATACATACTGCACTGTAGCCTTTCCGAAGATCGTCTGGAAGGCTTCCCTGACTGGTGACACCTTCACCTCCTTGTCCGACGCTACCACCAGGTACAGATCACCGCCACTGTCTGTGATGCGGAAGGAAATATAGCTCATCAATTCGGACAAATGGTTAAATTAGGTTATTCCCAAAGTCACTCGCCATTCTTTTGTTATAGAAAAGTCAAACATTGTCTACATCAGTTTCCAAATTGATCCATGGTTAGGTACTCAACATAGCGTCACCCCTTTTCCCATACGGGGTGGCAGAGACATAACTGTGCAGACACAGATAGAAAATACAGTTAAATTTATATTGCACTAAGATAGATAGGATATAAGTACCAAAGTCCCTATATCGCACTAGAACTGGGGGTGGTGTGCCATCTGCAAAAGGGTTCTGACTCAGCATGTCAAGCTCAGCTGTCAAGTTGCCTGTTGTGATGACTACATATAAATAAATATATACATAATGCACGGACGGCGGCGCGGGGTAAGGAGAGGGGAGCGGGGTGCTACCTGTCATTACTCGACCGGCTGGCGTTCGGGCGTTGTGTGTGTGTGTCGCAATATATTTGTATAACTTATCTCCCAAAATCTGGACGTTACAAGTGGCGACGAGGATTAATGTATGTACAACACATTCTTTCTTTATATTTTGTGTTTTGAAAAAAAATTAAAATGTGACTGCATATTTTCTAAAATTAAAAAGGAATATAATTACATGTTAAGGCTAACTATTTGCTTAAGTATCAACAATACATAATTCTACAATATCTAATTAGTCAACTTCACTAGAATGTTTAAATCTTTATGTAACACAAATCTAAAACAAACGCGTGCAGATATTTTCCATCAACAGTCAACACCTCGCAGCACATACCTACACGCCCGTGCGCCTGAGTCGATTTGACCTTGACCTATTTCTCACACAACATTGTTGTAAATTTGCCGAATGGGTTCTATTGACATGTACCTAACTGGCCGACTTTTGAAATAAATCAACGGCAAAGTAAATACAAATTATTTACAAATCTTGTAGATACAATGTTTTCTGGTCCCATTTGTTCAAATAATATTGAGAAGTAGGTAGTTCATAATAGGACATTGTTCCTGGAATCCATTCTTGGATTGTAGGTCAAAAGGCCATGACATTGTAATTGTCAAAAGAAGTGGTAGTTTGTTATACGAGACGACTTCAATATCATTAGTCAAACCCTAAAAGGTTATATAGTTGTCGTATGATTTATTGTCTACCTATGCCTAGCATCTCGATTGCTAGATAAGCAACTAAGTGGCAGTTCGTCAAAAGTCGAAAAGTGCCGTGAGCCGTAACTGGACATGTTGATTGTCAACTGAAGAGGTGGTGGGTGTGCCGTGTCACTTGTCACGACCAAAGTGTGATATTGCGTACCTACCTACCTATGCCTAGCATCTCGATTGCTAGATAAGCAACTATTTCGTTCGTCAAAAGTCGAACAGTATTTGAGCTGTACAAAGTGAAAACAAAACAAAGCAAATAAAACGAGATACAGTAGTTTGTCAAAAGTCAAACAACAACTGTTTGGTAGGTAATCTAAATTACCTATTAGTTACGCTAATGACATAAATATGAGGCAGGGGTTCTACTTAGTTAAAATCGTTTTATTACTCGTAGCGTGCGTGCCTGTGGAGTTTCTTCTGCCGTTTCTTCTCCACAGATGAAGTCCCTCTTAGTGAAACGGCAATAGTTTATAAAAATAAATAAAAATATTATACTTATTCTAAATAAAACAATAAAATCATTTTTATTTTAAAATCCAATTACTTAACAAATAATCTAAATATGTACCAAATATGTATAGTATATTTAAATGTACACAAAACGTAAACATGTAGCAGAGGGCAATTCAATCTGTAAATATTAAGTTTACTTAGACACGCAATACAAATATTTATGTTCACAGGTAGCCCAAAATGTCTCATCCTCAAATTGCTCCTTTGGAAGCGTTTGACTGCGAAGGCGACCCCGTTTCCGTTGGTCTGCGTTGGGAAAAATGGAAACGAGCTTTCGATATATATTTGTTGGTGACAAATATTAATACCCCAGTTCAAAAACGGGCAGCACTTTTACATTCAGGTGGATTGCCGTTCCAGGAGATCTTCTATAATATTCCTGGTGCGAATGTAGATGAGATTATATTCCCAGAAGATGTCTACACAACTGCAATTCAAAAAATTGAATGAGTATTTTGCTCCAAAACAAAGCCGTGTCTATGAAAGACATTTGTTCAGGTTATTGAAGCAGGAGCCTGAAGAGAAGTTTGATAAGTTTTTGATTAGATTACGCAAACAGTGTCTGAAATGTCAGTTTTCTAATGAAGAAGAAAATATGATAGATCAAATAACCGAAAAGTGCGAGTCGTCAAAACTACGCAAGAAAATACTTACACTTGGAGATACAGTAACACTTGACCTGCTCATTACAGAAGCTAATGCTTTAGAGGCTGTTAAAAGACAAATAAGCGATTTCGATTCAACCAAATCCCAGCTAAGTCATACTATACAGCGAATACAAACAAACAATACTGATACTGTGCGTGGTCTCTGCACTCGCTGTGGTAACAAGAACCATCCATTCAATAAATGCCCAGCTCGCAGCAAAACATGTTCGAAATGTGGATTTGAAGGACATTTCCGTTTACAATGTAAAACTAGACCATCCAAAAGAAAAATCGGCCCCGTCCCAAATATCACAAACCATAAATTGAAAAAGCCTAACAATGATTCCCACGAAACTGCTAAGAAGCATAGCAATGTAGATTACATCTTTAATATTGACTGTGACGAAGTTATAACATGCAATCTGGGGGGAGTAAACATTGACATCCTGATAGACTCCGGAAGCAAATGTAACATAATAAATGACACTACTTGGAATGACTTAAAGAGATGTAAGGTGACTGTTTCTAACCAGGAAAAAAAACCAGACAAGACTTTCAAAGCCTATGGGAGTGAAAACCCATTGATAGTTTTAGGCGCATTCGATGCAAACATAAAGGTTGGTGCCAAGTCTGAAAATGCAAAATTCTATGTTGTTAAAAATGGCACTAGGAATTTGTTAGGCAAGGATACTGCCATATCCTTAGGCGTTTTGAGAATAGGGCTAGATGTTAACTCAGTCAATGATAACGCCGTTTTTCCAAAATTCAAAAATGTGACGATCGATATACCTATCGATCCGACAGTAAGACCATTTTGTCAACCATATCGCCGAGTTCCCATACCGTTAGAAGAGAAAATCGAAACTAAAATACATGAACTAGTGTCGTCGGATATTATTGAACCAGTTGATAGCCCACCATCATGGGTTTCCCCTATGGTCCCGGTTCTTAAAAGTGATGGGGATGTTCGAATATGCATTGATAAGAGACGTGCCAATAAAGCAATAATTAGAGAAAATCATCCTCTTCCAACCATGGAACAACTCATCCCCAAGTTCAGGAAGGCCCGTATATTTTCAAAACTTGATATCAAAAATGCGTTTCATCAGATTGAAATCAGTGAGAGTTGTAGGTTCATAACGACATTCATTACCAGTCGAGGTCTTTACCGGTACAAAAGATTAATGTTTGGGATTTCATGTGCTCCCGAGTATTTTCAAAAAATATTAGAGAGGATGTTGTTGTCATGCGACGGTGTAGTCAATTTCATTGACGATATCGTTGTATTCGGACGTAATGAGGTAGTGCACGATACTAGGCTCAATAAAACACTAAACGTTCTCAAAGAAAATGATGTGCTCCTGAATGATAACAAGTGTATTTACAAAGTAGGACTCATACATTTTTTAGGCCATGAATTGTCTTGTGATGGAGTTAAGCCCCTGGACAAATATATTAAAGCGATAGAAACCTTTAGGCCACCGACAACAATAGAAGAGGTTCAAAGCTTTTTAGGCCTGGTAAATTTTGTGGGAAAATGGTTGCCTAACTTAGCAACTTTAACAGAACCGATTCGACAGTTATTGAGGCTTAAGTTAGGGAAAAACGCTGATATTACACAAAGCTGGAAGACTGAACAGTCAGAAGCCTTCAAAAATATTAAATCGGCTTTGTGTAATATACCAACGCTAGGATATTACGATCCAAATGATAGGACCCAAGTGGTAGCTGACGCAAGTCCTGTCGCTCTGGGAGCAGTTCTTATACAATATGACTCTAATGGGCCACGGATCATCGCTTTTGGCAATAAGAGTCTAACAGAATGTGAAAAACGCTATTGTCAAACAGAGAAAGAAGCTCTTGCTTTAGTTTGGGCAGTAGAACATTTTCGAATGTACTTATATGGCAAGGAAACATTTGAATTGGTAAGTGACCACAGACCTTTAGAGGTAATATTTGGCACCAATTCCAAACCTTGTGCGCGTATCGAGCGTTGGGTATTAAGGCTTCAATCTTTTAACTATAAGATAGTTTATAAGCCGGGAAAAACTAATATTGCCGACCCTCTTTCAAGATTATGCCCTATTAGTGATCCAGTTCCATTCGATAATGATAATTACGTTCATTTGGTTGTTGTTCAAGCCTGTCCGGTGGCAGTGTCACTAACTGAAATAAAAAACGCCAGTGAACTTGATCAGGATATTACGCTAGTGAAACAAAGTCTCCATGGCAACAAATGGAACCAAAGTGTTAGTGCTTACAGGCCATTTGAACATGAATTTTGTTTCCAAGATGAAATATTACTGCGAGGAAACAAAATTGTGGTCCCAACCAAATTGAGAGAACGGGTTTTATCAGCAGCTCACGAGGGTCATCCCGGGATCGTGGCGATGAAGTCTAGGCTACGTTCTAAGGTCTGGTGGCCCAAAATTGACAAAGACGCTGAAAATTATGTTAAGGCCTGTAAGGGCTGTACTTTGGTTTCCGCACCTAACCCCCCAAACCCAATGAAAAGACGCGAATTACCTTTGCAAGCTTGGATAGATGTAGCAGTAGACTATCTTGGGCCGTTACCTAGTGGACATTACCTATTTGTCGTAGTCGACTATTACAGTCGTTACAAAGAGATTAAAATATCGAAACAAATCGCGACGTCTGATACGGTTGCCATGTTAAAAGAAATTTTCTCAAGGCTAGGCATACCTGTTAGTATAACAGCGGACAACGGAAGGCAATTTACAAGTGATGAATTTAAACGGTTCTGCAACGAATTCGGCATTAAACTATTTCACAGTATACCCTATTGGCCACAGCAAAATGGTGAAGTAGAGCGACAGAACCGCGATATACTTAAGAGGTTAAAAATAAGTCAAGGCAATAAATCCAACTGGAAAGATGACCTTCTAAGGTATCTTATGATGTATAATGGTACTCCCCACTCAACCACAGGCAAAACACCCTCAGAGTTGTTTTACCAAAGGAAATTTAGGGACAAGTTACCATCGGTCATAGATTTAGAAAATACTGGATTCGACATGGAAGTAAGAGATAAAGATATAGAAATGAAAATGAAAGGGAAAGAGTACGCAGATAGAAAAAGAAGGGCTTCAGACAGTAGTATAGGTATAGGAGAAAGAGTTTATGTAAAAAATGTAATAAAAGAAAATAAGTTAACGTCTGAATTTAATGGCACCCCCATACTGTTGTTAGCAAAGAGGGAACAGATATTGAGGTGAGAAATGAAGACACGGGACAGCAGTATCGAAGGAACATTGTTCACTTAAAGAAAGTAGAAGGACAGTGGAAAGTTTGTGGCGGGACCGATGAAAAAGAACCTGAAAATGAAAATGTTTCGGATTAGAATGTATACGTATGAACGTGATAATAATTATAAGTAAATAAATAATATAAATAATATAAAATAATAATAATAAATATAATATAATAATAAGTACTAAATAAGACAGAAAATATAATAAACTCATAGAACCTAATTTATAATAATAAATAACAGTCAAGGTACTTACTCATGTACTTAATGTAAAATTATTAAATTAAAGTAATTGCAGATGAGATAACTTTTAAAATACTCTGCTTGATCAGTGATTATATTTTTATTTTCAATCTTTTTGATAAAAGAGAGATGTGATGACTACATATAAATAAATATATACATAATGCACGGACGGCGGCGCGGGGTAAGGAGAGGGGAGCGGGGTGCTACCTGTCATTACTCGACCGGCTGGCGTTCGGGCGTTGTGTGTGTGTGTCGCAATATATTTGTATAACTTATCTCCCAAAATCTGGACGTTACACCTGTTATATTGGATAGGGTACACGTTTTCATTTATTTCGACGACTGTATGCCTGGGCCGTGAGTCACGTTCCGAAGCGCACAGCAATAGCTATAGCTAGGGGCGCAAAATTCCGTTTTTTTTTTTTTATAGCCACTGCCATGCGTTTCCCTCTAGTCCCGGCCCAGAAAGGCTCTAAGGTAAGGCCACTTACTGTCTCGGCCAAGACTGTAAAAACACAAAACTTTTTATAAACAAGTATAACCATAGGTTTACTAACTACCTAATACGACTGCCACGCAGCAAAATAAAAATACCAACAGGCCTTTTAACAGGCCATTGTACACTAAACAAACACTTGACAATTACAGGTGCAACCGACAGCCCCTATGCAGGGGTTGCATGGAAGTGGAAGAGACGGTCGAGCACATGTTGCTGGCATGTCCATCCACAATTGAAACCAGGATGGCGATTCTGGGAGAAGCATCATCGAAACAGGAGCTCCTTGAACATCCAGGCCTCCTACTCCAGCTGGTGCAGGAGTTGGGTTGGCTGAAATAAGAGAGTGGGAGAAGGGGACATGCACAAAGGCCCCGCACATGTGGTGGGCCACGTGCAGGCACTTCAACCCCCTTATAGAAGAATATAATAAGGCCACTCACTGAGGTACTCCTTCATCTGCGGGTCCAGTGTCGTTATCATGGAGTCGACGGAGCTCTTCGCCTTCTCGGCGACGCGGTGGAGTATGCCGCCGCTCGCGACAGCTCCCTTCACCCACGTGAGCAGCCCCGCGCCGGGCATTATGTCGCCTGGGGGGCACAGACAGATAGCTATAATATTATACCAGAGACTATATATCCAATTGACTGCGCCTGCGGGGGAATACGGCTCGCCAAACATTTGTTGTATTCAACAAACGTTCGCATACGCAACCTATGTACGATGACGGGCCGCCAGACAGTTTCGCAGCGGCTGACCGATCACAGATCTCTTTCCTCGTCCCCCGCCGCCCGTAAATTGGTGAGTTGTGTTTCAAAGGAAATGTATATATGCGCTCTCCACTGGATAAGTACTCCTTGTATTATATTAATACAGATAGACCACCTAGAACAACATATGATACCGGCGTAAACTGAGATGCTACAAAAGCTTCTTTAGTTCGAGGCCATTATCGCTTGGTGCAGCACCATCGAAAACGTGGCACGGTATTATATTAAGAATTTTTTGCATGCATGAGCTGAAAACACTGAACATATTTTAATGTTAAGATCTTCTAATTTACTGTTTTCTTGCAAATGAAATTCATTATTAATTTCATTCATTTCATTCATTTCATTCGTTTCATTCGTTTCATTCATTTCATTCATTTCATTCATTTCATTCATTTCATTCATTTCATTCGTTTCATTCATTTCATTCATTTCATTTCATTTCACGCCACAATTACGTAATCACGTAGTGCTTTTTCTTTTCATTTCATAGAAATCCGGTACCTATGAAAGTCTTGTTTTGACAGTTCCTAAAAAGTATCTGTTTTGAGTAGAAGGCACAAGCCTGTTGTGCCTGACTTCCTTTTTCGTTAAATTTTCCTGTCATGCTTAGGTTTGTTGAAAACCATCTCTTTTTAGAGATAAGCTCGCCTTTGTACATATAATTTCACTAAATGTTGCATGTTTAATTTATCTGTGTGCAATAAAGTATAAATGAAATGAACAAAGGGGGAGACCACTGCTGGGAGAAACCTCTTTCAGTAGTTTGAGAAATTTTATATAATGTAGTATGTAATCTGGTGTGATATAGTGCTATATGTAGGATGTGTATTTTGTATGTTCGCACGCGGCATGATTATTAGTGTTTTTCAATATTTTCCTTAATCTAACAGGATAAAATTACCTCATGCATGTTAGTTGAATATTTAATATGACTTTAGTCAAAACAAACTCAGAGAAAACATACATACAGTATTGCATGTTAGAGAAACATACCAAGTTCATGTGTCTCCGTTTCTGGTGTTGAATCCGCTAGTGATACCGGCGACTGAGTGGTGGCTTGTGAACTGTCTGGAGACCGGATGCCCACTATAGGCTCCCCCTTGCTCAACGGGATTGCAGGACTGAAATTTCAGACATGGATGTATTTGATGCATACTTCACACGCACTATGGTGAGCATATTTTTTTTTCTTTTCAAATTTATTACTCTGAAAAACATTGTAAGGAACTTTTTAACAACTTTGAAATGAAATGTTTATTAGGATCGTTAAAGATGCTGGTTACACAGTCATTGATAACTAAAAACTAGTACTATTGGTTTTTAGGTAGGTATTTTACAGTTGTATTTTAATTTTATGCGGGTTGTGTCCAATAAAATAACCAAATATGTCTAGGAACAAGTCTGTAGTTATGTAGGTACTTAAGTACCTATTATGTACAAAATGGCTTGACAAACTCAGATTTTCTTTTTGTTTAATTATAACTAAAGTATAGGTAAAAAACTAAACTACCTACAACTAAACTAGGTCAAAAATTTCACCCAGATCGCTGCCGGGCGGGAGGGTGCCCAAAACGCTGGCACCGTTACCTCACTGTATCGCAATGCTAATGTGTTGAACAATGTAGGTGCCAGCTCTCTGGTCCCCTGACGCTTCGACGAGCCGCTTAGATATATCTTTAAGTGCTCGTCGGGCGTCAGGGCCCCACAGCCCGAGGGTCTCAAAACCGAACGGCACAAAAATATATTCTTCACCAAGTGCGGCATACTTGCGTCGTTTGAGACCCTCTGCCGCTGCCACCGCAGCGCCGGCCGTGGCAGAGGCCGCTGGTAGGTGACACGGGGCCAGCGTGTCTACGCAGGTCGGGTCCCAAACCAGCGACCTTGCCAGGGAATGAGCATCATTCCGTCTGGCCTCTTGCCATCGTTGCGCGCCAGGCCGCTCGGTTCGAGAATTAATTAATTAATTCTTTAAGCTAAATATGGACGTTCATACATGAGTACATGTGCCTTTTTAAACTTGTATGGTAAAAGTTGTGATGGTTTTATGGTTTTGTTTGGTTTACCTAAACTCTTCTGTCTCTTGTGGGGCCACATTAATGTGTGGTTGTGCTGGTAACATCTGGGGGGCAGTAGTGGTGGTTTGTGGGATAGCTGGAGGCTGGGGTGCGGCCACCTGCAATAACAAAGGTTATTTATCAATATTATATTTTCTAATATTGCATATTTATTCTTTAAACATAGCACATACATAGCTTCTGGCTGGCCCCACACTAGGATACTCTGTGTTGCGGGTACCAGAAACAGCGACATCACAAACATATAAACATGCAAGACCTGGAGATATATTTTTGTTTTTACATAATTAAGTAGGTATATTTCTACATTAATTTGATAAATAGGACAATTAAATTACAACATTATTGAATATGGGGAGTTGATAAGGCAGGACACCAGCTAAACTCAGGCAGTTGATTTATCTTTTATTGTGCCTAATTCACCCCATAATAAGGATAGATTTTGTAACTATTATTTATAAAATTTGTTATAAAACTAATTTGAAAATCTGTACTGAGAGCCCGGTTGGAGTGTAGATAAGAGGGTGCCAAGGAAAAAAAACTTAGAAACTTTTTCGGTAGGGGCTTCCACCCCCTTAACAACACTCTGACCTAGAGCCCTTTACCCCTGCTGAGGGGTGCGTTGACATGATGAGATGATAATGAATACAAATAGGTATGGGTGCTTTGTATGCTAACAGTTCCCACAGTAAATCATACTGCACTGGTAAGTATTCCCAATAATTTCCACTATACCAACAAACCAACCACAGAAACCGCAGGACTCGTGATGAAGTTCGGCAGTTGTGAAGGGGGCGCCACACTCGAAAGCAAGTTCCCTGCGGGCGCTACGGGGGCCGGCGCGTCGGGAATCTTACTTTTCTTCTCTGGGTTATTCATGATACAATCTGAAGCTATTTATCTCTTGAAGTATTTGGTCTTGTGCTGTGGAAACCATGTGCTTTTAGTATTTTAAACTACTTCGGGAAGGTATATGAATGGTTGCGTTGGGTATGGACCGGTTCTGAAGCCTAGAAGCACTAATTTCTGCAGCTGCGATGCGAATATCAATGGACACGTAGTCTCATTTTAGTTAACACGTAAATACTACTTTCGGAGTCAAATAAACTAGGAATTCGTATGATAACATATCGGTGGAAGGCTTAGCTACAGGTTAAATGAATCGTTTCTGTTTGTAAAGGTACCTTTCCTGATAAAAACAAACAAAATTACAGCAGCCACAAACAAGCAAACAGGTTCTTGACGTTTGTTTACGTTTTTTGACAGCTGATGAAAATGTTGCAATCGTAAAATAAGTGGGTACATAAATAAATAATGGAATGATTGAAACGAACACGCCCACCCGCCTCTTCCTTTCATTCCACACCACATGTCGTAAGTTATACTTTTTACTTTATTTTAGTTATTACTCTATGCAATACTGTGACGTTGTCATGTAAAAAACGATGGTACGAATAAACAAGCAGAATAAAAAGATGTGCTTTTTAATATAATAATACCCATAGCGATAGCGAACGAATTAAAATATAAAGTTCTAAGGCTAAACACCACAGTATAAAAATTAATGAACCGGCAGGCATGTGACACTCCGCTCTTTACCTGCAAAGCCACAAGTAGATTCACGGCCCCGCTGCACGGCCCGACTCAGTGGGTTGCCGAGCGCCGCCGCCCGGGTTGCACGTTCCGTTCTATCTAGCCCCGCGCGCCACACACGTTTCTTATTAAAATGAAGGCGAAGAAATACTGCATGCTTTGTTTGATGACGTTTCGTCACTGCATAGATGAATAAAGGTCACAGTCCTACTCTGAGGTCCTACTGACTGTCGATAGGTCGATAGGATATCTGGCATCTGGCCATTATGTAAAAGGTTAGGTAGGGACCTATACTACCTACATTAAATGTTATTCACAAATCTAGAATAATAATAGTAAGTGGTTCATCGTAGTTAGTAGTTAAGTAAATATCCAGTTTTATTTGTTACAAGCAAGAGACAACCCTTAGTTTCACGAGCCGCTTCAGACGAGGATAGAGTTACGCGACAGAAAGAGAGGCAACTTTTAGGCAAGTAATCGAAGTGCGGGCGCCGCGCTACACAGCACAAATTGTACTTTGTTGCGTTGTAGCAAGGGTCGCTTTTTAGTTGAACGATTATGTACAGTGTCCAATCTGTTCCTAACTCTTTATTAATCTGTGGAACCGGCTAAAAAGCCTAATTTTAATTTATAGTTTTCATAAATCTTCAATACGAAAATCAGCAATATTTACGCAGAAAAACTGTAAATATTAGGAAATTACAAACCGAGACCGTTCGAAGACCTCCATGCAAGGCCATAGGCCATTGATGCAGCAGATTATGGTATCGTACAAAAACACAGCGATTGAATACGTCACAATCACAAACGTCAAACGATCGCATCGTCGTCGGCGGATACAATATCTGTTTTTGGAAATAGATTAGGATAGAAACTGTATTGTGCATACTTTGGCTTTGTCGCTCACTGCTGTGACTAATACGCTAATCCTGATGATGTCCGAAACGCCCGACACCCCGCCTTTCAGCACCGTCGACATCAACAACGGGAATGGAGATGACGAGGACCTTTTTGCTTCAGCCGTCCAGGTATCGTATTGGAATCTTTTTCCAACTTTATCCGCCCCCCAAACGCGAGCCGGTCAGATGACGACGCCCCCTAAACTATCCCAAACTCCTGTTGAAAATGGTCAATATGAATGAATATTGCACAAATGTAGTGGCTCATAGATTCACAATTGAATACTGTTCACTGCAACAGTCGTCGTTGAGTGGCAAACAATGGATTATCAATTTATGCCTAGAGTTTTATGACACCTTACAATGATGCTTACATACCTATTGTTGCTTTATCATCACCCTTGGGTCAATATACTTGACAATATTGTACATACATACCATTGTAGTGTTACTGAATTAGTAATAAAAGATAATTTATGCAAATAAACTGCATCTCACCTATACAGGTACATTTTCATATCATGCAATATGTAGTGTACCTACTATAAATATTTAATTTTTAAACAGTTGTTTGTATGTTTTGTTCAAACAAAAATATAACATCTCTGCATATCCCTGCAATAGATTAGTTTATCTGGGACTCCCAAGCACAGTCTCTTGAATCTTATATGTATGTCTCATTTCAATTCAATGAATTGGTCAATTAAATAAAAAGGTTCATCCTACACAAAAAAACAGGTAATTTTGACTACTTCATATCTTTAAAAGAATGTAATGCCACATTCAGATTGTAAAGAATTTATTATGTGATTCTCTAATGATGAATCTCATTATAATTAAGACAAGTAATAAAATATAATAATGACACCTTTTCCTTTATGGCAGAGGCATACTGGCGGCCACAATGAGCCAATTACTATTCTCCATTTTGTGTGATGAAGGGCTAGCTAATATAATTAATTTTATTATTATTAATTTAATTTTAGGAGGTCAGTTTAGACCAGGAGGTCAGCCTGGACGCAGATGTCAATGGTGCCTCGGAGAGCCTCGACAAGGTGACACTAACTGACCCGGTGCTGTCCCCTAGTGCCAGTTCCGTCAACAGTGCCATCATGGAAGAGGTGAGCGCTAGAATTTACTTTTGGGTACCAAATGAAGGGTATCTTAATTTATGTCTGTCTAAGAACTTTGATAAATTGTTTTTTAGATTCTATTGTACCTAGGCAGTTTTCGAGGACCTGGAATTGTTAATTTGTTACGTATTAACACTACCGAGATGGTCCTTATGCGGCCATGGGACCCAAGGGTATCAAGGAATAAACTTATGGAACCCCAATCCAAAAATAAAAATAAAACTATTTTGAGTAATTTCTCTAGAAAACTCAAACCAAAGGGCTGTATCCATTTAAAACTAAATAATTATGTATGTTCCAGAGGCCTTCCTCTAGAGACGTGAGTAAGAACTTGACCAATAGAAAAATAGTTGTGCTAACTGAAACATAATTTCAAATATATAATTCATAAACTCCAAAACAGTTAAAATTAACTGCTGCATAATGTTTTGGTTAATTATTCAATTACAACAGGTACCAATTATTATTATTAGCTTCAGGTTACACCTCGCACATTGCTCAGTTCACTCTGTCCTTGTGTTTATTTCTTTTGTCTTCATGAATTACTCATCATTGTAGATAAAGCCCAGTCATGTGGAACACTTATCATTTTTTGGCTAACTGTAGATTTTATGTATAGTTTACAGAGTTACTAATTTTGCGTTTGGAATGATTTTATTTTACGAAAAAAGTTTACTTTCATTTATTAATGTTTGCAAAAATAAAGAAATTATCTATGGTTACTTATTGCTTGATCCCTTTCGAGGCATATTGACTACTGCTATCTTTATTTACTAGTTGTGATGTGAAGATGTTAATTTATTAACTCCTAACATATTATCACAAAACTAATACATATTCCCGCCTTTTCCTATACTGGGTGTGAAAGGCACAGTTGCCATTGTGCTGACGAGTGAACAGTCCATCGCCCAATGCCGCAGCTCTGTAGAATTTAAGGTCACGCCATAAGAGCATCTTTCCATATAATAAATCACTAAATATTAAATCGTTTACCAAGAGAGTAAGGAACAATTTTTGAGACGATAGTGTTTTTTGAATCCAGAGCGAGCGAGGGATTCAATATACATCAACTCGAGCTTAAAAAGGTATTTCATGTTTGCCAGATAACAACAGACCGAGCCAACAACATACTGATCACAATCACAGAACCACAGAAGATCGGCGAAGGCATGAGCTCCTATGTGGCGTACAGGGTGATCACAAAGACCAACATGCCAATATTCAGCAAGCACGACTTTGCAGTGATGCGGCGGTTCAGTGACTTCCTCGGACTCCATGATAAGCTGTCAGAAAAGTTCCTGAGATCGGGCAGGATTATACCGCCGGCGCCTGAGAAGAGTATTGTTGGTAAGAAACTACAAACTGAAATGTATGAAATAGTTCAATAATAATAGTTGTTATGGGCCCCGGAGACGATCAAGTAGGCCCGTCAAGTGACTTGAGTCAAGTCTTCAAGTCTACGCGGTAAACGACCAATATTCGTCAAGTGACTTGATCAAGTCTTCAAGTCTACGCGGTTAACGATCAATATTCTCTTTAACAGACTTGACAAGTGACTTGTCATGCCTACTGGATCGTCTCAGGGGCCCATTAGCTTTGTTTACGTGTCGACGCATGCGCGTGGCACTCGCCCTGCCCCCCGACTATGATGTCATCAAGATGCGTCTTTACGCTTGTAATAAAGAGTTGTACGATTTTATTTTCAGAATTGTGAATATCGTTAGTACCCCGGTAAGTTCCTGAAAATTAACAAAAGGATATTCCTGAATAATATTCAGCCATTCAGGGATGTGTATGGCTAGGTGCGATGACTGTACGCTGCTGGGGCGCTAGCCCATACATCGTTTCGCCATGTCCTTTGATATTCTTCTTTTCACCACCATTCAAACGTCCAATCCGTTCTCGCAGGCACAACCAAGCTCAAGATGACGTCAACCCCCTCCATGGAGAATGCCAACGGCCCCCCCACGGCGGCCGGTTCAGCGCAGTCGCAGTTCGTGGAGCGGCGACGTGCGGCGCTCGAGCGGTTCGTGAACAGAGTCGCGCAGCACCCCGTGCTGTGCGTCGATCCGGACTTCCGCGAGTTTCTGGAATCAGGTGGGGATGCTGAATAATAAAAGGGGGGGGGGGGCTGAGCTCCCTTAATATTTTTTTAAGTCGTCAAATTGGGCGTTATCTTGGCTTGACTCTTGCCCTCAAGTGGCGTCTCTACCGCGACGGAGAAATATTTGTCAGCTGCGGTTGTATTCGGTACAAGAAGGGGGAATGTGCTCCCCCGCGTTTTATTTTATTTGGAAAACTTACAGCTAGTACAATTTGAAATAGATAAGACAAGTGATTATGACTAAGCCAATTAAAAGTTATCATAC
>OY735271.1:7708127-7799301 GCA_963457715.1 Argyresthia albistria | reverse complement strand
TAACCAGAAAGAAATAAAGAAAAGAAAGAAATAAAGACAGATAGAAAGGAGGGAGGGAGGGAGAAAGACAACCAACCAACCTACCGGCAAACCAACCTGCTAACCAACCAACCAACCAACCAACCAACCAACCAACCAACCAACCAACCAACCAACCAACCAACCAACTAACCAACCACCCAACCAACATACAAACTATGCTCAGCCCGCTGAGAGAATGTGATCCTGACACATGCCTCTATATGTCCCGCGCTAATTGTCACTCTATCTCACTCCCACAAGTGATAACGAGACTGAGGTGGAGATGGGCGGGACACTTGGCTAGACGGGAGGACGGACGGTGGACCAAAGCAGTCACGGAGTGGTGGCCACGGGGAGCGACAAGGCCAGTGGGCAGACCACCGGCCCGATGCTCCGACGATATCATCAAGTCGTCGGGATCCCACTGGGTGCGATTGGCACGGGACCGGGGAGATTGGCGCTATAGAGAGAGGCCTATGCCCAGCAGTGGGTCGATGTGGGCTGAGGATGATGATGAAAACAACTCTTATTGATCTTATTATAGGTAAAATTAAGCTCACTATGGAATGGAGTATTAGGTACTCTCGTAAGTATATTGTTGTACACAAAGGTCTACCCTTGCTGATATATCAAACTCTCTCATCGGAACTTGGTTTACTGGAAGAGATCTCTTTTTAGAGATAAGCTCGCCTTTGTACACTGTTTTTATTTACTTTTTGTCATTCCAATTAATTGTGTGCAATAAAGAAAAAAAATGTATTTGATTGAAAAATGTTGCCATGGTGATGTATCTCAACGGTATCGGATTTGAGTCGCAAAAAATGTTGGAAGCGACGATAAATTAGTCATCCCGGTTGACTCATCCATTCCATTTACTCTTACCACAGGGTGCTCATCCCATTCTAATTAGAATTAGAAACCCTTCGTAAAAAAGAGATGGCGTGAGGAGTAATATTTGTACTTTGAACGCCATGGTTTCAGTTGACATACTTCTAGGTGGCGCTAATCTTAGAATAAATCCCATATATCTTAGCGCCGTCTCGTGGTATTTGCAATTTTTCGATGGTGCTGAACCAAGCGATAATGGCCTCGAGAGAAAGAAGCTTCCGTAGCATCTCTACTGAGTTTACGCCGGTGTCATATTTTGTTCTAGTTGGTCTATCTGTATTAGTATAATATTAAAGTATCTTTACTTAAACTTTATTGCACAGAAAACATAATACAGACACTTAGTATCTGTGGTCTTACTAAACTTCCTGCCATCTCATCATCACTAGAACCATAAAAAAAAAGTATCGAAGAAGACCTGTTCCCTCGATGAAAAAACTTTTTACTTAAAATCTAACAAGTTGCCCGCCCACCGCCAGATCGAGCACCTGCGCGTGGAGCAGTCGAACACGGACTTCTTCGTGCTGACAGAGCACGTGAAGGACTACCTCGGACTCATCGGCGCCATTAAGGACGTGTTTCACGAACGGGTCAAGGTAACGCCACATAACATATAACTCCGTCATCAAAAGCTGGCATGTTCAACACATTAACACGTTGCGCTTGTGTATTGTCTGTGAATAAGCGCGCGGCGGCGGCGTGACGTTGCACTGCATGGGCATCGAGAATAGTCTGTCTGTCTCTCTCGCGCGCGTTAAAACTTATGAGTATGGAGGAGACAGTTATTGTTTTGCTTTTACTGCTGCTTATAAATACGGTATTGGCCTCATTTTAGAAGTAGTTTTAAAATAAATGTTATTACATTTTAAGCGCACTACATTAATATTTCCGGGATACCTTTTGTAGTTTCAATAAAAATTAATAATGTAGTTGAATTTGAAAAAACTGCGCCAGAAACGTTGTATTTCTAATGCCGCCGGTCACATGACTCGCGTGACGTCACATGCCCGCCATCATTATGATTCAGTCAAGCAAGATCTCAGAGACGAGCGTGTGACGTCACCAGAGATATAAACGTCAGACAGAGCGTTTTCGTCGTGTTTTCGTCACAGATTATATTTCGATAGTTTATATTATACATTTTTATTCCTGGAATCCGTAAAAAATAAACATATTTTACTCTAAAATATAATGAAATATAGACATATTTCGAGCCGCAACATCACGGTCACAGACAGCCATCATGATAGCCGACCCCCGATAGGAGATGGCACTCAAAGAAGAAGATAGATAGCCGACCTCCGACAGGAGATGGCACTCGAAGGAGAAGATAGATAGCCGACCTCCGACAGGAGATGGCACTCGAAGGAGAAGATAGATAGCCGACCTCCGACAGGAGATGGCACTCGAAGGAGAAGATAGATAGCCGACCTCCGACAGGAGATGGCACTCGAAGGAGAAGATAGATAGCCGACCTCCGACAGGAGACGGCACTCGAAAAAGAAGATAGATAGCCGACCTCCGACAGGAGATGGCACTCGAAAGAGAAGATAGATAGCCGACCTCCGACAGGAGATGGCACTCGAAGAAGAAGATAGATAGCCGACCTCCGACAGGAGACGGCACTCGAAGGAGAAGATAGATAGCCGACCTCCGACAGGAGATGGCACTCGAAAGAGAAGATAGATAGCCGACCTCCGACAGGAGATGGCACTCGAAGAAGAAGATAGATAGCCGACCTCCGACAGGAGACGGCACTCGAAGGAGAAGATAGATAGCCGACCTCCGACAGGAGATGGCACTCGAAAGAGAAGATAGATAGCCGACCTCCGACAGGAGATGGCACTCGAAGAAGAAGATAGATAGCCGACCTCCGACAGGAGATGGCACTCGAAGGAGAAGATAGATAGCCGACCTCCGACAGGAGATGGCACTCGAAGGAGAAGATACATTTTTACGCTACTATCTGATAGGATTACCACATTTTGTCGAATATTTTTAATGTTGTCCAAAACTGTATTATAGAGTGATCTTTTTTACATACGTGTGACGTTTCAATCGAAGGCGTTATTGTAATAACTATTTTAGATTTTTGAACATAATGTTTAGTGAAATTGCATTAGTGTGAGTACTGTGAACGGCTGAACCAACTACGCATTGGTTCCCAGGTGTTCCAGAACTGGCAGCACGCCCAGATGCAGCTCACGAAGCGACGCGAGAACAAGGCCAAGGCCGAGCTCGCCAACCGACCCGACAAGGTGGAGGTGGCGTCGGGCGAGATCATCGATGTGAGTACGACATATCCAACCTCCCTCCGCCGTACCTCATTCCGACTTCATGTCAGAGTTAGGACAACGCGGGGGAGCAAGTCCATATGAAGAAACACAATAAAGTAATTGCTAATCACGCCATCTTCATTTCCCAGTGGGAGTCAAAGGTAGAGCGCGGCCAGCAGGAGTTCGACCAGATCTCGCTGATCATCAAGAAGGAGGTGGAGCGCTGGGAGCGCGAGCGCGTCGGCGACCTGCGCAGCACCGTCGTGCGCTACCTCGAGGAGCACATGAAGCACCAGGCGCAGGTAACTAGCAGTGCAGCGCAGGCAACAAGCAGCAGGCTCAGGTAACGAGCAGTGCAGCGCAGGTAACAAGCAGGTGAAGCACAGGCAACAAGCAGGTGAAGCGCAGGCAACAAGCATCAGGCGCATGTAATCACAGTTGTTCAATAGTAGGTAAACAAATATTTAAGCAGTTAAATCAATCAGTCAAACAATCAATCAATCAATGAATCAATGTATCAGTCAGTCATCTCTGGATCTGGATCTCACAAGTTAGCGCTTATTCTTCGTCGGAACTTCTGAGGTTGTGGGCCATTGTATTAATAGGATATCAAAAGCGCCTCAATATTGTTGTTTAAAGTAGTGTTATTTGTTTCCAGGCGATCCGCTACTGGGACTCTTTCCTGCCGGAAGCGCGGGCGATCAAATGAGTCGGGAAGCTGCGCCGCTAACTCTAGCGTCGCTTCGCGGGCTGCGCTCGACTCTCGACCCTAACCGTGCCCCAGCCCCAAACTGCTAAATATCATAATCCTATATCACAATCTCTCGGTAAGTTGATTTTCACATCGGATATGTTCGGCTGTCTTCATAATTCCGAACATTTCCGAATGGCAGCAAGCGGCTTTGACCATTCGGGTACAATGACAATATTTCTCGCTATGAAAAAGGGACGTGGCGATACAAACAGGTCTATAGATTTATCTCGTTTTTGTAACGCGAACTTTACCAGATTGACGTCGTCATTCGGAAACGTTCGGAGTTGCGAAGATAGCCGAATCGGCTACGGAACTACACGAATTTTTTCCGGATTCCGGATGTAAACATTTGGAATGCATCGAGTAAGTAAGCGTACCGATGTTTTAGTGACTGCTCTACACTAACTTACTTTTTTGATATGTCAGATTAGAAGCTTATCTCACAGGGCCAATGCCAATAATCTTTCGTTTCCGGCAGTCCATACGCAGACTAAAGTTTTGTAGATTTCAAACATTGTTTTGTAATAAACCACCAAAAAGATCCAATTCCCCGTCCACACTCACATATTTTAACATAGCTGTACTAGAAAATAGATAGGTAGCTCAAGTGATCTACTCCTCTGCACTAAAATACAACTGTAATTCACAAAGTATAAAGCTCATATTTGTACGTCGTCGCAGTCACTTATTGAGAAAGACTGTTGAGGTATACTGCATACAGTATTTTTGTTTTCTCTTGAAAGTTGCGGCAAATGGTCTCTACAATTATATGGCCACTTATAAAGGGGTTCCGTGATGATTCGGGTAAAGAAAAGAGAAAGCGATACATGCCTATAAATCTGTCTCTTTTTCATAGTCTGAACCCTTGACATAGCGCGGTATACAATGATGTGGTATATGTATGTCAGTATGTGATTAGCAATTTATTGGCATCTATTTCGGACTCGTTTATTTGGTCCGTCAGCTAGCAACAGAATATAATCAGACTGTACATAACTATTAAGTTAATCCTTTATATCCCTATTAGCTTTACCCTTATTGTATGTATAGAAAATCGTGATCTTTGCATAGCAATTGAGATTGGAAGAGATAACAAAATATTGAAAAGTATAGATATCGTGATTGAATATTAAGTGTCAAAAGTGTATTTACTATGTCTAAAGTATGTAATTTATGTATATTGATATTGTACAGTAAATTCCGTGGTAGGGTTTCAAATAAGTGCACATCATGTAACAAAACAAAAACAGGACGTTATGTCTTAAATGTTATATTTTCCATTCATACCACTAGATGTCGTCAATCACAGCATCACGTCATTTAATTAAATTTAGTTTTTTGTTTCTAGTCATCAGCCGAAACGAAAAGCTTTTGTTTTAATATACAGGGTGTTGTGTTAAGTTACGCCGAGATCACAGGTTGTTATTTACACGGCACTGAAGCTAAAGTAAAAACAGTAAAAAAAATGAAAAAAAATTAAAATTAATAACCGGCCAAGTGCGAGTCGGACTCGCGCACGAAGGGTTCCGTACCATTATCTATAAAAAACCGCAAAAAAATAATGTATGGGAGCCCCCCTAAATATTAATTTAATTTTAATTTAATTATTTATTTTTTAAGTAAATAATATACTAAATATATTGTGAACATTTTAAGCGTCTACCTGCTACCATTATCAATATCGAGCAAAAATGAGCAAAAAAATCACGCTTGTTGTATGAGAGCCCCCCTTAATATTAAATTTCTTTTGATTTTTAGTATTTGTTGTTATAGCGGCTACAGAAATACATCATCTGTGAAAATTTCAACTGTCTAGCTACCACGGTTCATGAGATACAGCCTGGTGACAGACAGACGGACGGACGGATGGACGGACAGACAGCGAAGTCTCAGTAATAGGGTCCCGTTTGGCACCCTTCGAGTACGGAACCCTAAAATACATGAAAATGTAGCCTGAAAAGAGGCGCACGGGGCGGGGTGGGGATCAGGGCGCGGAGGGGAGTCTGTTAGCACTCGCGCGCGGTGGCAAGCGGGGGTATCCACAATTTTAGGTAATTTCAGGAAAATCTTCAGATGGTAAGTTATGAATGAATGAAAATTAGATAGGTAGATAAAAGATTTATTAATTAGACAGTACATACAACACATAAATTACAACAATAAGAATAACAATAATTATTGTTATTCTTATTGTTGTAATTTATGATTATAATCAATAAAATACTATTAGCAACATATTCACAATAATTAACAACAAAACACAATAAAATCAAGATTTCTGGTAAGGGTCACTATGTGGTCATGTGATTGTACCGCGACAATGAAATGTCCCTGACTCGGCAATGTCACAGACTCGTCTGTGACGCTGGTATTCTGCCAGGGCCAGAACTGACGCACAGCGGTGGCTCAAGTACACAATGTTAATTAAATTAATAATTTACATATTACATATTAATGTAAATTAGGTAAGTATAAAAATAAAAAATAAAAATATTGAAAAATCTAATCATAGTTAAATATAAATTATGATTGTACTGTGAATTAAAGATTGAATTGAAATAATTATGCGAGGGAAAATTAAAACATTTCTTTTTGACATGACATCGATACGTAAACTATCGACCCTAAGTCGGGCGTAACTTTACAACTCAACACCCTGTATATCATCGATTTTAACCATATGTACAAAGTTATTTCATTAAATAGCTTATTCTGAAGTGGTGCACTCACACAATTTCGAAATATTTAGCATTTAGTAACCTATCTTTTGCTCATTCCTTTTTGTGTATATTAACAGGTTACTTATGTTTCCTAATAGATGAAGTTCCATAAGTTAATTTATATTTTCTTTGTCGTCATAGCGATGCGATGTTGAAAGGGCTAGTCATATGTTGTGGTTACTCAGTTTAAAAGAGAAGTAAACTTTAAACACATTACAACTATAAATTGCAAAGAAACTAGCCCGTTTACCAGCACTAGTTGGTATCTCAATAATATAAATAAATATTGGGTATTGCATATGAAAAATTGTATTCTAGAGAATAATTACATGTATATACTTACTTTAGATATGTATTATGATAGGTAGTAGGATACGAATAAAATTTATGGTCTACTGTATTCCTTATTTTTTATATTGCCAAATATATTTAGTGGTAACTTTATCGTGTATAATGAGAAGGTTTAAATATCTTGTTTCTATATTGTCATAAGATGAAGAAGTAAGTAAGTTCATTGAAGCAGGAGATTCTTAATAATGAAATAGTTTTAATACATTTGGTGTCTTGTTCGGTTTTTCTTTGTTAAACAAGAGCATGGAACAAAATGAACAAACTATAAATAAAATAACGACAGACTGCCAATAACTAATTCTAGCTCTCGTTATCTTATTTTTGTTATAAATATTCATGTAAACTAAATTAAATATATTCGTTTGATTAGCATGACATATTGCAAAATTGAACTGAGGTTAAATCTCTATCAACCATTGCTATAGCTGTTTTGTCTTATTTGTCGGTAACTAAATACACACGAATATTGATTCGCTTAGTTTAGCTAGAACCTTACTGCTTACAAAGAAATTGAAATTATTGTTATAATATAATGTTTATATAAGGTATGTGGACTGTGTTTATACCTGATTCTATTCCATTTAGTTATTGTTTATGATGAAATTATACTTTTAATGTAAAGCAGATCTTTCATTCTCGGGACCTATATAATATAATAAAGCTTATTATTGTTTTATGTAGGAGAAATTACCTACCAACCTGTCGCCAAAGCTCAGGAGATAAAATTGTTGAGCCCATTAGACCCAATGGGTCACTCGGGAGGAGTACTTCTATTCTTATCATCTCCCTGTGAATAATACTTTATGTATGTGTATGTTCATGTCAAAGTAAACTAAAATTGGTTTGTCATGTAGATTTTCCACAAAATTAAAATAATCGGTTAAGTGCGGGTCGGTATCGCACACGAAGGGTACCGTACCATCGTACAACAAATCAAAAGCACTCAAAACAATAAAAAAATAAACAAAAAGAAAATTTAAAAAGTTTATGCCTTCACGAGATTTGAACCGACGACGACCTCCGGATTGAGAGTCTACACTACATCATACCGGCTAACCACAACCATGTGGGTTGACGCGAAATATGCTATCATATTTAAATGTGTAGTATATGTGTCTATGACATGGTTGCTATGGCAATAAATAAACAGTTTCAGTCAAGATCTCCATTTTGAAATGCGTAAGTGTATCTAAACACGTCTCTTGTATCGGGGCCCCCTTTAATTTGCAATATCTCTCGTATTTCAGTATTTGTGGTTGGTGCGGCAACAGATATACACATTCTGTGAAAATTCCAGCTTTCTAGCTATTACGGTTCGTGCAGACGGACCCGGTGACAGACAGGACGGACGGACGGACAGACGGACAGCGAAGTCTCAGTAATAGGGTCCCGTTTGGCACCCTTCGGGTACGGTACCCTACAATAAACCTGCGATAATCCTTAGCCAGTGATTGATTGTTGTGATACTGATTAGATTTAAGTTTAGCTGTTTTAAAGGATAGTTGCGTCATTTAAGCAGGCATACAGTAAATGCATGTATATAAGTATATCTACACAGCATTATTATGTGTCATTAAACGGATGTTGCTGTTTTGACTCATTATCGTTTCTTAGTACGTAATCGTGCCTGTACACATCATACAACCCCACCAGTTTTCTTGGCACCTCTCTCTCTCTCTCTATCTCTCTGTCTCTCTCTCACTCTTCATGGGCGTATGCGTGTTGCATCCATGGTCTTATTTTAGAATTATTAACTTACCGCCGTTTTCAATAACCTATCTATCTTCAATCTGCAGCTAGATAGGGTCAAATTTGACATAAGTTCCATAGCGCAACTGTCAAATCTAACTCTAGTAATGTGAAAAACATGGATAGATAGCTTATTGCTAATGGACGTTATACGAAATCCTATTAATATAAATGAAACCTCGCACACCTGCCGCGCACGTTGTATCCGAAACAGGAGAACGATAAGCTCGCCATTGTATACTTTATATTACCTACCGTACCTACTTTGTTAACTTTTTTTGTGTGCAATAAAGAAATTATGATTATGATATGAGAACCACAAAAGCACAGAAGAGAGAATAGTACTCCGTACAGAACGGCCACTTCCTTCCCTGCGCTGATTCAGATACCGCACCCCACCCCTGGCGTCAAAGGATTGGTTAGAGGATCAATAGACAGGGCTGAACGCCGGACGAGTGACGACGCGTATACTTTAATATCGCTGCATTTGCCGCGCCACCAGCCCTAGCAAAGTTTACGCACACATTTGCACGTATACAAACATCATTTGGTTATGTAATAGTAATAGGTGATTATTTTACGAGCGTTCTATGGAGTGTCCTAGGTGTGACAAAAGTATCCGATCCGTAGGAAAGTCTACTATAGTCAGATACAGCGTGGATAACCGAAATAAAGTCGCGTTACGCATTCATTTTCCATTCCCGTAGTTACGAAATTGCACCCCTAATGAGTAATGAAATGACCCTTGTTTAACATCCCTTTCTGTGACGGAGTAAAATCAAGCAACGCAGACGCTAATTAACCCAATGAGTGTATTTGATGGCTCAAAATCTTGGAAGTGATGCCGACTCATAATGCAATAAATAAAATCAAAGTCACTTATCGCCTTAACCAGTCTCCGATTTACACTAAGTAATTACCTATAAGATAAATTCAATATGAAACCAACAAGTTCCAGTACATACGTGGACGAACTCCACTTGTGATTCGCCTGATAAAGTTCTGGGTTATCTGTTCACTAGATAACACAAAGCATATAAACGATATCCTGGATATTGACTATTGTTGTTTTTGTTCACAAACGAAATCGAAAAAGGTGAGTTGGTTCAACCTTTGCTATATTGCTGTGATTGTGAAATCAGTGTTTATGTATCAAGTTTCAAGTTCAAGTTCAAAATTTTTATTGACCATAAAATCATACATATTACTTAGTCAACGTCAATATAATATAAATATTTTTGTATACTACCGCCCGTTCGGAAGTTGTGGGCTTAGGGATGGAGCAAAGAAGGGCAAGAAACTCCCCCGTACCTCTTTTAAAATATCAGAGCCTTAAAATAACAATGTTATGTATTTCTACTTAAGTCTAAGGAAATACACCGAGGAGAGACGTACTGACTCAGTCCATCGCCCCTCTTTGGATTTCTGTGCGCTGAGATGACCATGCAGTTTTGTCATCCAAATCTACCCATCATATTCGAAGAAGAATACTCATCGTTAAATTATCACCATCAAAGTAATAGGAAGGTATAGGTGCCGTCATCCACGAAAACGCGTGACGTAGCTATTTGCATCTTTCTCTTTCATCGGGGCACTCTGCTGAAATGAAAGACAAAGATGCAAATAGCTACGTCACGCGTCTTCGTGGATGGCGGTATGAAGGAAACTCTTGTATAGGGCTCTTAAGGCCGTCTGCCGATTATGTGGTCTGTTGAATGCCGTGTAGCCATCCTCAGCAGTAGGTTCTCTTAACAGCCTCATGATGAGCCTGAGAAACAATCGCTATCCTAACGCCATCTACGCAACTATGTGTTAATTTATTCATTCTTTATCATGTTTTCAGGCAACATGAAGGTCCTATTCGCGCTCGCGTTCCTCGCCGTGGCAGCGGCGGTGCCCCGCCCGGAAGCCATCCGGCTACCCGCTCCAGCGGTCCCCCAGGTTGAGACCGCCATCGCCCCTGAGACCGTTCGAGTAGTCGACGCTCCCCTAGAACTACTGGCCCCTTCCGAACTCGAGAGCATCAGGATTGCCGTGCCCGAAGCTGTGAAGGTTGTCGAAGCTCCTGAGGCCGTTGAGGCCGTCCGAGTAGTCGATGCTCCCCTGGAGGCTCTTGAAGCTGAAGTTGCAGTTGAGGCCGTCCGTCTTGTCGAGGCCCCTCTTGGGACTCCCGTAGAGGCCCTGGCAGTCGTTGAGGCCGTCCGAGTTGTTGAGGCTCCCCTTGAGGCTGAAGTTGCCGTTGAGGCCGTCCGAGTTGTTGAGGCTCCCCTTGAGGCTGAAGTTGCCGTTGAGGCCCCTCTCGAGGCCGAAGTTGCCGTTGAGGCCGTCCGAGTTGTTGAGGCTCCCGTTGAGGCTGAAGTTGCCGTTGAGGCCGTCCGAGTTGTGGAGGCTCCCCTAGAGCCCCTGGCAGCCGTTGAGGCTCCCCTTGAGACCGCGGTGCCCGCTGAAGCCGTCAGGGTGGTGGACCAGCCCGCTCGCTACCCCGCCAAGGTCTACGATGACGCAAGGCTCCGTTAAGGCTTGATTTATTTTGATTTTGTAATAAAAACAATCTTAAAATTTTATATTACTGCGCTTTTACTTTCTCCTTCTCTAGTATAAGCTAATCTTGCATTTCAGACTGAATATTATCAAACGTAGGCTAATAAACTCTCCTAAGGAGGGGTACCTATTAATCAGAGACTATAAATCCAATTGACTGCGCCTGCGGGGGAATGCGGCTCGCCAAACGTTTGTTGTATTCAACAAACGTTCGCATACGCAACCTATGTACGATGACGGGCTGCCAGACAGTTTCGCAGCGGCTGACCAATCACAGCTCTTACCTCGTCCCCCGCCACCCGTAAATTGGTGAGTTGTGTTTCAAAGGAAAATGTATCTATGCGCCCTCCACTGGATAAGTGCTCCCTGGCGTTAATTGATACTAGAGAGCTATTATTTTTAATAGTTACTTGTTTAATCATTCTCGATTCTTATTCTTTCTACCATAACTGGAGTGGACTCATTTCGTAATTTATGAGTTAACTTTTAATAATTAACTACTCAAAAATCCAGTGGGTTTTCCTCACATCTAATATAAAAATTAACAAAATATTTGTCACATATCTGCTATAACAGGAATTTAGTTTTTATATCTTAATCTTTTCTAGAATCTAGATATGCCACTTTTTAATTAACCATTTCCTATGATTCAATGCATACAAAGATTTATCTTATCAATTTATTTACTTATCTACAAATGAAAACTAAACAATAAACCAACATTTACACTACAATATTATTTCAACACATAGTCTTCTGGATAGTCCATGACTTTAGGGAATTCCTTGACCTCCGCTTTGGGTATATGGTCAAGTCGTGTAGGGACATATCGGAGCTGGCGTATTTGGTTGGTGCAGTTTCGCATGATGTCATCGGGGACATCCTCGCCGGGGTAAATGATGAGACGTTCCATGGTGTGCCTCCTTTGTAGGTTTCCCTTCATTGATCTGTACACAGCTTTCTTTATGATCTGGGAGGAAAGAAAAAACTCGATAAACTACAAAAACCTTTGTTTTAAGACACATTGTTTTCTGTGGAATAAAGAAATTATGAAAAACAAAGAGACTCAATTGTGTCATGTTTAGCCACAATCCTACATTGTGTGTGACACGGTGCTATGGATTGCGCGGGCGGCGGTGGCAGCAAACATCAATACACATACATTTTCTTAGCGGATCAATGACCACTATTGCCATGTTATCCTGCGCAAACTATAGCACATTTAGCTTATGAGGTTAGCTATGGTGGTTTGCGGTTTCCTTCCTCACAATTAATAGAACTGAGTATGTATTACCTACCAAGAGACTTTAGGCAGTGAAAGTTCAACGACAGGCAAGTTAAAGTTAAGCAGCAGACAACTAGTGGAACTATCGATTACCTAGCACAATCAACGCACCACCGGTATATTGCTTGAGTATCACACAATGACAATACTCACCATTGTAGGGTCCTTATTATGCACATCCCAGGCCAGGGTCCAGCTGGCGCCACCAGGGTACCCCGTGTGATGGAAGTAGGCGCGTTTCCTCCAATCATCACCGCGCAGGGCGATCTCCCGACTGTTGACACAAACAACGACATCTCCACAGTCGTTCATCGGGTGGTAGATCGGCTTGTGGAGGCCCATCAAGTACTTCTTTATGAGGTCCGCGGACTGGTAGGGGTCCTGCCATTTGCAGTCGAATATGTGCCAGGTTCTTGCAAAAGTGGCCCATTGCTGTAAGAGGTTAGATCGGGTAAGACGTGCTTAGAGAAAAATTGTGGTGTCATTGGAATAACTGCAGTAAAATTTAATTACCTGAACCCTTTTGGCCGCTGACATTACGTTAAATTTTGTGTGCTTTTATTTATTTTTTCACAATATATATTTTTTTGGTTAGTTTTAAAATGTATTTGACATTTGAGACACTGGCCCCCTGTTCCGATTCACGCTAAAATCGATTACATACAGCGTCTACGAAGCCCGTTCGGTTCGGAGCATAGAGATAATAATAAAGGCAGAAAGGAGGATGCAAACTCTATGGTTCGAAGTCAGTTTTGCCGATACAAAACGATGGCATGCATCGTATTCGTATTTCGTAGACACTGTATGTATCGATTATGGCACTGACGGCGATGTCACGGAACGCGACCTGAATATTGCTAGCTGTAAAAATATGAGATTGTTCGATTCATATCAAATAGTCAGTACAATATAAGTTAAGTTATATAAACATGCTGGCTTTTTTAATTTTCTACAGGCAAAGATTATTAACCTTTATTGTCCTATAGATTTGCTGATTTTAGCAATAATTTGGCTGGAAGAAGTCTCTTTTAGAGATAGCTCGCTTTTGCGTAAAAGTATTCTTGTACTTGCGTATGATGCGTATGCTAATTTGTAAATGGTAATTATAAATTAAATTAGACATAGTTCATTTCCAATAGCAAACAGGGGACCGATCGCCTTGATAAGACCTTAACCTTATAGGTAATTGTGTTCTGTGACCATAACAATGCTCCGCTAGACTATTTTACTGCAACAACTTATTAACAGGTATAGGGCTTGTGTAAATAAGGGTACGTGGTGGTGGTACCTTATACCTCACTATACCTATAGAATAGTAACCAAGTGTAGGGTACATACATACATAGATTATTTAGATATTAGACAGAATTAATAGTTAATATGGAGTGTTGAATATCTGGCTAAAAGTGGGCACAATATTGTACCTCTACTACCCCGTATGGGAAAAGGCGTGACGCTGTAATGTTATTGTTAAAAAAAACCGGCATATGTAAATCAAACAACTTTATTGCTTATTGTAAAAATATGTAACTTTAGGTAAAATTATTACAATACAAAATAAAATTCAGTAAAGCTTACAAACAATGAAATTGGATATAACCAATTTCATTCTAAAGTTATCAAAACTAAATGTAATACGGAATAATCTATTTCATTCGGAGGGAATAGCCCCAGAAACAAAATGCAATCAAGCCAAATACTGGTGCGTACACAGTAAATAATCAATTATTCAGCAGGCAGTTTTTGCTCAGAGTCAAGATGCAAGTCTTTCCTAACAGTATACGCCGATACATGCATCATATACTTTTCATTCTCCAAAAAGTTGTTGATAGCATCCTGCCTCACCTCCTCCCAAGCATACAGGTCCCTGTAAATTGGTCGTACATACTTCATACGGCCTTGGCTGTTCACGAAGTCCAGAGCGTCCTGGACTTTACTCTCGTCTCTACTTCTGATGCATAGCCTGAGCCATCTGTACAGGATTTCTGAGTTCTTGTTCGTGCCAAGTCCCAACTCTTCGCCAAGGTAAATGAGATTACGTTGTGGTATGCAGTTTCTGTCGAGTAGCTCTTGCAAGAAGTTGATTAGCTGGTGGGTGGTTAGCAGCTTGGCTTGGTTGATGACCTCTTGGGGGATGGAGTCAGCTGTTTCCACCTTCGGCACGAGGTCTGCGACCGCCTTGGTCATAGATGTGTCGTAGCTGTAATGGGCGAGAAGACATATTATGTGTTTTGTTCGCTAGTGTATTCTATTCCTCGCAGTCACAAAATTGAAGATGTCAGTTTTGAGACAGAAACATGCCATTAGTTATATTTATTGGCAAACGATTTATCGGTCTGATGATGTTGAATAAACATAAACATTTACATACAGGCATTGCTTCTGGCCCCACACTAGGATACCCTGTGTCGTGAGTACCAGAAACAGCGACATCACAAACATGTAAACATCCAAGACCTGGGGTTTTTTTGTCCCCAGCCGGGATTCGAACCCAGGACCTCTCGCATGGTAGGCAGATGCTCAACCGGTGCGCCATAGAGGTCGTCATGAATAATGGTGTAGATGGCGTTGTTAAGAAAAACCTACACCCAGCCGTGGTATACATGATAGTATGTGTTGATCAAGATCAACAGACGGCAGTAGTGTAGTATAGTTAAAATGCCATACAAACCTACATCGCGATAGCTATATGTCTGTTTGACCGAGCGAGCGAAGCGAGCGAAGCGTCTCCGTTTCAGGTTTGGGCAAAAATGCTTTCGTATGTCCGGTTGTTCTCCTCTACAGGTCGCATTTATGAACCGATTCTCGTGAAATTTTGTGAGCAGGTTGGAAAAATAAATAGAATTTTTTACTCGAGCCAGTTTTTTGATTTTTTTCAAAATGGCGGAGATAAAATCGCTACAACCCAAACGGCTCGATGGATATTAACAAATGAGGTGTCGTTGGATTCGTAAAGACCATGAGAGTAAAACAGATGAGCGAGCGAAGCGAGCGAAGCGTCTCCGTTTCAGGTTTGGGCAAAAATGCTTTTGTATGTCCGGTTGTTCTCCTCTACAGGTCGCATTTATGAACCGATTCTCGTGAAATTTTGTGAGCAGGTTGAAAAAATAAATAGAATTTTTTACTCGAGCCAGTTTTTTGATTTTTTTCAAAATGGCGGAGATATGGGGTTTTAAAATGTAAAAAAATCGCTACAACCCAAACGGCTCGATGGATATTAACAAATGAGGTGTCGTTGGATTTGTAAAGACTATGAGAGTGAAACAGATTATATAATTTTAGTAAAAAGTCAAAAGGTTGTATAAAAGATCGCGAAATGTAGTTTACAAAGTTATTGGTGCGGCTACTTTCATACTGCATGTACGTAACCAGGTACATTCATAAGTTTGTATGTGTTATTGAAAGAAAATTATTTGGGTTATTTTTTTTATGTGTTTTAGCAGTTCAGCTTTCCCACCGACATACTCGCGAGGTCTACAGCTCACAGAGCCACTAGTTTTAAAAGCTTTTATTTAACTTGCTATCTTTTATTACCTTGCTATCTAGCTTTTATTTATCTATCTGCAGATTGTGGATAGATAGGTTATCGAAAGCGGACGTTAGTGTACAGGACTCACTCGGGTATGACCGGGGGCATGCCCGGCCGGTCGAGCCACTGCTCCCACTGCACGCGGCCGGCGTTGGGGTTGTCCCCGAAGTAGTCGAGGAAGAAGCTCTTGAACTGGTTGGTGTCCAGCGACATGGTGCGGAACTTCTGCAGGTAGGCGCGCAGGAACTCGTCGAACACTTCTGTGGGCGGGAAACGGGATAACATAATGACGACGGTGATAGAATCGATGTGGTGCTGTTGTGGGTCTGCCTACCATGCGATAGGTCCCGGGTTCGATTCCCGGTTGGGGATAAAGAAAACAAAAAATATATCAAAACAGCGACATCACAAACATGTAAAATATATGTTCTTTGTATAGATGTTTACATGTTTGTGATGTCGCTGTTTCTTGTTCCCACGACACAGGGTATCCTAGTGTAGGGCCGGAAGAAATGTATGTGCCTGTATGTAAATATTTATGTTTGTTTAATAACATAGCGTCACGCCTTTTCCATGCGGGGTGGCAGAGGCACCACTGTGCCCACTTCTGGCCAGTTGTTCAAAACTCCACTTTGCGTGACAGCGGGGTTAGTGCATCAGACAGAATAGAGTTTGGCAAGGGTCTGCCTCCGCTCAACCATTGTTAAATAAATCTTTGCAAACTTCTAGTAGCCCGGTCTGTCTGGATTTCGTTGTATGGAGAAATTCGAATAATTTCCCGGCGTTTGAAATTTGGTATGTGATGAAGTTAGGTAATAAATATTTATAGATGTAAAATAATCCAGGTATTTTTTTTACGAGAAGTTAGGTATTTTCACCTAAATAGGGAAATCCTGTATAACTCTCTGTGAATATGGCCTCGGGCTGAAATACTTTCTGTATACTTAGGTTTGTATCATTTAACATAGGTATATAAAAAAATCCAGCTTTTTTTCCATTTTGAATATACCTAAAATTACCTTTTTAATATTTTTCACTCTAGCTTCTACAGATAATGAGCTCTTTAATTTATTTACTTTTAATATGTTTTGATATACTAAAATACATAATTTCATTTTTTAATCCAGGCGATTTTCCTTTTTAAACATCGTGAATAAGTTTTTCCTGAAATACTGAGTGTGAACTAAAGCTCTTTCAAATTTTCTTCCTTTTTTAGTTATGACTCGCTGTATTACAATAGATTTTCCAATAATCCAGTCACTTTTCCAACTTTTATTTACTTTTTGGGATATATTCGCAGATTAATGCTGACTCACACTCATAGCCAATCCGTTCCGCGTAAGCACATGCCACGCCCCGCCCCTGCCACACGCACACATGACTGAGACGAATACCTACTAGAACTGGTTTGCCAAAGCGCCCGGTCCGTCGTTGCTGCCGCCTTGCACGTCGCGCTGCCACGTATTTATACAATATGCAAAAGTCCATAAGTACTTTTATTAACGGTTTTCATTTATTAACTGGTTCGCCTACACATCTTACATAATAATAGTTCGCCATTGTTCGGTCGTTCGAGCGGTATGCTTCTGCGAGTGCGGTTAAATGATTAGATATAATTTCAATACAATATGTACAACTTAACCTAGCTTACGACTACAAATAATTAAATTAAATAAAGTATATTTTTTTTAATTTGTATTAATACACACTAAATATCGATTTAAAATAACCGGCCAAGTGCGAGTCGGACTCGCGCACAAAGGGTTCCGTGCCATTATCTATAAAAAACCGCAAAAAAATGTAAGGGAGCCCCCCCTAAATATTAATTTAATTTTAATTTAATTATTTATTTTTTAAGTAAATAATGAAATGAAATGAAATGAAAACGTTTTATTTGCCTACTTAGTTTACATTTTGGGTTCCTGGCTCCCAAACTAGGATACCCTGTGCCATGGGTAGCCAGGCATCTTTCGTATACTTGGTTGGCAATAAAATAAAATTTAACATAAGTACGTATGAACTTTTAAAAATTACTTTGTAAGTTACATGTAAGTCAATATTTTAGAAAAATAATACTGTAGTAAGAAAGTAGGTTCATTACAATAGTAAGTATAACTTGTATATCGTAATCAGTTAGGTAGGTTTTACAAATTACTTATGGATAAATATTTAGTAAAGTGAGTTACGATTAGGTTTAAATAACAGAAATGTTAGGGTAAGTAGTGAAACAATTCAGCATTACGATTGATAAGTGTTCAAATGGCTAATGAACGAGCATTGAACTACAATATTTTCTGTTTTCTGTTTTCTTATTACAATAAAGACCAGTATTGAAGCAAACATCGTGTTTCTGCAGCTAGGGTCGTGAAGTATATTTGTTAGTACCACGTGATCGTGTCCAAGCTATGGCTATGTGAATGTGTGTGCGTGAATCTGCGTGATGGATAAATTTGTACAGTATATGTGGTGATTGCAGATTAATTTATGCCGAGTTTTAGTTTAAATATGTTCTGGTAGGAAAGCATTGTATTTAGGTAAGTAAGTATTTGTTTGCGTTGTTTTACCGTTTTTTTTTTATTTATTTGGAATTAAGATAGGTATTCGTTTTTAGTGTTATAGTTGTAAATTTATATTTGTTTTGATTTTTGGTAAGTAAGTATTTGATTGTATTTTTTTATTTGGAGTTTAGATAGGTATTCGTCTTTAGTTTTACTTGTAAATTTTTGTTTGTCTTGAATTTTTATAAGTATTTGATTGTATTGTTTTAATTGTAAATTGTAAATTTTGATTTATTTAGTTTTCGTTAGAGAATATCTTCGGTTTCATCATAGTTCATTTGCAGTAGCCATTTAGTTAGGATTTTTTTACATTTATAGGAATTTAGATTGACAATCTGAAGTGTTTTGTTAATTTTAGAGTACAAGATGGGGCCTTTAAATTTGTAAAAATGACTTGCGAACTTTGTCTTAATTTTAGGTACGCGCCAGCGGTCATACCTCGTGGGCCGATTGGATACTAAGCGGGTTACTGCAGAGTTTTTGTGGAATCTTAAGATGGTTTTAAGTATGTAAATTTGTCTAATTGTGAGTACCTTACTTTCTTGATAAAGTTCTTTTGTAGAGAAACGATAGGGCTTGGAGTGAAGAACTTTTAGCGCTGCTTTTAGCTATAATATACTCAATATATTGTGAACATTTTAAGCGTCTACCTGCTACCATTATCAATATCGAGCAAAAATTAGCAAAAATATCACGTTTGTTGTATGGGAGCTCCCCTTAATATTAAATTTCTTTTGATTTTTAGTATTTGTTGTTATAGCGGCAACAGAAATACATCATCTGTGAAAATTTCAACTGTCTAGCTACCACGGTTCATGAGATACAGCCTGGTGACAGACGGACGGACGGACGGACAGACGGACAGCGAAGTCTCAGTAATAGGGTCCCGTTTGGCACGAACCCTAAAAACGGTCAAGAGAGTCCGAACAATTAATTGGTTAGGTACCTAGGTATTACCGATGTTTTGGGTTTTTTTCAGCATTCTGCTTTTACCAATCAAAGGTCATTAATTTAACATTTTTTACCCACTACCTTTGAGACCATTATTTTTCTTACCATTAGAAAACTAATTAGTCAAATAAAATTATCATCAGATGAGTTTTCGTCTGATCAATTCGTCTAAATTTATTACAAAACTATCATACAAACAAACCATGTACCTATTTTAAGCAGAACCCTGCTGCAAAGCGGGTCCCGAGCGCGGATTTAAATTAATAATTGAATACCTACCTACCATGTATTTATCCTATTTTGCTTATTCACCGGCTACCTTGAGAAATATTCTCATACGTGTAAGCTTTAACTATAGTACTCTGAACCGTTAATTAAACTATTTAATAGGTGGACTTTGCCCACGTTAGAGTGGAGCATAGGCGCTGAAAGCCTGAATTGCATATGTGAAGCCACAAATAACTACGTATCGAAAAAGTATTCGAATCTAATTTTAAGTGACTATTATGTACAACGAGTTATGGTTGAAAATGACCTCGCTCGACTTTAGTGGCGAGTCGCGTACGGGTATGGCTTGGCAGTGTCTATAGCGAGAGCGCAAAATTGTTTTGTTTAAGGCGCGCGCGGCGCGGCGGCGCGTCTCTCGGCACACACCGTTGACAAGTAAAAACAGGTATTTCTGCGCCCCGCACGCAATTCCGTATGCAACTCCCGGCCCTGGTCTTATTATTTGTCATGAACGTCATCAAACTCTTTCTATAGGATACTGCAAATACGTACAAAAATCTATGCTTACTTAGTACTCGTAAATTTTACCTCTCTATCGGATAAACTCAGTTCCCAAATAAATACATGAACAAACAGATGTGGCAGAATGAGGGCTATGGAATTCCCACTGATAGGTACTACCAATGCCTACACTGATCACAACTCACTAACTATTTGTAAATAAAACAATTCCATATGTTAGAGAGAAGTTGCGAGTCATTCCCAACACAAGTATATTCTTATTACTTACTGGGAAGTCTTGTTTTGTGTTTTTAACAGTTTATAAGAAATAAACAACTTTTACTTTACTTTACTATGTTAGACGTAGGTATACATCACGTGCATGTGCAAACAATCATTTTAGCAAATTCTACAGATAAACTAGCCGCAGTAGGTAACTAACATGAATGAAGATAGAGATATAACAACATTATTATTTCAGTCATCCCCTCTCACTCGCACGTCTATTGTTCGCTATTATTAGTTCCTCTGGAATATTACTTCACGCAAGAACGCTGGAAGTGCTAAGCGGTGGTATGCAATTTACGACAGTGTGCCCATGCACGTAAGGACGCTATCGCCATGCATAAAACCACATCTCTTTAACGAGAATCACACCAGTGTGCACATAAGGACGCTATTGCCGCGCGCCGCTCCACCGCCTTAGCGTTCTTTTTAGAGCTCGTCTAAGCTAAAATGACGCGCCCCACTCCTTGGTTTTGTATGACAAGTAAATACAAAACCAAGGAGTGGGGCGCGTCATTTCAGCTTAGATGAGCTCTACGTGAAATCATATTTATAACTATAACTTAAGTTGAAATTCAATGAAATGTCGCATTTCTCGCGTACACCTACAAAAAATGATGTCCATCGATCGGGAATTTAATAACAAAAAAGAAATAAATTTTGATTAAATGTCGCAAACAGTAGGCTTTCTAAAATAATTCAGTGTAAATAAATTAATGAATTATTTATAGAACGTGTAAATGAATAAGTAACTACTTTGTTAGGGACATCATTCTGAGAAATCTTAATTATGAAACCGATTTGATCATAGCAACTTTGTTTTTCACTTCTCCGTACAAATCAGTATTAACTATTATCCGTATTCAAACTGAATTATCTCAAAAAGCCCTCTTTGAATTGAGTTTTCAATCAATGGGAATATGTTTTATTTTAGTGTACACGAAAAAGCAAAATGTTTTCTTTCAGAGTAGGTATCAGTCCCGCAGAATAACAATGACCCCGACAGTTCCATACATTTGATGGATTTTGATAAAACGTAGCTCTTATTTCTATAGACATACTGTTCATGACACTGTCAGATCTTTGACGTTTTACGCATTATCAATCCGCGGGGCTTATGACAACATATTTTACCCCCTATTGTAACCCCTAATGCATAGGTAATAAAAGCCAACTATTGCATACAGGCAAAGCGTACAACGGCCCCGATGCGCTGTGCCACCCTCTCCCCGCGTCCCCTTGTCTCCCCGCGCCGCCACAACGCCGCCGCCACCGCCGCTGCCTCACCCGCGTTGCGTCATCACATCACGATGCCTAGGTTAACTAAATACCTAAATATGTTGGTTACGTGGGGCGGGCGGGCCAAACTAACAATATTCATAATTCATAATTCGTAATATAACAATAGATGTGCGAGCGAGAGGGTAAATTTATTGTTTAAGTTAGGGCATGATCAATCACGATTTGGCGATTATTGCTAAGTTTATTATAAAGAAATTAATTACACGCTGCCATTTTCTTGCTTGTTGCATACAACTAGAGTGGAGTAATGAATCATTGGCTGAAAGTGGGCACAGTTGTGCCTCTGCCATCCCGTATGGGAAATGGCGTGACGCTATGTTAAATTTTGCATACCTACAATTAAATTGACGCAACAAATGACTTGCATGGTCTAAACAAAACGTAAAATTATATAGGTATATTAAACAAAGCGTCACACTTTTTCCCATACGGAGTGGCACAGGCACAACTGTACCCACTTTCAGCCAGTGATTCAATACTCCATTTTTCCTAACAGGGGGCTAGCCTATCACCGCAGCTATGAAGCAATGAAGGTTTCCTCACGATGTTTTCCATCACCATTAGAAAGTCCGTATAACTTACTTAAGATAAATGACTTATCTCATTATGGTCAGCACCGGGATTCGAACCTGCATCTTCTGCGTGAGGGGCAAGCATGAAACTTTCACACTACACCACGGAGTTCTTAGTTATTCTGTAATAATGATATTGATAATACTATAAACAGCATAATTGGTTTATAACTATAAACAGTTGCATACAAGTTTTTGACGGAACCTGGGTAAAATTATGCAAAGCAGCACGCCTTTTTCTATACATACGTATATTATGTTATTGTATTATAAGTATGTATGGAAAAAGGCGTATTACTTTATAATTTATTGCATTCATCTAAGGCTGCACTGACTGTGTTCATTCTAAAATAATATATTATGTTAATATAATATGTTTCTACAATTCTAGGCTATAAGCTCTTGGTAATAAGCAGTATAATGGCCTGTTATACAAAATTACATCCGCTTTTCAGGTACACTCCGTTCACAGTTATTTTACCTCCACATATATCTGTACCTCTCTTTCTAGCTGTCAGGATTCCGTACAGCTAGAAAGAGAGGCAAAGGTGTACCTGAAGGTAAAATAACTGTCTACGGAGTGTAGAACCCGTTGAGCAAGAGTATTAGGAATACGGCCCTGTGTGTGTGTGTGTGTGTGTGTGTGGGTGTGATTCGACGTGTGACGTGCAGTACCCGGCGTTTGATTTGGCACGTCTCGGGGACGAGACCCGTGTAGGAAGCAGGAAAACTTACGCGTCGAGAAAGTTTTCGAATTTAAATGTCAGTGACTCTTATGTACAATACCATTAGGTTCATTTCATGTAAGCTCGAACACTTTTTCGCGCTGTCAAATATTCCTGCTAGAGCTACCGAAGTGCGACGAGTATTGATACTCGGCGTTTGAATTGGCGAGGGAGAGAGAGAGAGAGAGTGAGATGAGACCCGACGTCCCAAATCAAACGCCCCGTACTGTACTTCAGTGTGCTGTTTGTGTGAATGGACTTTAGCACTCGTTCAGACTAGCGGCGGCGGGAGCCGCGTGGTTTGAAAATTGTGCGGGCACCGTGCGGGTCTATTTCCTTAGGAATGTATCGTTCAGACACAACTGCGTGGCTCCCTCCAGACAACTGCCAAAAAACAATGGGTGAACTAACCGCGCGGTTGTGTTTGAACGATTACATACATTCCTAAGAAAATAGACTCGCGTGGTGCCAGCACGATTCTCAAACCGCGTGGCTCCCGTCGTAGTCTGAACGGGGCCTTATAGCTGGCCTTGATTGGATTGGAAATTCTTTGGTATAAAGCCGATTTTCACCTGGATTATTGGAAAATCTATTGTAATACAGCGAGTCATAACTAAAAAAGGAAGAAAATTTGAAAGAGCTTTAGTTCACACTCAGTATTTCAGGAAAAACTTATTCACGATGTTTAAAAAGGAAAATCGCCTGGATTACAAAACGAAATTATGTATTTTAGTATATCAAAACATATTAAAAGTAAATAAATTAAAGAGCTCATTATCTGTAGAAGCTAGAGTGAAAAATATTAAAAAGGTAATTTTAGGTATATTCAAAATGGAAAAAAAGCTGGATTTTTTTATATACCTATGTTAAATGATACAAACCTAAGTATACAGAAAGTATTTCAGCCCGAGGCCATATTCACAGAGAGTTATACAGGATTTCCCTATTTAGGTGAAAATACCTAACTTCTCGTAAAAAAAATACCTGGATTATTTTACATCTATGCATGGTATTACCTAACTTCATCACATGCCAAATTTCAAACGCCGGGAAATTAGTCGGTAGTCAAATGCCTCCTCGATTGGGCTATAGGGCTTAACCAGAAAGTGAATGTTTTAATGGAAATAAAGAAATTCATTCAAAGGATACAATAAACCTTTTCCTATTAGTACAAAAAAATTGAGTTTTATTGTCGGGGTCTTCCCCCGCTCAAACATTGTTAAATAAATCTTTCGAAACCATCATGGTTTGCTGGAAAAAATATCTTGTTAGAGATAAGCTCGCCTTTGTAAATGTCTTTCTATCACATATTTTCTGTTTGTGGAGAACAGACAGAAATTATGAATTACTATTTTAATTCGCTATATATTCGACGACCAAAATGTGGCTAAAATTGGACACTGGGAAAAGGCAATGATGTAATAAATAAAAAAAAAACATGTCCATATACTTAGAAATGAAATGCAAACTAAAAGCATAAAGCAAAGTCCTCACCCGGCCCTCCGAGCAAGTCCTCCAGATATCTCAGAAACATCGAGCCCTTCTCGTAGGGCACCGTCGAGAACGCGTCGTCAGGGTGCACGCCGCCCTTCAAGTCCACCACCAACGCTGTCAGCTTGCTCTCCGCTCCTATCTGGGTGACCTACAAATAAAAAGGGCCTTTAAAGGGCTTACCGGGTCCGCCGACCGAGTCTTCCAGGTAGCGTAGGAAGAGGGAGCCCTTCTCGTAGGGCACGCGCGAGAATGAGTCGTCAGGGTGGACGCCGTCGAGCTTAAGAACCAGGTTTGTGAGCGGGTTTGATTCACCGACTACTTCGACCACCTGCGGATAGGTTGCCGAGTGAATGGACAAGACTATGGGGTCACCAGACAAGGAGTCATCAGGGTTCCGTACCCGAAGGGTGCCAAACGGGACGCCTATCACGGGACGGGACCCTGTCCGTCTGTCTGCCCGTCAGCGGGCTCTGTGGCACGAACCGTAATAGCTAGAAAGTTTAAATGTTCACAGAACGTGTTATCTGTTGCCGCTACAGCAACAAATACTAAAATACACGAAACTAATAATTGAAATAAAAAGTAAACTTTAGAAAAAACCGACTTCCACAAACCCTATTTGATTAGATTGAGTTTAATACAAACTGTACCCCTTATCCCCCCCTCCCCCTTGGGGACTTAATTTTGTCAAATCCCATCTCAGTGCTACCCCACGCTACTAAGGAACCGCTGTACAAAGTTTCATGGCTCTAGGTCCACCGGTTTAGGCTATGCGTTGCCTGCCCGTCAGCCACGCATTGTATTTGTACCTAGTATTGAGCAGATCTGGTGGCCATATGTGGTCTTCATCAGCAGTTCCGCATCACAATATTATGCTTACCATGTGCATTTGCACGAGTTATTATGAAAAACACAAAAATCACTATATAGCCTATAATATTTGAAGAGTTCCCTCGATTTCTTCAGGATCCCATCATCAGATCCTGACCTGGTGTCAATGGGACCAATGGGATGGTAAACCCTTTCAAATAAAAAAAATATTTCCAAATCGGTCCATCCGTTTAGGCGCTATCGGGGTAGACATAAAAAAATAATTTAAAAAAAAACATCCGGACGAATTGTAAAGCTCCCCCTTTTGGAAGTCGGTTAAAAAGGGGTGTTCAACATCATCTGCTAGTACGTTTGCCTGCATCGATACGTCGTCGCGATGCTGTAGTGCGTTAGTAGCGCGTTGGCATCGCTTCTGACGCGCGTTGCAAATGCGACTAACGCGCGTTAGTAGCGATGCTGGCGCGCGTTTACTCACCGCATCGCATAAAAAGTCGCCGTGGGCGAGGGCCCTAAGTGGAGAATCACGACAGAAGCGCGACGGAATCGCGTTTGCATCGCGACTGAATCGTGGTTATGTGGGCGAGGGTACACAACACAGCTAGCGACCGCATCGCGACTGCATCAATGCGAACGCGCGACAGCATCCCAAATGCATCGGGGGACGCGGCGCGGCCGGAGCGGGGACGCGGCGCGGCCGGGGCGGGGCAGCGCTTTAGCCACACCCGTCTTGTCACTTCAGTATGAACGCAAGCGGCGGTTGCGCATGTTCGATATCTCGCGCCTGGCGCCGCCACCGCGCAAGCCCCGCACTCTGGACGAGCGCTATACAGGGTGTAACAGAAAGGGATGTACAACCCAAAAGACGGTTGTTAGGGACATCATTCTGAACAACTCATGTTTTTTGGCCTATGTTCAATCACATTTTTAAGTTGTAATAATGTATATCGTGCTGTGGACTCAGTTCCCAAATAAACAAATAAACTTTCACTATGGGACCGACTACATCTTATCAACTTTATTTTTCACTCCACCATACAGATCAGCTAAGCGCTAGGCCCGAAATGTACTGAGTTAATAAAAATAATGTTGCTCTGATCAAGTCTTTCCCACAGTGAAAGATGTTCAGAATGATATCCCTAATAACAACCCTCTTTCGGCTTGTACACCACTTCTGTCACATCCTACATATGTAGATAAGAGTACAAGTAGGTATGTTGGGGAGCTGTCGGGCATCGATGGGTAAAATGTACGCGGACAATCTAGTTTCCAGAACAAGCAACGCTTCATACCGTCTCCTTCAGGTCCTGCAGGCCCAGCAAGCTGTGGAAGTCCCGAGACCGCCTCCCCTCGGCCTTGTTCGCGACCAGCGACGCCGCGACCTTCCGTTCGAGGAAGACCGTGAAGCCCTCGTTGAGCCAGAAGTGCTCGAAGTTGCGGTTCGTGACCAGGTTGCCGGTCCAGCTGTGCATGATCTCGTGGACTATGACGTCAGCTTGCGAGCGGTCGCCGGCCTGGGTGACGGTAAGAGATAATTAACTAAATGGCGCATCACAAATAAATAAGGGGCGCTTTTTAGGGTTTCGTATCTCAGAAGGAGAAACCCTTATAGGATCACTCGTGCGTCTGTCCGTCCGTCCGTCCGTCACAGGCAATTTACTCAGCACATATTGGACGATCAAGTTGAAAATTGGTACACATATCAATATCTGTGACACAGAGACAGAGGTGTAATGTAAATATATAAATATGGAATGTAAGGGCCACTTATGGGGGGCCAAATGATACAAATAAAATTAAAAAAATTCAAAATATGCCGTGTGACATATCAATTGTGTGAGGATCTAAAATGTATTTTTATAATATTTTTAAGACTTATTTTGAAAAAGTTGTGCTCAATAATTGACCGATTCGTCATCAAAACCTCTAGGGTACTTCCCGAAGTCCTAAAAATCTAAAATTTACGCAAGCACATGTTTGCACCCATATCCCATAAAAAAGTGCATGATGGTGCATTATGTCGTACCCATATCGTCGAATTTGCCATATCATAAAATGGCCAACCGCGAAATAACATGAAACGATGAAATCTTTTAGGACAAACACTGCGTTAGCTTAGGTGAAGACTAAAGTCTTAATAAAGTATAAAAATAGTCTTCGTGTTAGTTTGACATGCATAACAGGGCTATGACACATATACATATCATTGTCTCATCAAGAACATCCATCAGAATCTATAGAAGGAAAAAATGAAGTCTAGCAGGTACTCACCAACAGCGTGGGTGTCACAAACGTCAAGCAAGGATTCTCCATTCCGCCGTACGGGAAGGAGGGCGGCAGCACTAGCAAGTCGTACTGGGTCCACTCGTACCGACCGCAGAGCGCCTCGGCAGCTTGTAAGTACTTCTCGGTATCGGCGAACTCCCACGCACTGCGGTTGATCTCTGCCGCTTCTGACCATACTAGGGATCTGAAAAAAAAAGTCATGCATATCAAGGAAGTCCACTACCGTTTACAGAAAACCGCATCGAAATCCGTTTACCCGTGTGGCCACTATTCGTTGTTATGCAGGTAACTTTAGAACGGCTGAACCGATTTTAACAAAACATATCTAAGAACTATTGCAGGTCGCAAGGAAGTTTATCATTACAGAAATACGCATCAACATTCGATCCGCTGTTTAACCGCTAGACTGCCTCGGACAGAAATACAGACAGACAGACCAACAGCCCGAACAAATATTTCAAACTTATAGCACCCCTCTATTGGTCGTGGGGGTAAAAAAATACTATAATTAAGCTGATTGGTTATTTTATTTTAGAGCCTGGCCAGATAAGGCGTTTTACGCGCGAGTCCACTCGCGCGTAGGCACTCGCGCGTTTCCGAGATGTGAGAAAACGCGCGGCTGCCATCTGGCCAGGCTCTTACACGTGACAAATCGTTATTGTTTATGATTGAAACACATCAATCATAGAGTAACTAATATTAACATCAATAGCACAAGTAGTAGTTAATCTAATCTAACAGTTCACGGTTGTAATAAACAACAATATACCTACTATAATTGTTACGTTTAGAACAATGCTGTAATAACGGTTATTTGTTACTGAGAACCTATACTTTACATTTGACCATTTGACCGAAGTACTAAGATCGAAACTTTGAATCTACTACTGAACTGTGTGATAAAGTTTTCCGAAATTTTTAAATCGAGATTGTAACCTTTCGAGCAAGCTGCAGATTAACTGGACATTGGAGTAACAGATTTCTAGGATAAAACATACGATTCAAAAGCAGATGGAGTATGGCTCAATCTTACTCTGATCCATGTAAAGGCCCATGCCCTTCGGTGGGTACATTAATGGGCGTACATTATTATACCCCGATACGAACCTGGGTCCAATCCTCTTATGCTCCAGCACGCCGACCGCCAACGCCAGCAAATACGAAGGTATCGGCACCGGCTGTCGGAAGCAGCTCTTATTCCCCACGCAGTCTTCCCTGAGCGCGCCCATGAGCACTGTGAACTCTTTGGGCGCGGTCACCTCCGCGTCGTACGTGAACTTGACGGCCGGCGTGTCTTGGCATGGGAGAATGGAGCGCGCGTGGATTGGCTGGGGAGGTAGGCAATTATTTGCCGTGGTCCCTTCAAAGGGACTACGAGAGGGACCACGGGCAATAAAGGGCAATATAGCGTCACGCCTTTTTCCATACGAGGTGGCATAGTCATATATGTGTCCACTTTTAGCCAGGCGCCCAATTCTGCACGCGATGTCGCATGGCAAAGCTGTAGGTAGCTAGGTTGCAAATAATCGATTGGAATTTTGAGCCCTCGCCACGCGATTCGCGTACAGAATCACCATCACGGCCCAGCCCCTCTACCGCGCAACCGCTGTCGGCATCGGCATCGTGTTTAAACGCGAAAGAATGAATTTTTTCAGTATGACAATACGGCAAGTCGAATACGAAGCCGATGCCGACAGCGGCTGCGCGTGCGCGGTAGGGCCCCAGTTCAATAGCCTATTTTGCGTGACATCACCTCAGCTATGGCGTAATGACGGTTTCCTCGCGATATTTTCCGTCACCGTTAGAACGTCCGTACAACTGAAGATAAATTAAATTACTTGCTTACTGGGAGTATACTAATAGATAGATTAAATAGATATCCATTTGGATTGCAACTGTCTTTCTTGGTATTGAGACGCAGAGATTGATCTACGGATAGAGAACAATCTCGGATTGATTACGTTGATTACTTCACCCGTGGTGTGTATTCGCAAACCGTTTTTGGTATGCTCATAGCTCCCGGTAAGATAACTATTCGTCTATTTACGAGGTACTCAAGAGACATATCTGAACATCGTGAGTAAAGCCAGTGAAATATTAACGGTAAAAAGTTCAATAGGTAAGTATGCAACTGTAAATAAATAATGTAAACACACGACAATCTGGCTTCATTCTCGTCACCGAAAAACGACCTACTTATGATGTGTAGTGTAGAGACTGCAAGATAACATTTCTCGATAAGTTATGTAGGTACATCACTTATGATGTGTAGTGTAGAGACTGCAAGATAACATTTCTCGATAAGTTATGTAGGTACATCACTTATCGAGAAATGTTATCTTGCAGTCTCTACACTACACATCATAAGTCGGTCGTTTTTCGGTTAACATAAGATGTTTACTTCCAGTACAAAAATAATGAATTTAGTTGTTACTATTTCGGGAAATCACTATACGATACAGACAGAAAGTGTCCTGCTTGGTGCAAGGATGAGATGATGATGACGATGGTACAGATCGGTTATCGAAAGCTGGCACGTTCAACACATTCACACTTTGCGCTTGTGTAGTGACTGTGAATAAGCTCGCGGCGTACGTGCGTGACGTTGCACTCCTTGGGCATGGGTGGGCATCAATAAAAGTCTGTCTCTCTCGCGCGCGGTCAAACTTATGAGTATGAAGGAGACAGTAATTGTTTTGCAACTGCTTCAAAATATTGCATTCGTGTCACTTGTCAATCGCGCGAATGTGATTGTTTACCTATTTCGAGGTAAGAATAAAGTAAAACATACTGTATAGTTACATTGCTTTATTGTGAGTACTGGGAACGTGCCAGCTTTTGGTCATTGACTTGTATGGTGTGGTGTGTGTGTGGCACTTTACTCACTTGGCACTGGCTGAACAGGTAAGGGTAGAATTTCCCTGAGGTCTGACTGGGCTCCAGCCACGCTAGGGCTGACGCGGCGGGTGAAGTGCTGTACTCTATCTTGATCTGCAGCCTGGTGACAAAGAAACATTATTCCTGTGGCTAATCAATGGGATGTTACTAGCTCAGTATTGAATAACTAGATATCTGTCGGCTCAATCGATCCTTTGCCACCCCGTATGGGAAGGCGTGACGCTTCATTAAGTTAGGTACAACTTCTATATTTTATACATTTCGGCGGCCGATCGTAGAATCGGGCACATCATGATGTGAAGTCAATAAGTCAAGTGTGCCCCGCCATTTCATGATATGCCCAAGCAATTACTGGGCATATCATAATGTGGCGGGTTTCAACGGTCTTTTTAAAAGCATTTTTATTCAGCACTACATGATGTTTTTTGTGTTATACACGAAGACTATTCGGGGGCTTCGCTGCGCTCGCTCCCTTTAGTCTTCACCTAAGCTACCGCAGTGTTTGCCTTAATGATAGAACGTCCAAGCCCTGGTCCTGCTGGAAGGAGCTTCTGGAAGGACAATCCTAGGGACGTGCGTCCTGCCAGCAGTACGCAATATTTTGTGGACTGTATATGGATATCAGAGGCTGTCCTTCCAGCAGTACTTGACTTTCGAGCGTAATAGAATAAGGCAGGGGTGACAAACATTATGTATTTTTTGGTATAGGTATCGGAAATAGACGCGGACGCTTCTTGAGGTTCCGGGGTAGAAAAATAGACAAGAAAATGAAAGGAACTTAGTGGCAATGTTATTTATTTTAAAAAAACGTCATGTAGGGATTCCACTCGTGATGTGGTAGGTAAAGCAGTTTCTTCCTATCCTGCGGGGCGATTCTGGCGCTAGCGAGATCATGTCCATGGTCGAAATATCGATTTTGAGATACCGAAATTTCTATCAAGAACAAGAAAAAGCTATGCTTACGACGACTAGTCTTTCGACCAACATTCTATCATTAAGATATTTTATAATTTCCTGATATTTCAGAGGAGAGAGAGGCCTTGGCCCAGCAGTGGGACATAATAGGCTCATAATAAATAATAATAATGATATTTCACGTTTGGGCACATCATGATGTGCCCAATTCTACGATCGGCCGCCGACATACATACAGCATATTGGGAGGGATCTCTAGATCAATTGGTTTTCAGCTTGAAATAAAATATGTTCCGACATCCTGTCCTATTTCTTCTTCCGCTTGTTTCCCCCTTGTATTAGACTATCCCTTTTTGAGCCAACTTTATCTAAATAGTAATGACCATGAACCTACACATCTGGCTGTGGACCACAGCTGCAGCAGCTGGAGACATTGTTTAAAGTTTTACTCTCCTCACTTAAACAACAGCAGCTGTCATGCTGATCTTGACTGGTCGTTAGCTGAGCTTCATCAACAGGTTTATAATCAATACCGGTGAAAGTCAGGATCATGGCGGGTGGGTAAGGGGCACTCTCACCCGCATATCTTTGGGAGAAATTGGATGGATCAAGTTATAGGAGGGATTGCAGACGAGGATTGAATTGGAAGGATTTGCACCAAGAGGGATTTGGTTGGGTAAAATTTATATCCTTGTCCATGGTAGAGAATTATCCTTATACATAAATTCAGCCTATAACAGGCCCAGGTGTGCTAGTTTGTGATTTATCTAACTGTCCTATACATTCAGCCACCTTTTTTACTTGCAGAACAACTTCTTTGACATTAAACTAAACAACTAAATAAAACATCTTGTTGGAAAGGAAATATTGTGAAAAAATATGTTCTAATACTCACTTTTCTCCCGAGGAAGCAGTTACAGTTTCGGGCAGCGTTATTGTCAACTTAGACCCAAAGTTAGGCACTTCTTCATCTACAACATACTTCAATGGCGACCCATCTATCAGCTGTACAGAATAAATTTCCAGCTGTTTCACATCTAGGACCTGAAAAAACATACTGCATGTGACACTTTGTTTATTTCTAAATGCATCCATGGAAATTATGTAAACGTGTAATTACATAGATCAGTTATTTACTTCATTACTTACTATGTTCTCAACATTTTCTAAAATATTAAAATCCAACACAGCAGATCCCCTCAGTACGTGTGAGTCAAAATCCACGTTCAGCTTCAATGAAACATGCTTGATCTTAGCAAGTTCTGTAACAAATTAAATAGTTTAATACCTATCTCGACTTATGATATGAACCTACAAACCTTTCAGTTGAGAGATTGTTATTCTCCTGGCCGAAAAGGAAAAAAAATTACATTAAAATTAGGGGAACTTAAGTTCTCGTCCCCTTGCAATAGACATTAATTGACGTCTTGGTACCCACTGTCAAAGTCTTGGACTGTTTTGTCTAGAAGCCACTGGGCCGGTAATTAAATTCATATTCCTATGATTTCTGTAGACTTTAAAACTAGCCAAATCACCACTCCAAATTTTCATTGGGGTTCAACTTTATTACCAAGGGGTATGATTGAAAATAAGAGGGCATACTTGGCTGGTTTTGAAATCTAGCGACACATTGTCATGCCCCTATACTTCGTAAGAATATACTGTTACCAAGATAATAGGTAGTTAGTGGTTAGTGGCCAACAATTAAAGTAATAAAAATATTTAAAAACAAGAAAGAAGTAAATGCGATATTGTGAGAAAATAATTGTGCCAAAGGCAAGTTGGTATGAAAGTTACCCATCGTCAGTTGTTAAGTGGGTTTACTCGTCAGGCCAATAGAGACAATTCTTCGAAGCAATTTTAGTGATAGTAAATAGGAAGTATGCTTTCTTCAGCATTCCCTCTAGCATGCATGTAGCAGATGTTACTAACATTTCCTCTAGCATGCATGTAGCAGATATAACTAACATTCCCTCTAGCATGCATGGAGCAGATATAACTAACATTCCCTCTAGCATGCATGGAGCAGATATAACTAACATTCCCTCTAGCATGCATGTAGCAGATGTTACTAACATTTCCTCTAGCATGCATGTAGCAGATATAACTAACATTCCCTCTAGCATGCATGGAGCAGATATAACTAACATTCCCTCTAGCATGCATGGAGCAGATATAACTAACATTCCCTCTAGCATGCATTTAGCAGATATAACTAACATTCCCTCTAGCATGCATGTAGCAGATGTAACTAACATTCCCTCTAGCATGCATGTAGCAGATGTAACTAACATTCCCTCTAGCATGCATTTAGCAGATATAACTAACATTCCCTCTAGCATGCATGGAGCAGATATAACTAACATTCCCTCTAGCATGCATGTAGCAGATATAACTAACATTCCCTCTAGCATGCATGTAGCAGATGTAACTAACATTCCCTCTAGCATGCATGTAGCAGATGTAACTAACATTCCCTCTAGCATGCATGTAGCAGATATAACTAACATTCCCTCTAGCATGCATGTAGCAGATGTAACTAACATTCCCTCTAGCATGCATGTAGCAGATGTAACTAACATTCCCTCTAGCATGCATGTAGCAGATGTAACTAACATTCCCTCTAGCATGCATGTAGCAGATGTAACTAACATTCCCTCTAGCATGCATGTAGCAGATGTAACTAACATTCCCTCTAGCATGCATGTAGCAGATGTAACTAACATTCCCTCTAGCATGCATGTAGCAGATATAACTAACATTCCCTCTAGCATGCATGTAGCAGATGTAACTAACATTCCCTCTAGCATGCATGTAGCAGATGTAACTAACATTCCCTCTAGCATGCATGTAGCAGATGTAACTAACATTCCCTCTAGCATGCATGTAGCAGATGTAACTAGCACATCACAGAGAAAAGTGAGGGCAACTGATGGAACATTGAGTAATAAATAGTAAATGTAGCCCATTAATGTCCCCACCGAGGGGCACAGGCCTTTACTCGGATCTGAGTAAGATTGAGCCATACTCCACCACGCTGGCTCAGTGCGGGTTGGTGGAGGGGTTTTTACGACTACTACATACTACGAAGTAGTGATAGTAGCCAGGACCTACAGCTTAACGTGCCATCCGAAACATGGAGTGTCCGATAATGTACTTAAGACAAATTAATCATCTCATTGGTACATGGTCAGCACCGGGATTCGAACCTGCATCTCTTGCGTGAGAAGCAAGGTGAAACCCACTAGACCACGGAGCACTCTGAGTTATAAATATTTCATTTTAATTAAAACAATATAATGAGGTAGACTAAATTAATTAAATTACCTGGTCGCGAAAATGAGGAAGGATCCAATGGACTCAAAGCTGCCATAGTACCCAGTGAACTATAATACAAACAAGATATGCATAAATAACATTCAATAATTCTTGTAAGAGAGCCCATTGTTCAGCTGTGCTACCAGTCAAACTACTCGGAACACAATGGCCCAATCATTTCAGATTCTGAACCACTTGACTGGTCTCGAGGTTGAAAGATTATCTCAGTTACTTTCGACTAGCAACAGAATATTTATCAGTTATTTTGGATACAGATTGAGCTCATTTACCAATGTGACCAGACGTTCAACTCGAATTTGAATGACTTCCAATTTAGATAGTTTCAGCCTCTTTGGAATCATGACAAAAAAATCACAACAACACTCACGTATGCAGGTGTGTAAATCAAGTACCTATGTAAAATAGTGCAGCGAAGATATAATCTAAGACCACGTTGCCCTTTGGTGAAAAATTAAAATAAATAATATGTATTCTTTCTTTCTACACAGAAGCCGCCCGGGGTGAGCGAGCGTTCGTTCGTTATTTGATTGACTTGACAGGACAGACGGCTGTGGCCGGCTGTGCTGACAATTACAATACAAATGTCAAACAAATGTAGAAATGTTCCGAAATGCCCTAGCTCAACAAAATGAGCAATAAAGGGTACAAAATGCGAGCCATTTCAGCAGATGAAAATCGGTGGTTTTTCCGGGGTAATTTGGGGTAGTGTTGCCGCTCGATAGTGCCCTATCGATAGCCTATCGATAGACTATCGATTGTTGACGTCACAACGATAGTATCGATAGTGTATCGATAGTATCGATAGTATCGATAGTATCGATAGTATCGATAGCTCTTTTTTAGCAATACTATTGATGAGCAACAATACTATCGATAGTATCGATAGTATCGATCGTTGAAAAATAATAAACTATCGATAGTATCGATACTATCGATAGTATTACTCGCCAATATTGCATAAACTATCGATACTATCGATAGTATCGATACTATCGATAGTTTTGGACGATCGATAGTGACCTTTATTTCAATAGTATTGGTTGCAAAAACTTACCCATTTTGCTACCACACAATAACTGTCGCTCGCTAGTTTAAGATTAAGTAACACACAACAAACAAACAAACTTCACGTGTTACGCATAAAAAACTTTGTTTGGATACCAAATTAGAACCCCTCACTATGCCTGCTTACTGTATTCAATACTATTGAAATAAAGGTTACTATCGATGGTACAAAACTATCGATACTATCGATAGTATCGATAGTATCGATAGTTTATGCAATATTGATGAGCAATAGTATCGATAGTATCGATACTATCGATAGTTTATTTTTTCTGAACGATCGATACTATCGATACTATCGATAGTATTGTTGCTTATCAATAGTATTGCTAAAAAAGAGCTATCGATACTATCGATACTATCGATAGTATCGATACTATCGATAGGCCTATCGATTGTATACATGATTTTGGCGTTTTACTATCGATAGTAAAACTATCGATAGTTCGGCAACACTAATTTGGGGTCGGGGATTTCATTTTCATCATTTTTTTTTTAAAAGGTTTTTTTTTAAAGGTGGTAAATATGCATAACAGTTTGTATTACCTCAAAAAGCACTTGACATTGGTTTCTAATAATCAAATAGGGTTTGTGGAAGTCGGTTTTTTGAAAGTTTTACTTTTTGTTTCAATTTCAACATTAATAGCAAAAAGGGACATGTTTCTATTCCGCAAACTGTAAACTACTGCCAGCAATCATCATCGGACGGTGTTGGTATATGCGAGCTTTTTTCAAAATATTTTGGTTCTGTTTTGGTTGGGAACGACTACTCAGAAAATAATATAACTGGTGACTTTATAGGCCCATCATATGATCTGGGCAATGGCTTGGCAAACATAGAGATTAAGAGAGAAGACATTTTACTTAAAATTAAGCAACTTGACTCGAACAAGGGGGCAGGGCCGGACGGCATACCAACATCGTTTATAAAAATGTGTGGAGAGGAACTCAGTATCCCTCTTGCCATATTGTACAACAGATCTCTCCAAACCGGAATATTCCCGATCGTATGGAAAACAGCTCACATTATTCCAGTGCTAAAGTCAGGAGATAAATCAAACTGCGAAAATTACAGACCTATAAGTATTTTATCATGTATTGCAAAACTGTTCGAGTCTCTCGTCTATAGTTATATTTTCTGCCAGGTTAAACCTTATCTCTCTGATAAACAACATGGCTTCATTAAAGGTAGATCTACAATCAGCAATCTGTTGGAGTATAAACATTTCCTATGCTCATCTTTTGCCGTCGGTGGTCAAGTAGATGCAGTGTACACAGATTTTAGCAAAGCATTCGATAAAGTGAACCACACAATCCTTTGTCGTAAAGTATCCGCCCTCGGTATACATGGCAGTCTGCTACGTTGGATCAAGTCATATCTACAAAACAGAAGTCAACTTGTTGCCATAAAAGGGTTCCTATCATCACCTACGTCTGTCACATCAGGAGTACCACAAGGCTCCCATTTGGGTCCTTTATTATTTATTATATTTATAAATGATCTAGTTAGTAAAATGTCAAGCCACTGTCTTTTATATGCCGACGATCTTAAGGTATTTTCCAAAATTGATAATACTAATGATTGTATTAAATTACAAAATGATCTGCAATGCCTAAGCCAATGGTGTTCTGTCAATAAAATGTCTCTCAATGTGAGCAAATGCTTTGTCATCTCTTTCACTAAAAAGCAACACAAGATTATTTACACATACACGTTAGATGACATAGCCTTGGAGCGCAGGACTATCGCTAGAGATCTTGGCGTGCTTTTCGACGCCGAACTATCTTTCAGACAGCATTATGAACACATAACTAAAAGATCCCGACAACTTCTTGGTTTCATAATAAGAAACACGAAGGACTTCAAAAAACCTGGTAGTCTTATTTATCTATTTCAGGCTCTTGTGAGAAGTATTTTAGAGTATGGCTGCCAGGTTTGGTCTCCCTTCTATGCAGTTCATATTAAAAACATTGACAGTGTGCAAAACAAAATGCTTAAGATTTTGTCATATCGCTTTAATAAGAGTAATTCTCTTCTGAATTATGAACAACGATTGAACCATTTTAAACTAGTCTCCCTCGAAAACCGAAGAAAGGTCCTTGACCTTAAGCTTCTTCACAAAATCTTACATTCTAAAATCGATTCCCCTTTTTTGCTTAGCAAACTCAATTTCAACTGCTTTACCCGTACTCGTACATATAAACCGTTTCACCTTCACACTTACCGGAACAATACTTCTTACTATAACCCCATCTCAAGAATGTGCCGTTTGTACAATGATCTCTCCACGGAATACCCGGAACTTGATATTTACGAACCTCGACCTTATAAATTTATTAAACTCATTAACTCAGCTCTGTTCTAGACGTCTTCAACCTATTAGGATTAGATTTGTATCCTTTCTTTTTCTTTTTTCTATATACCTACTTCATCAATAAAACCCGTTTTGCTAGTATAGGAATCATAAACACACTAAATTAAGTTTTCTATGTACACATAGTTTGGGCTACAGTCCAACACAAAGTCCCTTAATGATGTATCATTGTTTCAAATGACTGTATTCTGTTTTGTGTACTTATTGTAAATAAATAAATAAATTAATTAATTATTTATATAGTGATCCTATTTTTGGAACATAATCGGACAATGGTCAATTATTAACCACCAAAACACCTCTCCTTTGGGCCATCCAAAAAAATACAAAAAGAAACATGCGTATGCATGCGCCAACAGAAGGTCTAATATGTCGCGGTCGCGCGGGCGTCTATGCGCCGCCGTGGGCAGGCAGTCACCTTAAGATTGTCTATGCCCCAGAATAGATGCCGTTGCCAATAAAATAATATCAGGTGGGTTACTATCAACTCCTATAGCAGGACCTAAACCGGGCAGTTCTGCTTTTTTCCTACAAATTCATAACATTCTAGTATTGAATTGAAAAAGCAAAACTGCCCGTCTTAGGTCCTGCTATAAGAGTTGATAGTAAGTAACCCCTCTGAAGATTTCGGTAAAATCGTCATTGAGGTAAGCATTTGTCCTTTATTTAGATAAGGGAATATGAGGATAAAGATATTGACGATGAGAATTCGGAACACAGGTAGTGATGGGTTTTTGCCCGGACATTTACGGACGTATTGAATAAACGCCCAATAAACGTCCGTTTATGCCCAATAAACGCCCGATCACAGGGCATTTACTTTATTTGGTAATTATCTCAAATTGTTACTTAATGCTTTGATAAAATTATTTCTAGAGTGGTTTTAATGTAAAGTAAAACTCTAATTCGCGCTATAAGTAGGTACTTGGTTTCTAAAACAACCATTTGTTTTCAATCGATCCTAAAATCGATTCATCATCGGACATCCATTCCTATTTACGATAGTTTTAATTTATGATCGTATGTCGTACGTGTCTATATTGTCGATGGTTCCCTATTTGGTTTGCTGGAAGAGATCTCATAGTAGAGATAAGCTCGCCTTTGTACAAGTTTTCTATGTTTTTTATTGTCCTATGTAACTGTTGAAAGAGAGCTATTTTGGAAGAAGGTCCAATTTGGAGCCCGTTCGAGCGCAGCTCGCAAAGGGCGCTAAGGATCGAGTCTTCCCGAGATATTTAGACGCCAGAGCGAGTGAAGCGAGCGAGGGTGAATATGGTTCGAGGGTGAAATAGCTACTTACACCCCGAGGGAACCGTCGGAAATCGTTTTAGAGTTATATTTTTAATAATCGCCATTTCAAGCATTCGGGACACGTGGAAATGTGGGATCATTAGGGTGGGAGAAGACAAAAATGGCTGATTTTATATCGAAAAAGCTGTTGAAAGTTCACTGACCTCGAGTTCAAGAAAAACCGAAAAACTCGTGTGCATGAGCTTTTACTCACTAAACCGGTGCTGGTGCCGGGCCGGGGCGTGTTAAAAACGGCAAAACGCGGTTTCCCTAACAATTTATGAAAGCAAAACTGAGTCGTCCGTATCGCCACACTGTCAGGCATAGTGAGTGGTAGTCATCATGACATGAACCATTTATACATCAGAGTGTGTAATGAGTTTGAAAATGGAACGATTTCTAGTTTTCATTGCGGGGTAGCGCCAACTCCATCCTGGATATTATTGCGGATAGGATAGATTGTCCGATCCGGTGTCACTGGGTTAACATTCACTTGACATCAAATAGAAAATAAAAAGCCCGGTAGACTGGGCTCTGATAGTCTGTCCTATCCTTACATTTTGTTTGATTAAATTTAATTTAATTTAACTTATTAATAATGTGTTGTTATTACCAAAATGTATGGATCTCAGTTATCTGAAATAAAAATATTTGATTTGATTTGATTTGATTTGATTGCCCGTCTTCGGAAACGCGAACTTTCACGGACTCTTTTGACATCTGCAAAACCTCTTTCCTGAGCTAGGATGATGTAAATAAATAATGAAGTATGAAATTATGGTTGGGCTCATTTGATTTGTCTTGACAAGTACGATGCTGGAGCCGGAAGGTGGCCAATTGACCATGGGAACTCTTTTACCAAACGGAGCAATCCTATTGTGTTTGGGCTCATTTGATTTTTCTTGATAAGTACTTTGATCCTAGAATATTTTTTATGACGTGAAGCTGATCTGATGCTGGAGCCGGAAGGTGGCCATGGGAACTCTGTTACCAAACGACGCAACCCTATCGTGTTTGGGCTCATTTGTGGGTTGGCCACGGGCGTTGGCCGGCAATCCATATCTTGTCAGTTTTTAGTGACCAATCAAAGGGAATGGTGACGGCGGCAAACGGTGTTCAGACGTTCGCCCACCGCTTAACCTCAAAATTCGGATGAAATCAACCATTTGTTTTTCGTTTTAGCCGTGTTCCTCTCGATTAATGTATTTGAAGAAACGAGGAAATATGTAGGGTCATCTTTATCAAACAAAACTTTTATTTGGCACGCAAAACACAAAAATCATCATTTGGCACAGAGTAAGTGACGTCCATGTTGACGTATGTGGCATCGTCTGATGGCCAACGCAGCCAGCAGTATGTTCTTCGGTTGTTATTATTTGGACTGGCAATTCATGTCTGGCCTACGACATCTAGTGACGAATGTGGAACTACTGATGTTGTTTTTTTTTAAAAATCCCCTATTATAAGCACTGCATTGAGGTAGTTACTGTTAAAAGTTTCAAAACTTTGTTTACAAAAAACTAGATAGGTACAATTTGATAGTTTCCGTCAAATTTTAGGGTATAGTCCCAGATGCGCCACCTAGCGTGAGAAATTGGCATTTTTGCGCTTCATTATGTATGAATGACCGATGCACATAATAAATAAAGAATTAGTGATATTTTAGATTATAGATGACGTATAAATATAGAACATTACAGTAAGTAACACTATTATTTGAATAGGTACTTGTTTTGTTTAATAAAATCGTACAAATAAAAAAATTGGGCAACACTTTATTCCTAAATAATATATTTTGGTATAAATACGTAAACCTTATCACTATTTAACGATTACGTCTTGATAATTCTAAGTTTTGTGAAATTATGGTTTCTGCCCTGTAACTGGACATTTATTTGGGCATAAATTCGTTTTTGCCCTTTTTGCCCAGTTTATGCCCTTTCCGCCCAGTTGGGTTTAAACCCTCTGCCCATCTCTAAACACAGGTGTTTGTTGTTTACTTGTGCACTCACCGATTTCTTTTGATAATTTTGTGTACCTTTAGTGGCTTTATACATGTAAAATGATGGCTCCTTCGAAGTAATTGAAGTCCTGCAGTCCGATTAATAGTGGTTCTACTGCATTGCAATATGCGTAAGCACAGAAATCGCGAAATTATAACTCTGCCGGCAGAAACCATGTTTTTTCTGTTTTTTTTTTAATTATTTATGGCCTGGTTGTCAAAGAATGACCTTTCTGCCCCCGTAGACAACGTTAGTGTTGCCGCTCGATAGGCCAATATCGATTGTCTATCGGTAGCCTATCGATAGTTAAAAAAAACACGATTATATCGATAGTCAGAGAGATATCGATTGTTTTGTACTATCGATAGTGATATTCATTTCAATAGTATTGCAGTATACAGGCTTATTAGTAAAATTCGAGGGTAGTTTATTGTGTTCCTATCCTACTAAGCAATGTATAAACGTACGTTTACGATGTATATAGTATGGGCACCAAATTCTGTTCTACGTCTTACCCTTACCTTACCTTACCTGCATATGCATACTTCATCCAATACTATTTAATTAAAGATCTCTATCGATAGTACAAACCTATCGATAGTCTATTAGATATAGAAGAGCAATACTATCGATAGTATCGATACTATCAATAGCTCATTGGTTGGCAGCTATCGAAACTATCGATTATATTGTTGTTTACCGATAGTATTGCACTGACAGAGACGTCGATACTATCGATACCATCGATAGTATTGTTCTTTACCGATAGTATTACACTGACAGATACGTCGATAGTATCGATACTATCGATTGTCCTATCGATCGTGTAGATGATTTTAGCGTTCGACAATCGATTGAAAAACTATCGATTTTTCGGCAACACTATAATCGTTCAAACGAAACGCTAAGAATATGTACATATGCGATTTGACGTTTGGTCACGCTTATAGATCGGCTTATCAATTGATTGATTGGGAATTAATCCGAATCACCCAATTTGGAAAAATTCCAAAAGTTGGAATAATGCTGGAATTATTACGAATCCTTCCATTTTGGTGGGAAAATAAGTGTTACAGTGCGACATAAAAGAGTAGAAAATAAATAATGGCAACATAAGTGACATATTAGAGCACTATAGCGTGTTTTGATAGACAATCCAAATATGACATTAAAGAAAACACGCAGTAGTCTGTGAATGTTGCCATCATTTAATTTCTAGACTTTCTTGCCAACCTGTAAGGTGTGTTAAGGAAAATTAAGGTGTTTTGAAAAGATGTCGAAATAAAACCTGCACACATCGATAGAAGACTACTAACCAACATTTTAAGTCATGATGATTTTTTCCTAAGATAAGATATTTGATATCATAGAGTGCCAAAAGTTTATTTTTGCAAGTACATTGCAAAATCTTTCAATCGTAAGAATTGGTCATAATTTTATTTCACATTTTTACAGACGTCACTTTGTTTACAGGTGTCACTACTTTTGACATGTGTCGCCTTTTTTTACTGAGTTCAATCAAATATCTCGCTTGTGACACTTAAGGTCGATGTCCCTCAAAACAATTATTGGTCTTATAGTTTTCTACCGACTTGTGAAAAAAATAAATGAAAATGAAATTTATTCTCCATACAAAAACCAGTGGAGAAATATACATTGGTGCCTTAAGCTAAATTTAAAAAAAACCTGTGTATTAAGGCCCATAGCTGCCTCTCCCATTTGTCATAACGATAAATGGGTGAATAATCTCGCTAAGGTGAAACTTTAGGACAATTTTCTTTATAACATATTTTGTTGGTATAATAGTTTTCTATCGATTTGTGAAGGTTTCAATTAAATATCTTATTAAAACATCTTAATTTTCCCATATTTACACATTTTCTCACCAAATGGGAAGGATTCGGAAGGATTAAGGGATTTTCTGACTGATTACGTTAGTTCCGTCCGACCCTTGGCCACGTGCCAATACATCTATGTAGCTCTGTAGACTGTATACCGCTCAGGTATGCCGTGAGTATGTGTCTACCATATACCAACACAGCGCGGCGACTTGTCAACCAACACGTTCTTGTCTGTCATTCCGTTTCGCGAATAAGTCCTAGTACATATCAGTAAAGCGCTTATTACATTACGCTGTCGGCAGGGCACGATTTGTAAGACGTCTAACTCTGATGGAACGACTAGAAAAAGACAGTGAGTCAGACAGGGCCCTGCCGACAGCGTAGTCTAATAGGCGCATAATATTTGTATCGCGTTCCACATGTATACACGACCACAGATTATGTTCTTCGGTTGTTATTATTTGGACTGGCAACTTTTCTTCAGTCATGTCTGGCCTACGACATCTAGTGACGAATTTGGAACTACTGAAGTTTTTTTTATCTCCCATTCCAGAATTATTCAAATTTTCGGAATTATTACGAGTTGGGTGGCTTATTATACCCTATCCAACATAGGAAGTCTCTGACAGCTGTCAGTGTCAAAACACGCCTATGAAGTATCGTATTTTTCGACGGTAAAAATGTATAGAGACAATTTACATACTTTATTGGCAAATAGTGACGTGCTACACTTGTCGTAAGACAAGTTATCGATATTGACTCGAAACATATAATATAATATTGAAAGACATCGACAGAACAAGAAAATATATGGATGAAGATTGGGAGCGTGACTTACGATTCGACCAATCTACCAAGCTGTTCTCATGGCTACTGCAGCATAATTTTTACACACTGCAGGAGTTTTTTCTCATTAAGAATTAAAAAGTAATATTGCAGACCTTATGTATATACCTTCTACTTTCTACAATAAAATATTTGCATGCTATATAATATAGTTGATTAAGGAATAAAATTACATATAATATTATTTTAAGAACTTATGTAATACCAAAACATCATATGCAAATAAACAAATCTGAATCTGAATCTACCCAGGAACTGATTATAAATCTATAAGACTGCTCCAGCGAGTCCGAATCAGACTTTGATGATGGTGATTTGGGCTGTGAATCGATTTAACAAGAATAAAAACATGTTACAACATCCTTTTGTTTGATTTGCTTGAAACATTCAGAAACTTTAGTTAGAATATCGATAATTTGTATCGACTTTATCCCCATGCCTAGTATAGTCACAGTGACAAGCTGTCAGAGAACATCCTATGTTGGATAGGGTATAATTACATTACGCTGTCGGCAGGGCACGATTTGTATAGACGTCTCACTCATGATGGAACGATTAGAAAGAGACAGTGAGTCAGACTCAGACAGGGCGACAGGGCCCTGCCGACAGCGAGCGTATTGTGCGGAATTGTGCGGGAAGGGTGCAGAAGGATCACAAATCACGATCGTTGTCAAAAACCAATACTATAATATTATCTTTGAACACATCCGTTATTTGACAACTATTAAAAAAGTGTCATTTTGAAAAAAAAGGCGGGAAACCTCGAATGAAGAAAGGCGCAATTTTTTTTGTGGGAAAAGTATTTATTAATTTTTAGTGTTAAAATCCCTCGACTACTGCGGTTTTAACGCAAAAATGGGCCGTCAAAAGCCCAAGAAACGAAAAGCGGCCGAGCAGGCCCTCGACGATGACGGCGGACATCCGACGACCGACTCCGATTCTGACCCGGAGTTCATTGACGAAAAGAACAAATACATCACGTACAAGGCGAAATCCTATACACGTAAATACCCGGACAATCTAGGTAATATCGAATACATTGTTTTTCTGACCCACGATGACGAGAGGCCTATTTCTGAGGGCACAAGAATGGCAGTCTCCAGAAATACGCAAAAGTACAGCGTAAATGGGATAAAGCATATGCGCATCATCAATAAATTCAAAGTTGGCATAGTATTTGACAACGCAAATATGTTCCTCACGAATCAAAAGTTTCTCGATGAACTAAAACTGACAGCAGCCATACCGGCGGGTACCACAGAAGTGACCGGCGTTCTTACTAGAGTCCCAGAAGAATTGTCGAACTATAAAATCTTTACTCTGATTGCCAGCAAAAGGAACATCATCCAAGTACGCAGATTCATGCGCCGCACGAAGGCGGCAGACGGTCAGGTGAGCCAGGAGCCGACGCAGACGGTGGCGGTCACCTTTGCCTCCACTGAGCTTCCAGACTACGTTTACCTGGACAGATGGCGCCACGAGGTAAAAACTTACACACCCCCTGTCAAACAATGTCTAAAGTGCCTAAGATTCGGGCATTATATCTAAGTTCTGCAAAAACTCTGTTAAATGCTCAATCTGTGGAGAATCCCACTCCTACAGAGACTGCGCTATAAACCCCGAAGACGCAAAATGCTGCAATTGCCAAGGCAATCATGTCGCTATATCATCCCAGTGCCCCATCAAAAAACAAAAAATGACTGAAGCACAAATCAAGGCCAAGACAGTACCGTACGCGGAATTATTCAATGAGAAATCTTTCCCCCATCTGAATCCCTCAAAATCATTCACAACCCTTCTAAACTCAGACCTTTTCATGAACCTGATGGTACAGAGCATAGTAAAAATCATATCACTGAACAAAAACAAAGAAAACATCACTTCAAACAGCATAAAATCTATTTTGCAGGAAACATTCTCTGATAACAAAAAAACAACAACTTAGTAATGGATAATGTAAGCACAATAAATATAGTACAATGGAACGCACAGAGCATACTATGTAATCAACATATTTTCTACAAATTCCTAACTGATAATAACATTCATATTGCAATAATTTCGGAGACTTGGCTTCGGCCTGAACAAAAAATAAATTTTAAAGGATATTCAATAGAACGTAATGATACAGGAAATTTGCATAACGGCGTAGCAATTCTAGTACATAAGAACATCCCTTATAAGAAAATTAAAACATACTTTGATAACGCTCTACAAAACATCTGTGTTAGGATTAAAACTTGCAATAATAAAGAAATTAGTATAGTTAGTATGTACTGCCCTTCTAGTTCTCTGCCTAAATTTGATAGTACGAAATTAGATTCTTTGTTGAAAAGTATTCCGCAACCTATGGTTTTAGCTGGAGATTTTAATGCTCATCATACTGCTTGGGGTTGTTGTTCTATCAAACCTCGTGGTAGGCAACTTCTCGACGTGATTGATGACAATAATCTAGTACTTCTGAATGAAGGTCAGGTGACAACAGTTGGAACGCATACTTGGCGTCCAAATGCACTTGATCTAACTATTGTTTCTCCATCACTATCTTTATGTTGTAATTGGTCAGTGCACGACGATCCATTAGGCAGCTATCATCTTCCTGTAATAACGAAAATCAATATTGTCAACACATCCCAAAATAATACAATCCTAATAGGTGATGAACCATTAAAGTTTCCAAATTACAGGCTAGTTAACTGGAAAATATATGCAGAGTCAGTTGATAATTTATTGCAAAACTTTCAAATAAATTTTAACTCTCCTGAGGATACCTACAAATCTTTTGTTTCCATTTTGCATGAAAGTATTCTGAAGGCTTTACCTTCAACCAGATCTCAATCCAGCAGTACATTAAATGCAAAAAGGAAGAAAAACAGGCCTCCACTTCCATGGTGGAATAACAAATGTAATGAAGTAGTATTGAAATCAAAAGAGGCTTATCTAACTTTTAAACATGATCCGACAGAACAGAATTACATTAACTTTAAGAAACTTCAAGCGCAAAAAAAGCTTACCTTGAAAGTAGAATGTAGCAATAGCTGGGCTGAACTTTGCCAAAGATTCAATAGAAATACGCCAATGTCTGTGATCTGGAATTATATGAAAAGGTTCAATAAAACTTCTGATTTCAACTGCAATAAAGGTAACAATTTATGGGTTCCTGAATTTCTGAAAAAGTACACTCCTGATTATGTACAAAATAGTATCAACTCCTATTCTGATAACTTCCAATCTAACATATTCAATTCTTTTCTTACAGACACTTTTACTTTGCCAGAATTAAAATCAGCAATAACCACTAGAAAAGATACTGCTTTTGGTTTGGATGGCGTTCCTTATGCTTTCATGAAAAAATTAAGTCCAAAAGGCATGCAAACACTATTACATATTTTTAATTACTTCTGGGATCAAAACTACATACCACCTGATTGGAAAATTGATTGCTTAATACCTATTTTAAAGCCAGAAAAGGAAAAAAACAATCCTGATTCTTACAGGCCAATAGCTTTAACTTCTTGCGTCGGGAAAATATTTGAGCAGCTACTTAAACAACGCTTGGAGTTTTTTGTTGAAAAGAATCATATTCTGCCTACTAACCAGTTTGGATTCCGTCGCGGCCATAGTGCACGAGAAAGTATATGCCATTTGCAATTAGACATACAAAAAGCTCTCAATCAAAATGAATCAATGGCTTGTATATTTTTTGACATCACAGGTGCTTTCAACAATGTAGATCATTCCATTCTGCAACACGAACTGGCATCTGTTGGTTTACCTGGGAAAATAATAAATTGGGTTTTTAATTTCCTCCATGGTCGAAAAGTCTATACAAAGCATCAAAACATGATATTTGGTCCAAGACTATCATTTAAAGGCACCTGTCAGGGAAGTATATTAAGTCCACTGATATACATCCTATACATACATAAAATAAATTCAGTCTTAGGATCTGATGTATCAAATTTGCAATTTGCCGATGACTTAGCAGTGTATTATAGCAACAAAGACTGTAATAAAATCGTAAATACGCTTAATTGTGCATTGTCAAAACTAAAGTCATATTTTGGCTACCTTAACCTTAATATAAACATAAATAAAAGTAAGATTATAGCCTTTGGAAAAAATATTCCTCAGATTTTGCAGATATGTTATGATAACATTCACATTCCAGTTTCTACAGAAGCTAAGTTTTTAGGTGTTGTTTTCACTCGTAATTTGTCATGGAATAAGTATGTTGATCTCATAATTTGTAAAGCTAATAGAGCATAATTAACATATTAAAATGTTTGTGCAGATCATACTGGGGAGCAGATCCCAAAATTTTGCTAACATTGTACAAGGCTTTAGTGCGCAGTCATTTTGAATATGGTTTTCTTTGTTTTTCTTCCAATAATCAGTTGCTTGATAAGCTTGATAAAATTCAGAATAAAAACTTACGTCTTATTTCTGGCGCATTTAGAACAAGTCCCATAAATTCAATGCAGATTGAATGCAATCTTCCACCTTTAGACATTAGATTCAAGTTCCTCAAATATAAATTTCTGCTCAAACTGATGTCTTTAGATAGACATCCTCTGATTTCCAAAATATATCATTTAGAATCTTCTCAGCCTCCTGGCTCCTTATACTTGCTTCAGGACTTATCTGAAATATCAAATTTTCTGGCTACATACAATACTAACAAGACTGACAACTGGCCATGTTATCAAGGATCTTTTCTTGGAAAATATCCAAAGATGGAAGTCATCATAGAAAAAGCACTGACAAACAAACAAGAGTTCTATGAGCTACTATCAAAATATCAAGACTTCAGATGTGTCTACACCGATGGATCTAAAAGTAATCTCAATGTCTCTGAAGCAATATACGACTCCCATTTGAAGATTGGTCATGCAATGAAGTTGGACAAGAATGCCAGCATTTTCACTGCAGAAGCTCTAGCCATCCTCTCAGCACTGCAGCATATTCAGATCAAATGCACAGAGACCGATAAGTGGATTATAGCCTCAGATAGCATGAGTGTACTTACGGCCTTGGATCACAACAGATTTGACACTAATACAAACTATTTGATTTACGGAATTAAGGAACTTTGGAAGACTCTAAGCACTGAGGGTATAAATATAGTTTTCATTTGGGTTCCAGCTCATATACCGCTAAAGGCATTACTGGTAACGAAAATGCGGACTTTCTAGCAAGAAGCGCAAACTCAATTGACATTGACACATCTGTCACTGTCACACAACGACAGATGGGCAATTCTCAACATACTCACCGACCGTTTTACAAATACCTCTACCGTTTTCGGATGTACTTTTTAACTTGAAGAAACAGACAACTACGAACTGGCGTAGACACTGGGACATCTCTGTGGGTCAGAAAGGCCAGTGGTACGCCGCAATAAAAGAGACTGGGCCATCTCAGTTACCTTGGTTCTGTAAAGGAAATAACTTTAAAAGCAGAAGATTTTACACAACAATATGCCGACTTCGACTTGGGCATTGTCGAATCAATGCCCATCTTCATAGAATGAAAATGGTGCCATCTCCATTGTGCCCGCACTGTGAAAGCGATAGCGAAACAATCGATCATATTATTTTCAACTGTCGATCCTTCGGCATTCAGCGCCTTGTGCTCATGGATCGGCTGATAGAGATTTATGCACACAATGATATCCCGTCCAACACTCAAGGATTACTGGACAATTCAGAAACATACCAGCCTTTGTACCAGTATATGGTGCACACGGTCCAAGAAATTTAGACGAATCTCGGATATGACTTTAACCTGGATAAGACTAACTACCGGATATGACGAATTTCATCAAAACTTGAAAAAACTACAAAGACATGGCTTCGGCCTTAACGAAATATTTACCCTGAAGAAGACCTACACAGAACTGGCTTCGGCCTTTTGACCTAATTATGACCATTCGGCCCTATAGTGGCTCATACAATGCAAATGAAGATTGAAAAAAGAAAGACCATCAGATCAGGCTGTACGGCTCTGAGGCCTTTGCCTTTCCGAAAGGATAAAGATGTGAAAAAAAAAAAAAAAAAAGTGTCATTTTATTTTGCAGGATGGATGTGGGGTTTTGTTTCAATAATTGTCTGTATTTGCATAAACGTGTAACTGTAGTAACTGTTCTCTTCTCGTAGTTCTCTAGTGCAATAAAGTGACAAAATGTTGTCGCGGTTCCACCACTACCATGGTTCGAACATCATACTGTTCGAAGACAACACGGTGGCGTACAGAAAGGCGAGCTTTGCCCATGGGCTGACATTCAGCGAGAAGCCCATACTGCCGGGCGAGATATTCCTGGTGGAGATAGAAAAGACCGAGCGAGGATGGAGCGGGCATATGCGGCTAGGTCTAACACTTCTGGATCCGCAGACAGCAGCGCTTGGGGCCCACGGGTTGCCTCAGTACGCCCTGCCGGACCTCGCAAACTTCGGACTGTCTTGGATATTCCCCATCTCCAAATCACAGAACAATGTACTGATAGAACTTGTTAACCAGGGTGCCAGTGGTAGACGCGAGAATGAACCGCGACCATCGATCCTAGGCGACGGCAACTCTGTCAGAACTCCACGCGGATACATTTCTAAGAAACTCCTCAAGTCAGTGACAGTCATACAGAAGGGTACCCCGCAAGGCATCCTGCCCATGGATGCAGGCAGTCGGATTGGCGTTATGTTTGTGCCGTGTCCAAAAAAGAGTAAGGATGAGCCAGACTTGGCTGAGATGCACTTTATCATCAACGGGGAGGATCAAGGACCATGCACTAAAACTATTCCATACACTAAAGGACCCTTGCATGCAGTTGTGGATGTGTATGGCACTACAAAACAAGTCAAGATTGTCCAGCTATATGAAGGTAAGCATTCTTAAATTATCAAGAATAAAAATACTTTGTAAGGCACAGCAGTCAATTCACTTGACTATGCCACTGTAGTGAGTACAGGTGCAACAGAGGCACAGAGACAAAACAACTGGCTGAACTTTAATGGAGTACACACAGCTATTTTCGCAAAACATAGTTTTGTATTTCCTGTAGTCTACATGTATTTGCAGGGGTAATGAATGACCTAATTCTAATTCACATATTGGAAACTGATAGAGAAAATTATTTGTTTTCCAGTGAAAACTCTGCAGATGGTGTGCCGTGATGCAATACTGCAGTATGTGAATAATGACTCAGTGAAATCTCTACCATTGCCAAAATGTCTGAAGGATTACCTTCTTGCATAAACTGTTCGGTGTATGAAAGGTATGTGATGGATTATTTAAATTTAACATTGAATTACAGTTTTTTCGTAAAGAATATTCATTAATATAACAATGGCATCAGGGGAGATTGTAGCCGCTACTAAGGTCAACCTAAAAAAAGGTAAGCTATTATTGAATAAATGAATTCCATGAAATAACAAATAATTTCATAGTAAGACAATAAGGCTGTTTATTATGAACAATGTTGTGTAAAATTATTAAAATCAAGAAGTTTTGTTTATAATTGTTGATTTATTATCAGATTTAAATAATGTAAATTAGAGAAATTAAGTGAGTTTATTCTATAGGATTGCAGAATTCCTTATTATTGTAGGAGATGATTTGGACTTTGCTTTTTACTTTGAGATTAGCATTCAAAGCAAATAAATGTTAATCTCATGGTCTTTAGCATATTGATATTTTTATAAAGTCAAATAAGAGTGTTGGTTTAATTAATTGATATAATCCTATCCTAATGAAGTAACTTGTTTATTGTGATTAATTTACATTCATGTTAATGGTATACAATACAGTATGCAACTTAATTAGTTTTATTAATATTCTCATTCCATTTAATAATGAAGTTAAGCTACAGCATTAAACATTTTGGTTTGTATTGGATGAAATGATCTTTCGCTGTACCCACATAGGGTAATTTGTGTTGTTAAATCTTTGTACATAGGGACTTTTAATTGTACATAGTAAATATCTTATTTAGGAAAGAAAGTCAATAAAATTGATTTTATTAATGGCTACTAGACGTTTTCAAAAGAGTATATTTTCTCCCACCCACTCACAACAAATACTTTAGTATTAGACAATACTATCAAATATGTAAATGAAATCACATTTTTTTATTATATTTTTTATTGGTATAGCACACTTTCATACAATACACTACACTTGTTCTCTAATCATATTGTTACACATTCATAACACCCATTTGACAAACTTAAATTATTCTAACAAAGTAAAAGAATCACCAGTGATTATACTACAGTACACCAGTGATATACTACAGTAGGTAATTAGTACATAATATTTGAAGTCAATGACCGTATCAACCCTTTCTGCGCTTTATTTTAAGTAGACTAGGTTCAAGACCTATACAGGGTGTAACAGAAGGGTGTAGTCATATTTTAGGGGGTTGTTAGGGAGACCATTCTGAGCAACTTTTACTATGAAACCGATTTGATCAGAGAAACTTTATTTTTCATTGCTCCATACGTCGTTGTAGTCTGGGCGGTCAGCGCATTTATATAGAGAAGTGAAAATTAAAGTTGCTCTGATCAAATCGGTTTCATAGTAAAAGTTGCTCAGAATGATGTCCCTAACAACCCCCTAAAATATGACCACACCTTTCTGTTACACCCTGTATTTGTATTTGTACTGTCTGTCGTCATTTGGTTGAATCACTAACTTTAAAAACTTATCTCAACAACGCTTTGCGATTTATAGTCCGAGTTTGTTTACTTTAAATACGCACAAAAAAATATTGCCGTGCTTAAGGCAGGTATGCTTACATAAATTTTTCTAGTAATAAATGCCCAGCAACTGTAAATAAATTGATCAAACTAAACATAAACATTTACATACAGGCACATACATTGCTTCTGGCCCCACACTAGGATACCCTGTGTCGTGGGAACCAGAAACAGCAACATCACAAACATGTAAACATCCAAGCCCTGGGGGCCTTTTTTTGTCCCCAGCCGGGATTCGAACCCGTGACCTCCCGCATGGTAGGCAGATGCACAACCGCTACGCCACAGAGGTCATCTGGAGCGAATGTTTCCGCGATATCGCTTGTAATTGCCCCATAAATTCCATATTGATCCACGTGGTGCGGCGCTAGCTCCCTCTAAAATTATGGATGTGTCACATTCTAACGGGGAGCTTGATACCAAAAACGGGATACGGAGCGCAGACGGGTAGTTAGTAAATAACCGGCCAAGTGCGAGTCGGACTCGCGCACGAAGGGTTCCGTACCATTATCTATAAAAAACCGCCAAAAAATAACACGTTCGTTGTATAGGAGCCCCCCTTAATATTAAATTTCTTTTGTTTTTTAATATTTGTTATAGCGGCAACAGAAATACATCATCTGTGAAAATTTCAACTGTCTAGCTACCACGGTTCATGAGATACAGCCTGGTGACAGACAGACAGACAGGCAGGCAGGCAGGCCGGCAGGCAGACAGACAGACAGACAGACAGACAGACACACAGACAGACGGACAGCGAAGTCTCAGTAATAGGGTCTCGTTTGGCACCCTTCGGGTACGGAACCCTAGGAATATTATCTTCACGAGTCATTCATATCCATAGGTACAGGAAGGGTGTAGGGGACGATATTTCTCTGATCTTTGTCCATGTTCCGGTAGTCCAACAAGCAGTCTGGCTCGATGTGTTCGCTCCAGTAATTCGCCAGCATCGGATTTAGAGTGCCGTTCCAATGCTGGAACATTATTTTGTAATTAATAAAATAATAATCAACGAAAACGAGATTTTTTTTTAAACGTTCTAGTTCTAACCATGTGGCTGGGTGGGTTTAAAATAAACGGTCAAGTGCGCGTCGGACTTGCGCACCAAGGGTTCCGATGATACATGCATGTAGATTGTTGCCTCGTAACTGGTGTAATTAGGTTTCGATATGAAAAAGTGGCCAAGTGCGAGTCGGACTAGCCCATGAAGGGTTCTGAGTAGCACTGCATCATCATAATACACTTGATACACCTAGCCCATTATCACTTTCATTCTTCACCAGCAAATAATTACTTTGTTTATTATAGTGTTTGAATGAATTACAAAGTTATATTTGCGGTTTTTAATATATACCGTAGCTGTGCTTTAATATCAGTTTACACGCGCGCTGCCCGCGCGCCGCCCCGCAAAGACAAATTAAATCAGTGTGTACGCAACTCTTGCCAAAGCAACTCGCCTTTCATTTCAACCATGTCACACTCATCATATACCATCAACCCTCCTCATCATCATAACAGTCATTTAACCTAAACTGGTGAACCGGACGTGAAACAAAGCAAAGTTTAGTGAACTTTTGTGACAAGTTTAGTGCATTTCAACATGAATCCCGAAGAACAGGAGGCACCGGCCGCCGACACATCAATTGGGGCAGCCGAGGCGCAGCATACGCCGCAACCGCAACAATATCTTCTTAGCAGACTGGAACACCCAGCAACCCTTTCATGATGACTCTGGTGCAAACATATGGTCCTCGCATGCAACAAGATTGCAACTATACGTGCCAGTAACACCAAACTTCACACTGCAAACGGCACACCAATCGCTACGGTGAGAAAACAAAATACAAATTCAAATACAAATACAAATGCAAAAGGCTTATGCCGAGTGTTCAAATGGAGATCTGTACTAGCAAGTGTACAGCGGTCCATACTCGGAGCCAACTGCAAATTCGCACATCTACTACATACTCGTCGACATACACTGCAATCGACGAACATACTTATGGCCTACGCCGAGTGATCAAATAGAGATCTGTACTAGCAAGTGTACAACGGTGCATCCTCGGAGCCGACTTCAAATTCGCACAGCAACTTATCGTCGAGCTACATACACGGCTCAAAGCAACGCGCCCATACAACGGAGGTACGATATCGCATCATCATTCAATCTCGAACAACGAGGAACAACACTTACAAGCAATTTTAACACGCCCATGCAACTACGGGCTCACATCGCAATCAACGTCGACAAGTGCAAGTTCGGCAAATCACAATCAATGAAATGCAATTCAACGGTTATCACTTAAACCAACATGGTATGCGACCGAGCATCGGGAAAGTCAAATGCATTACCGACTTTCCACAAGCAAACACCGTGCAATGGAATGGACTACAGCTGCATGTGTAGCGTTCAAGAAATGCAAAGCAAGCATCAAAAACGCCGTTCTATTGACACACCCCAATGCGTCATCATCTTCACATTAATCACCGACGCATCCGCATCATCTTCGCGTAGTACTCAATCAACGCATCAAAGGACAAAACAATTCAGTCGCTGATGTATTCTCAAGAATAGAAGAAATCAGCGTGCCGAACCTGTTCCTTCAAGCAAAACGAAACGCAACAAAATTACAGCACATACGAAAAAGATCTGAAAGATCCCACACACGTTTTCAAACACAATGAATGCAAAAAGTCCTTGGTACCACCATACGACGGATCATACCAAGTACTAGAAAGAACACTGAAGCATTACATCATTCAAATCGATAAGTAGAGAACAAACGTTTCGCTGTACCTACCGCCTAAAACCATACATCATTCAACATACGACACCGTCAAGTAATGAGACCATGGGATCGAACAAGAACCCGCCTGGTACTCGCAGATCTTATAAACATCCCATATCAAACACCCAAACCGACACGCCGCCGCCCGCCCGCCTTCGACATCTCAAGTGGTGACTTCGAAGAAGTGCGTGTCGTGCGCGGTATCAATAATGAACAATGAGTGTGTGTTTGACTTAATATCTAAAGTACTATTTTGCTATTGTTTCACTATATTTTTTATCTACTTGTATTCATAAATTTTACACTGACTGATCGTTTATCCACGCTATTACTATTTTATGTAAGTTTCTATGTTTTTTACAAATGTTAGCATTACTTTTTACATGTTTGTAAGTTAACATCATTGTATTTAGGTTCATTATTATTTTTTCACCCCCTAGCTTCTTTTAGAAGGGGAGGTATGTAGCATATATACCGTAGCTGTGCTTTAATATCAGCTATTATCTCTTCTGTGATATCAGTTTACACGCGCGCTGCCCGCGCGCCGCCCCGCAAAGACAAATTAAATCAGTGTGTACGCAACTCTTGCCAAAGCAACTCGCCTTTCATTTCAACCATGTCACACTCATCATATACCATCAACCCTCCTCATCATCATAACAGTCATTTAACCTAAAGTTTGCTATCTTAAAAACTGCTTATTTTATTTTTGTTCAAACCAATTTTCGTTGAAAGTCTGTATTGAGAATATTAAGATATACAGCATATATTTTTTTAGATTTTTCACTCTCTTACTTTAAACGTAGGAGGGGGGGGGGGACCTTGGGACACAAATATTTCCACTTTGGAAGGGTCTGTGTCTTTAACGATTTACGGAAAAATTATTTCAGGAACCTCCACGTAATTTTTAGAGACATATAGACACCCCACACTTAGGTTTGATGAAAAAAAAATTTTTGGTTTCAGTTCCATGTGGAGAGCCCCCTTTAATTTTTTAGGGTTCCGTACCCGAAGGGTGCTAAACGGGACGCGTTTATGTAAACCCTTCCAGTATTCAGAGCACCAGTACTTCTGTGCTGCGGAAGGGTTTACAGGCATGAATTTTCAGAAAGTTACCGTAAACCCTTCCACTATCCAGAGCTGCGAACAATCTGGATTCGGGATACAGGGTTTTCGGAGTAGTATACAAGATTTTATACATAAAACGCTCCCTTTACTCAGATCGCTCGAAAGCCTAAAGTAGGTACTTGCGATCTGTAACGCGGGCGGGAGGGATTAGTAGTTCTTAACCAGCGTAATTTCTCTAAATAGCGGTAGGAATTTCGATCTATAAGCGGGAGGCTTAACAGACGCAATACCTAGTATAGATTTATTAGTATTTTATTAGAATCAGTTGTAAATTAATACAATTATTGTTTAATTTTGAAATTATAATCACTCAACTGTGAAAATCTGGGAATTTTCGCCAAATCATCAATAAACATTAATTGGTAAGACCTTGGCTCAATTAGTTCTAAATAGTCTATACTAGTCTTTGCATCGATCTAGCAAACACCTTTTAAGTATATAAGGATATCCCACTATGCTTGAGGTATATTCAATGTAAATATACCTCAAGCATAGTGGGACACTTACACTTCTTGTATGTTCTACCCAACGAAGAAGTATGCTGTTAGATTGTTGTTTTGCCCTTTCGGCGGCCTTATCCAAAAGTTTATAAGCCATCTTTCTCTTCCTACGTATGTAGTTAAAATAAGCTTGCATCAGATAGCATCTGAAATAGAAAGAAACTATTTTAAAACTTAGTTCTTAGTTGTCGGACCTGTAGCTGGCCTGTGTGCAGTCAAGCCGCCTTCTGCAAGTCTTCTTCTCACTGTCCAACGACTAACAGTAACATGGCGTGCTTCTTGAAGCCTCTGTCGCAGCTGAACCGTGTCAAGATGACGATTTCGTAACGCAGTCGCTACCAGAAATCGATCATCTCGCTTACTGTCGACGCGATGTCGGCCAGATCCTCTTCTTCGAACATAGCCACCAGTTTCTTGAAACCGTCTGTAGACACGTCGAACAGCAGAATGGCTGAGGTTCAGCTGCCGAGCCACTTGACCATGATTCAGCCCTGCTTGAATAAGGGCCACAGCTTGGGCGGCTTGTTCTGGTGTTGTATCCATTCTTCGGCTTTTCAAGACCCTTTACCGTTTATAAAATTCGAACATTTAGAGATTGCATAAACCTTGGTGAGTAGAATGGTACGTGACCGGCAGTGTTTTGCATCTCCCGAAAGATAGCTTTGATAGTCTTCTCCAGAAGGAATATTTTCTTGAAATTCCTGTTGTTCATCTGAAACATAAACCGTCAAAAAATGTCTTATCTCATCCATCAGGATCTGCTGGAATCTTATGTTAGATATAAGCTCGCCTTTGTAGATGGTTTTACTTTTATAAGTTATCTGTTTGACTTTATTATGTAGGTAGTAATATTAATATTCGTATATTTTTTTTTTCTGATCAAGGCAAAGATCATCTTTGTGGTTCAATGCATGCAAAATGTGAAGCCTATTCGTCTCGTACCTCGTTGACCATCGTTATCAGCAGGCCTTCGACAAGCCTTATTAGTATCATCGTGCTAAAGTCGTGCTTCTCGATTGTAGTCGTTTGTATCTGCTTAATTTTATCTTCCCACATTATTGACCTTTCCCAGACACCCACACGTATAGTTCTGAAATCATAAGGATAATGTATGAGAACTTCTACCTACTGCATTAGCCAGCTTCTACCTTGTGATTAAAATCGGCTTCTTAGTTCTTATAGAAGTCTTCAGAATATTGCATTATCTTCATAATTTTACAGAAAACATTACGACCATATTAAGCTCACTTTTCACCCTATCTGAATAATATTCTATTCTTAAAATATTCGAAATATTATATTATCAAATTAATATTTAACTACATCAGAATTTAGAAGCACTAACACAAGCCACATGGCCACAAAGAAATTCCAAGCAGATTCCGGTGCTTTAGATCTCAATATTGCGTCCATTTTCTTGATGTAAAACCTCTCGCATGTTTGGTACGATTCGACAGAGTATCCTGTGTCTAACAATATTATCATCGCATAGTAGTAGTACCAAGTCTCGGCTAGAAAGAAAGGGCGCTTTTTATAATCCTGGATGAATGTGGTCGAAATTTTCTAACAGGACCAATGACCTCCATGAAACATCCTGAAAAGTTGTACCATGTCTCAGACCAGACAGAATAGGCCGTAGAAAGGGTCACTCACTAACTGCTTTTGTAAGACCTCTGTAACTTCTGAGACCGTAGGTAGATGTGAAACATGGTGGATGCTGAAAGCCTCTAAAATCTAAAGAAGAAGCTTAATAAAAGGCCTAAAGAACTCACAGCTCGGATCGTAATGGTCGCTCGTGTAAAAGAAGTACTCCTTCATGATGGCAATCATCTCTTGGACCCTCAAATCTGTGAGCAGAAACTTCAACATCGTCATAAGTAGCATCTGCCGCTCTGGCAAGTCTGTGATATTTGTCATCATGCTCATCACAGTTAACCCCACCTCGAGGCATTTCGCCCTATCTCCCAACTGCTTGCTAGAAATTCAAGACAAATATCGTGGTGGAAAGAAAAGCTGTTATTCTTTTGGATTTTTTAAATTGACTGATTAATAATTCACTTACTAAAAGAGGAAGATACTCGTGTAGAGAGAGAATACAGGCCGAACCTCAGTGATATCTAAATGAGCATTTTTACGGTAGCACAGTTCCATAGCACGCCGCTCCAGCATCAGACATCTTCCGAACTGAATAACAAGTACTGGTTAATGAACAACGGTAGACATGAGTCACGTCAAGAAACGTTATTATCGGTCTTAGCCCTTACTAAAGTAGTAAGGCCGTTTGTCGTTTGTCCACCGAACAGCCATAAAATTGCCCCTCCAGACTGTAGAGGTTGGTTTACAACCAACTCATCCACAAACAAGGCCTCCACTCTCTGTGGGTGCTTGTGTATGTGTGTGTGTGCTGTGTGCGTCGACAGCACACTGAAGCACGCGTCACACGTCCACCAAGGTGATACGGTTGTAAACCAGACTTCCACAATCCACAGACTGGAGGGACCTTAAATGACGAGAGATAAGACATATCCGGCTCGAAGGACCAATTTGTTCGGGATCCTGGCTGGAATATGAGTAAAAGCGTGGATTTCGATAGAATTTACTGAACTTTAAAGCGTACAATAGCTGTAATCGCGTGTGTACTCGCGTGAAGACGATCGCGTTGTGGTGGCGCCAGCGGCGCGGGCCGCGGGCCGCGGGGCGAGGGGAAAGCCTCTCGTCAGACGAGTTTGAAGATGTCTCCGACAATGGCCATGGTGCCATGACGCCTGCGGTGGACAAACTGCGTACAGGTGTTAAGCGGTATAGTCTCCTAAGGACATATGTAGGCCGAACAAACTAACATTGGAGAACAATAGATGTGGGAGCGAGAGGGATGAAATAGATGGTATAGTTTACATTTTGTGAAAGGCGATACGTGGTGATCGCATGTGAGTAGCTGGCACATAGAACGTGGAAGTTGGCGTCCGTCCGCAAAGCGTAATTCAAAGCCCATTTCGCTGCAAGTATGGCATTTTCTGTCTCCTTGCATTCCTGGAAGAAAAAATGCGACAGTTTGTGCGTGTTTGTGTTTATATGTTTATGACTCTGTAGCGCTGAAACGGCTGGACGCATTTGCATTGGAATGAATAAATACAAAACAGCTGATCGCCCGGCACAAAAAGTATGGAGAAGTGAAAAATAATGCAGCTCTGATCAATCAAATCGTTCGTTTGTTCAGAATGATGTCCCTAACAACCCCAAAAATATGACTACACCTTTCTGTTACAACCTGTAGTTTAGGAGCCAGACATGAATTCTTTTATCTGACTTTACCAGGGTATTGTAATGTTTTCTCCGTAAATGATAATTCCTAGGTACAAGCAGACGAAGTCGGGGTCACCAGATATAGTAATACGTCAAGCTGAAACAGTTATTTACTGTGAACAATGTGAACAGTCTGTTCAATGTTGTGGCGATGTTCTCGTAGAACTTTGCAACTAATCCGCTGTCCCTTGCGATGTACCATGAAGGGTAAATGTACAGTGCCATGGTTTGTTTAAACGACGCTTTCATGCTACGATATCGCACAGCAAGTCTGAAAATTTAACAAGAATAACATCGAGAAAATGTTAAACAAATGATTAAATTTTTATCATGTGCCAAACTCTTATAAAATTAAACGGGTTGTATTGTAACGAGACAAATAATATGGCACATTACAATACTTACTTGGAACTTGGGAATGGGTCATAGAACAACTTCATAGCGTCCAGTAGTTGCTTTCGAGCCTCAGTGAAATCCCCTGAAAGCTGCATACAGTCTCCTCGCAGAGACAATATGCGGGCCATAAGGTAGTCCTTGTACCATGTAGTTTCACACACTTTCAGCTCTGCGAATTTGTCGCTCTGAAGCAGAACGATATGGACAAGCAAGTCATGGGAAGGTCAGAATGCCTTGTAGCAATGGTTACTTATTTATAATAAATGTTTACTTTTCTAACTCAACAAGTGTGCTCGACACAACATGGTCGGACGGGAAGGCGCTGTTAATCATCACACAGGTTTTATACCTAGCTTGGTTAACAACGCTGTACCGAGATATTTGTCAATGTACCCACAATAAAACACATGCTTACTTGCTTGCACTGAATAAAATGTACCGATGTCAGTTATGCAATAAATTTTCATTATTCTTTCATTATTTATTACTCGTAAGAAGGGGCGGGGCAATAAACACTATTTTCACCACAATTTGAAGGATGGAGCCGAAATGTGGTGTTGCACACCACCACCGGCAAAACCTATACAGCGAACATTATACAAATGTTTATAAAAATATTCCATTTACGAGTATTTTATTGTAAAACCTTCTTCTAAAACCATACTAAGTAATCAAAAAAGTGGCGACTGTTTGGAATAGAGGGTAAAGTCCATCTTGGGGTTGAGCCGGACATGAAGTGTGAAAATATTGTGATTCAATATTAGTATTATTTATATTTCTTTTGGAGCGTTTCAGGATACAATGTATGAAAATAAGAATAATGATATCCTTGTGTCAAAACTGCATGAAACATAAACCATCTTACTTTCAATAAATCTTCCACTTCATACAAAAGTCTTATAGCTTGAGGAATGTTCAGATTGACTTTGCTAATGTACGCGTATTCCATGTAAGCCTCAAATAGTTTCTCGTACGCGCCTGCAACAATAAATTAACGTATTTATATCAATATCCAGCTCGAAGGACCTCAGAGCACAAATTCAAATCTTACCAGCTCCGAGGCAATGATCGACCAGTTGGCTATACGCAGAAACTAGGATCGCTATACATTCACAACTATTCAAGTCCAGTGATGAAAAGGAGCGGACATTCTTTTGTATATCGAATATGCTTGATTCTCGTAGACGCTTCAGATCTATAAGCCAGCATCACCTTATGTTAGATATCTTGTTACACACAAAATTATGTGCTATCTTGAATTGAATGGAACATGCCGAGACTCGTTCTGTTTCACGCAGCACACATTTCTGTGACTGCGCTTGTATTCTTTAGCGAAATTTTAAATTAATGCTTTTCGGGGATCTTTGTAGTAAAATAGTTTGATTGAAGAAACAAATATGCTGAGCCGCCTAATCGCTATCCGGAGATCAAGAAAATACTTACTTGAAGCACAGATTAATAAAGAGTTAGGAACAGATTGGAGACTGTACATAATCGTTCAACTAAAAAGCGACCCTTTGCTACATCGCAACAAAGTACAATTCATGCTGTGTAGCGTGGCGCCCGCACTTCGATTTAAATATGCCTAAAAGTTGCCTCTTTTCTGTCGCGTAACACTATCCTCGTCTGAAGCGGCCCGTGAAACTAAGGGTTGTCTCTTGTGACAAATAAAACTGGATATTTACTTTACTAAAAAAAATAAAAATGCATAGCATACCGACATAAGCCTGCTCCAAATTACATAAATGCATATGCATGGATTTGGAAAATAAATTAAGATATTGATGCATGTACTATTCCTAGATGTATAAAATATTTGTATGCCCTATGGCGAAACATAGCGATCCAATCACACTATAATAAATAACTTATTGGGCCTATGTTTTTACAAATTAACTATTTGATTTGATTTGATTTACTAACTACGAACCACTTACTATTATTATTCTAGATTTGTGAATAATCGCTCGGCTCCAGGTCGTTCATAACGTTGTGACCTAACACAACCTCTCTCTAGTTTAAACACAGAAAGTGACCTAAAGCAAACATATTTTCTTTTCCCAAATTTGCTTTCATCGTTGCTGATTTGCCGATTTTCGTTGCAACGTAATTTGATCACCGAAATTTCGCAATTTTAACCTTGAATTTTCAGAAAACTATGTATTTCCTAACAAAAAGAAAAGTACTTTGGTATGAAAAGTGACTGCCAGCTATCCATAAAACACCTCATTACAATCAAATTCGACTGGAACGATATAAAAACCAACCCCTTAATTTTAACGAATATACGATCCTAACAGCCAGAATTTATCTCACGGCAGTGACTATTAACACCAAAAAGGCTGGATGTATAATGTCATCCAGGTAAAAACAAATTAAACATCACAGTTTTTTTTTCATGTAGAAACCTAACTACTGGACCGATTCCTGATTTTCTGAAATCGGTTCATAGATAGTAGGTACCAGTTTCGATGTAACAAACATTAAAAAAAAAAGATAAAAACAACATACAACCGAATTGATAACCCTCTCCTTTTTTTAAGTCGGTTAAAAAATACTGAAACACTGTACTATACCTTTAGATTCCTCTTTTACACAAACAGAGAGCGTCCTATTCGGTATACTTATCTGAAAACAGAGCAATCTAACTGAAACAACCGTAGACTTGACATAACTTCATAAAAATATAGTAAATACTAACGATCTCAGAGGATGACTTTTGAAGTTCATAAGAAGCAGGCGGCACGGGCTCTGTTACCACTCTTGTATCAGCACTTAATGCCTGTATTTGGTAACAGATGCGTCTCATTGCCTCTGTCTCCTCCTTCAGACCCTGCGATAGTAAACCAGCTATATCAGCAACAATAATACTAACCGTAGCATCCGTAGCACGATTGTGCCCACCTATAGCCAGTTTTCATTACTCCATTTGACCTGGCAGGGGGTTAGCCCATCGCCGCAGCTACGGAGTAATAAAGGTTTTCTCACAACACGGTGTTTTATATCACCGTACCGTAAGAAAGAACCAATAACTTTTATGAAAACCGTATGTTTACAAGAAGAAAGACTGCTTGTCTATAGAAGAAAAACAAAAATGCTTACGTCATTGGCCGTCTCACCAAGTAGTGTGATGAAACTACCAGATCCACAGGAGATACAGCGCTGGGTGTACCGCTCCAAATACAGCATGATACGAGCATGCAATTCTTGCTGAAATCAAAGAGATGCTTGTAAATTATGTAGATGAAGACCAAACTACATAGTTTCCTACGATAGAATTTGCCAAATACCTTGTTAACTTCAGTAAGCAGATCGTAAGTAGTCGACCTGAATAAGGAGTGTTTAAACTTCATGTAGCCGCAAAAAGCGTACTTCGGTAAATCTCGACAGTTATCTGTAATCGTGAACGGTATTTATAACAAATATAGTGACTATTTAATAACATAATCGTATTTCCATTGGGCGCCTTCTTCGACCCAACGGACGGCGGTAAAGTGTTATCTCTGCAACACAATGGTCATTCTCTGGTATTAAAAAAATATATGTTAAATGTAAATGGTCATCATACGTGGCTGCCGGGTACCCAAACAAGTGCAGGATGGAGGCTTGGCGCCCAGTATAGATGGCGCCGGATGCACCAGTACGAAAGATGTATCCCGGGTGAAATCTCCGCCTTCGCACTCCAAAACTCTGATATCGAACAGTTTTTCTATAGCTGTAACAAATACTTTAGATGTTATTGTTCCGGTCCGGGGTGTCCGGAGCTATGAGACTGATTAAGGGGGCTGCGACCGCGTGAATTTCCCATACAAACGTAATACAAAAATGATTTGAATTTGAGAACTAGTTCAAAGCATTTAGACTGTTTATCGGATTTATACACTGTCTACGCAGGTTCCTGGTCGTATACCAAGGTTCTTATTTAAATTGGTTGAAGAGGAACCCTGGTATACATGTTATGTTCGGAATTTAAGATATCGCGGTAAGCTAGGGGGGAATTCTCGCGCCGTGATCATCTCCGTGGTTGAAATATCAATTCGAGATATCAAATTTAATTTAATTCCTCTCTATCGAAAACAAAAAAAGCTATTCTCACGACCCGCCTTACAACCAACTCGACACGTTTTCGATCGAAATAAATATAAATAGAGATCATTTTCGACAGAGTTATGCAGTATTGTGCAACCGATATCTCAACAATGGAGATGATGGTAGTGCGAGAATTGGGGGCCAGGACTGGTTGACTCTGACCGATCAACATACAGGGTGTGTGGTGAGGTGATATTTTAAAGGGGGTATTCCGGACAAGAGATTTGATATTTGAGTAAATCTTTATTTTTACTACATACCATTTTGCGTGATGGGCTGTCACGCAAAATGGAGTATTGAATAACTGGCTTAAAGTGGGCACAGTTGTGCCTCTGCCACCACGTATGGGAAAAGGCGTGACGCCATCTAAGTGTATACTGTACACTTGCAAATTGATCGCAACAGTAAAAATGCGACCAAAAAGTATAACTATACGCATACGTAGTTGCGGGCTTAATGCTAGTTATTATTATTGTGTGGGGAGGGTAGATGGCACTAGTAGCCGTAAACAGTGAGCTCCGTATCAATAAATAATTTTAATAACTAAATCTATGTAGGAACACACTACGGTGCTGACGCGACAGTCTGGAGCGATGTATGTTTCCCAGCACCGCACTGTGTCCAGTCCCGACTAGGCAGGCAAAAGGTGAACACGCCTCGTTTTGTATGTACCTAAACCAGTGCAAATAAATACGAATCAACTATATATATCAGTGCCTTCTTCATTTGATAGACTTGTGACCCTACAGTAAAATACAGTGAATAGGTACAGCACATTTACACCAAATTGGTGAACCCGACGTGATTTGATTGAACGTGATATTGAACCGACAAGTGACGTGATCTCACCTAGCAGGGAGCGGATAAGCCCCTACATTGGTGACGCAGTGAATTTTTCGGAACATGGTTTTGTGTGTAGCTGTTGTGTCGGACAAAGACTGCTAACAGGTCAGAAATGCTGGTCAGTGACAAAATTAAATGAACTAAAGGGAGGCGGCTCCCCGCTGGGTAACGTGGCTACCTACCCGGCGGGTTACACAGTTTCAGGGCGGGCCAGGGTGCCGCCAGCCAAGAAGAAGAGGAACGGAAACAATGCTGTTAGTATGTGAATGTAGTTCACCAGCAAGAGGGTTAACCAGGACAGGTGGACAACCCCTGAAAGAAGCGCGAATAGTCAGACAGGAACAGTTTTCGATGGAAATGCCGAGATTTATAGATCGCGAAATTCAAAACACACGCTGGAAGCACACTGCGTACGGTGTCATGGCGACGTATAGCTCCACCGCTGCGTAAGTTTCAGTGAAGACGACTCAAAAGGGAAAGATTGTTCAATTGTATGCGTGTTGGGTCGACGAGTAAGGTCACAGCACGGCGAATAGAAATGGAGTCGAGTGATGATTGCGTGGTTGAAAGAAATGTTCTCATGCACTACGGGAGGTCCATGCCCCAGGATGGCGTCTACGAGGTGCGCCCACGGTCTACATAGAATCGAAGCCGAAGTTTTGTGTATTTTCATTTTATTTTTTTTGTGCGTTGTCAAGATTTGGGAAAGTGTTACGTATCTATGGGAAACATATCCCTACTTATGTTTAGCTACTACAGCGTCATGGGTAGGATAAGCGAAGTTCCACAGTGATTACTGAGTATTCAGAGTGTATTGGTTTGTTTTAAGACATCTCCCAGTTGATTTTGTTACCCACACGAAGTGGACGGTAAAAGGCGATATAAGTAATTTTGTTTGTCAAAGTGTTAATGTAAAATGTAAAATGTATTTTGTGATCGAGTTGTTATTTTCCGCAGAATGTAATAAGATACGTTTTGTTCAGAGGTATAATATGCAGATACCTAGTTCCCGTGTAATTTAGTTGTTTATGTAACGTTGTATTTTATCGCAGGAAATTAGTCAGCAGTTCAGCACCTATTTTATTCCTCTGTGCTGTATAAGAAACACGATATGTAATAACAGAAGGTATATTTCGTCAGACAGAATCAGAATTACAATTAATTTTATCATGTTATTGTTGCCGAGAATTTAGAGTCAGCAGAAAGAAGTACAGGACATATCAAACAGTTTTGCACTATATTAAAGTACAGTCAGTCAAGATACTTTTTGCATTTGGTTTTGTAATAGTTAAAATTTTGGTTACAAATTTGTGCATAAAGATTTGCACACCTGCTCACACGTGTTTATTAGGAATGACGCGGTTAAAAAACCTCTCACACCGACTTATGATGGCCCCTACCGCGTTTTAAGTAGGTCTAGCAAGGTTTTTAAGGTACAACTGCAGAACAGGCAGACACATATTTCTTTAGATAGATTAAAACCCGCGTATTTACTAGCCGAAGATGACACAAGTACCCCACGGGATCAAGCCCAATATATACAGGACGCTAGTCTGCCAGTTCCAATACCAATTGCCATGGATGGCCAAGTAGTTAGTGATAAGTTAGTAACTAGGACCACACGCAGTGGCAGAAGCATAAAGCCACCCGTGCGATTTATGTAAGTTGGTCAATAGGTAAGTGTAACACTAGAATAAGCAAATATTTTGTGACAAGTAAAATTAAATGAGTATTTTAGTTCATTACGAATAAGATTTCCACTGTAACCTCACATAAGTAGATGACTATCCTTACGAATATGGGGAAGCAGCAGTCTAAGAACGCCCAAGTAATTATTACGCAAAATGGGGCCGATAATGCAGCCAGGGCGACAATTGAAAACAAAGTAGAGTTATACGGGATCGTAATGATAATTACGGCAATTGTGGTGTTCGGTGCGTGTTTTTATGTCATTGTAAAAAAGTGCGCAAGACATTTCCACGGAAAATTCGTAAATGACCTAATATCGAGAGCGGAGAAAGGTCGTGCAGGCGTAAGCGCAAACCAAACAGTTCCACCAGTTACCAACGCCACAGCTACCGGTCCAGCAATGATGTACTGACGATTGACCTACCTAATTTGTGTTACATTGTGACTTAGTTAAGCATTGTACTAATATAAGTGCTATTTTTGTTTTGTTTGTATGTGTCGTGTATGTGAACCCATTACCCTATAGCTATACCTAGTGAAGGATTGTGAAATAAAACAAAGTTTTACATAGGTAGATAAATTTATTTCTCAACACCCTGTAATACTGTAAGTAAAAATAACTTGATGTAGACCTGTAATCATACCGTTTTGTAACAGACAGTCAATCAGCATTGTGTACTTGTGGGATTGTAACTTAAGACGCATAGCGTCGACGCTAGTTTTCAGCGTCAACACATTCGTGCGACATTGTGAGTCTTTGAGACACGAACAAGTAAGTTTTAATATCAGAGTAATGATAGAGTGACAATGATTTTGTAATTGTTTTATTTTGTGTTATTTTGAATATTTTTTTTTAAGAGGGGGAATATTGTAGGAACACACTACGGTGCTGACGCGACAGTCTGGAGCGATGTATGTTTCCCAGCACCGCACTGTGTCCAGTCCCGACTAGGCAGGCAAAAGGTGAACACGCCTCGTTTTGTATGTACCTAAACCAGTGCAAATAAATACGAATCAACTATATATATCAGTGCCTTCTTCATTTGATAGACTTGTGACCCTACAGTAAAATACAGTGAATAGGTACAGCACATTTACACCAAATCTACATAAAATCATTAAAAAACAGTATTTTTTGGTAAATATTAATCAAATTGTGATGTGGAACTGTTATCTAGTGATATAAAACAGTGCAATCAATACTACAACAAGTTTCTATAAAGTGATTGCAAAGTGACAATAAAATCCAACAAAACCTATGTGTATTACAACTATAACATTCAAATATGTTGTGCAAAAGATAAAAGTGACTAAAATGACCAGTGCAATGCATAAATACTGAATATAGTAACAATTATCAGATAAACATAATTTCATGATAACGGTAAATTAACGGTCACTTACCCATAGCGACATCTAATACCATAATTGAAACAAAAAGTAAACTTTCGAAAAAACCGACTTCCACAAACCCTATTTGATTAGATTGAGTTTAATACTAACTGTAACCCCTTATCCCCCCCTCTCTTGGGGAATTAATTTTGTCAAATGCTATATCAGTGCTACCCCACGCGACTAAGGAACCCCTGTACAAAGTTTCATGGCTCTAGGTCCACCGGTTTAGGCTATGCGTTGCCTGCCCGTCAGCCACGCATTGTATTTGTACCTAGTATTGAGCAGATCTGGTGGCCATATGTGGTCTTCATCAGCAGTTCCGCATCACAATATTATGCTTACCATGTGCATTTGCACGAGTTATTATGAAAAACACAAAAATCACTATAGGTCTGCCTATAATATTTGAAGAGTTCTCTCGATTTCTCCAGGATCCCATCATCAGATCCTGACCTGGTATCAATGGGACCACCCTTGAGATATTACCTATACGCCGAAAAAAGATTTGTTAAAATCGGTTCATAATTGGCGGAGCAATCGCGTAACAAACATAGAAAAAAAAAAAAAAACATACGGGTCGAATTGAGAACCTCCTCCTTTTTTTGAAGTCGGTTGAAAATAAGCAACCAACCAAAGTACTACGCAACGCATCAAGTATGCGGATAAAACACATCACTAAAGGATTGGCCAAGTGATATCACAAATTCTCCACAGATGTCGCCAGTGCAGACCTCACAACATACAATCATTCTTTTCGCAACGATTTGTATCGCTTAGATGGCGTAAAGTGCAACACGAGTGCTTCAAACCCAAACGATCCGGGTTCGATTCCTGAGTATCCACTATATATAAGAATCGCTTTTTATTGTCTCTTTAACCAAACTAACATGGCCACACATTGCATAAAATGTAAGATACCTGCTGAAATCCGAGATACAGTGAAATGCTCTATCTGCACTCATAGATTTCATTTCGATTGCTCAGGGCTATCCGAAAAACTATATCAGTTAATGTCTGTCGAAAAGAAAAAACACTGGAAATGTAGAAATTGTGTTTCACAGAAGACTTCAGAAGAGTAACAATGAAACAATAAAAACACAACTTAATACAACTTTACAGCAAAATGTAACCACTAGGAAGAAAAAAACGACACCTAAAAAGACTAAAAACATTGTTCCATTGGAATCGCCAAGTAACATGGATTCTACCCATTCCAGAACTATCATAGGTAACTCATCTTCTCTTGACTCCAGTTTTCTATCAGATGGCAATACCCGCTATGAATGCCCCTCCCCTGGCCAACTATCTAACAGTATGGAAGAACGATCATGTATTAGCAGCATTCAGGACCTACAACACCAGATTACTACACTAACATCCGAATTGATGACTACCCAGAATGAGCTAGAAAACACCATCATTGAGAATAATGAACTAAAAAGTACTGTAGACAAACTTACACAGGAAACTAGAATCCTTAAGACCTTATGTACAAGCCCTCCATTAATAGCCCAAAACTTGTCTACTCCCAGAAAAAAGAGAATTTCTAATACCAGTCACAGAACGCCCCAACATCTCCCGTCTGCAAGAGACTATAACTTAGAAATAGAAAAGTTGAAATTGGAGAAGCAGATTTTGGATTTACAAGAACAACTATCACAGGCCAACAAGGATATTGTAGAGCTAAAAAACCTAATCAATAATCTAGAATTCAAACTGATCAAGAACACGAACAACTCTACATTACTGAAGCCAAGTCACATTATAAATTCCGAGACCAGAAATAAAATATGTATCATCAGTACAAACAGAAGAAATAAAATTCTAAATATTGCAGAAAATACATTTGAACAGGAAAAATATGATCTCTGTCACTACCTAATGCCAAATCGTGATATAAAAAACCTACTAAAAGGAATAGAGCTGAAGACTGTGGACTATACAATGAATGACTTTTGTATTATACTCATAGGCGAAGACGATTTTAATAACTCCAACAACTACCGAGAACTTGTTTTATCGATCCGAATAACATTGCAAAAAATACAAAATACCAACATTTTGATTTGTCTACCAACATTCAACTGTGCAACCAATGCCAATGTATTCAACTGGAGAGTGGAGTACTTTAACAAGTTACTACATGAGGATGTAAACAAATACGAGTACGCATATTTGATTGACTCAAACCGCAATCTGAAATACGATGAAACGATGTTCCATCCACGAAGGGGTACTATTAACAACTTTGGCATGCGTGTTATGTTTAAGGACATTTTTGAAAGGATTGTAGAAATTGAGGACTGGAACTACTCAAATATAAATTCAGACATTCATAATTATGTAACCAATAATAGTCAATCATTTTTTCGTCCCTAAACTATTTGATAACCATGTAAATCCAAAACCATCCTCAAACAACTCCATACCCAATGACGAAACTAACCTTAATGTATTGTACCAAAATATTCAAAGTATTTGTAATAAATTACATCTTCTTGATGCACTTATCGAGGAAAAACCTAACCTACATATCCTGTGTATATCTGAAACTTGGATGAGTAGCGAAAAGAAGAAATTATTAAAAATTCATAACTATAACTTAGGCGCGACATTCTGTCGAGAACAACATACCGGTGGGGGTGTTTGTATACTAATAAAAAATACATTCGAATATTTAGAACGTGTAGACATCGCATCTATGTCAATAGAAATGGTTTTCGAAGTATGTGCAATTGAAATTACCAAAATTAATTTATTAATTGTAAATCTATACTGGCCTAATAGTAGTAGAGAAGTTAACACATTTTATAGTTCTTTGGAAAAACTTCTAAGATATATTTATACCAAAGAAAACTCTAAAAACATCATGATAGCTGGTGACATGAATATAGATTTTTTAAATAAACATGAAAAAGTTAGGCTCTCAAATTTCATGTTAAGTTTTAATTTCCATCAAAAAGTCGCAAAGCCGACGAGAATTACACCTACCAGTTCAAAATGCATAGATTTAATCTTTACAAACTTTAATAAAAATGACTACCATGTCGATGTCCAAGAATTGGGTCTTTCGGACCATAGAAGTGTCCTGTTCTCTACTCCTCTTAATGTTCAAAACCCTAACCACTTTACACTGTACAAGCGTAATTTCAACGATTTTAATATGAATAGATTTAAAAACGAAATCGTAAAAGTAGACTGGGAAAATATACTATTACCTGATAAAAATGTGAATGATAATTTTAATACATTTGATAAAATTTTACATACAGCCCTTAATAAATGTATTCCTAAAAAATTAATAAAATATAAGCTAAACCAGAAGAATACTTACTTAACTAAGGGTATAAAAATATCATGTCACAATAAAAGACAATTAAAACTACTAATATCACAGACCAATAATAAAGTTCTAAGAAACTACTATAAAATGTACTCCAAATCTCTAAAAAGGATAGTTTGTAAATCTAAGAAACTTAGCAATATACAAAAATTTAATAGTTCAGTTAACAAAACCCAATGTATGTGGAAAGTAATACACAATGTAACAAACAAATATAAAATTAGACAAAACATAAGACTAAAATTTTCGAACAATACCTTATCTAACCCAAAATTAGTTGCTAATGAATTTAATAATCTATTTGCATCTATAGGAAAGTCACATAAATTAAGATCAGAGAAAAACAATCTTTCCTCAAGTAAAATAACAAATTCTTTTTTCCTCACACCTATTGAACCAAAAGAAACCTTTAATATAATAAAAAACCTTAAGAGTAAGAAGTCTTTTGGTATAGATGAGATTCCTCCGTTGCTAGTAAAACATTGCGCGGATATTTTGGCGGTACCTTTTTGTAAACTTATCAATCAATCTTTTACAGAAGGACTATTTCCCGAAGCCTTAAAAATATCCCTTATAAAACCTAAACATAAAAAAGGAAACACTACTGACATTCATAATTATCGACCCATAGCTCTACTGCCTACTTCAGCAAAAATTTTCGAAACCGCTATGGCCAATCGACTGAATAAATTCTATGAAAAATATAACATACTACATGATAACCAATACGGGTTCCGTAAAAAAAGGTCTACTATATTGGCAATATATAACTATGTACAAAAAATTTTTGATTCAATTAACAATAAACGGTATGCTGTGGGACTACTGCTCGATATGAGCAAAGCGTATGATAGAGTCTGCTTTGACACTCTATTAGAAAGACTATACGACTTTGGGATTAGAGGAGTCGCATACAGGTGGTTCAAGTCATACCTGCAAAACCGTGTCCAATACGTAGAGGTTGAAAATACCAATTTTATCTCAGGTAAAGTAGAATACGTTAGATCAGATAGAGTCCTATCTACTGGATCCATACCCCAAGGTAGCGTCCTGGGATGTTTATTATTTCTTATTTATATAAATAATCTACCTAATTTAATTGATAACCCTTGCACCCTTTTCGCAGATGACATATCCATATTATTTTCTTGCTCGAATTCCACCGAATTAAACCAAAGCTTAAATATGACCTTAGATAAGATCACCGACTGGCTAGATGAATCAAATTTGGAACTAAACCTTAAAAAGACAAAAATTATTCAATTCAAACCCTCACAAAAAGTCCCATTACAAATCTCATATAGCTATAAACAAATACCACTGGAGATTACAAAGACAGCAACCTTGTTGGGGATCGACCTGGACACAAACTTGAGCTGGAAACCATACATACAGAGATTGCAAAACAAACTATCATCTTTTACTTATGCCCTCCATCAACTTAAACGGGTAACTGATTTCAAAACTGCGCTCACAGCCTACTATGCATATGCTCATTCCAGACTCTCGTATGGTATTATATTATGGGGGAATTGCTGTGAAATAAACGATATTTTTATTCTACAAAAGAAATGTGTTAGAATACTTACAAATATCGACCAAATGGTATCTTGTAGATCTTATTTCGTAAAACTCCAAATACTTACTTTAACTTCAATCTATATATTAGAATCTTGCAAATTTGTAAGAAAACACAGTAACTTATACTCCTCTCTAGAAAATAAAAATAAAAGGAATAATCGAGACCAAAATAAATTAAAGAAACCATTTTCAAAATTAGAGCTCGTGTCTTCTAGCCCCCATCATATGGCCATCAAAATATATAATCACATACCAAATGATATAAAAAACATAGAGAAAGAATCACAATTTATTACCAATTTAAAGAAGTTCCTCATTGAAAAATGCTATTATAATGTCAAAGATTTTTTCAATGATCAAATTTAATACTCAGGCATAAGTTCTACCCGCTATAAAATAGTACAATTATCGAATCTAATGTTGATATAATTTACTTTTAATTTTTATTTCTTATTGTTATTAATAATAATCTCTACAATATTTTTCTAATTGTCTGTATATAATTTGAATATAAATGTAATCATCCTATTATTCGTAAAGGGACAACTGATTGTCCTTAAATGTTGCTGTGCCCTAGCAGGGCGTCACAATGTACTAACCTTTATTCTACCACCTTGTGAAATTTTGTGACTTTGCAATAAACTATTACTATTACTAGTTCTATTATATTATTCTATTTAGAGGTCTTTCAAAACTACTTATCCTACGGTCCCACCTCTTACCTTCTGCAACTTTTCGCGGCGAGTCACACTGAAGCAAATGCATAAGCATTCGTCTCGAAAATACATCTCCAAGTACGGAACTACATTTCAATATCATCTTTTCAAACGGATTCAACGAATCATACGTCTTCAGAATTGTTGCTGAAAAATATCATAGATAACTGTTATATTATTTAAGTTTCAAGCATCCTGTATTACACCGAGTTAGGTTCACGGAAGTTTTACCATCCATAGTCATATCGACTTCCATGTTGTTGAAGTTGTATGCTTCGCTGAGGACCGCCATTTGTATAATCTCATTATGCAACGCAGTGAATGAGGTTGCTGATTTGAAGATATCCTGTGAAAAAATATACCATTCATTTGCCAAATGTCTTAAATACCTCTAGGAGGTTCATACCCGAATGTGGCGTTGCAATATAGGACGGCAGAGACATTTGCTACCAAACTAATTAACCAATCCCTCTCAATACAAAGGATACTCAAGCCGAGACAGCCGATTACAGTATGGACTGTACCCATCCTGAAAAGCTCAAAAGAACCAACCTGATTTGTTTCTATCTTCCGCTGCAGTAATGTTGGAGAAGGTAGGACAGCCCCTGAATTCTGCGCTTCGGACCGGGTCGTCGTCACAATACTCAAATCACTTCTCTGTACCAGCGAAATGACGAAATTCTGGACCCACCCAGGCATGCCGTCACTGGCACTTTGGATTATCCTGAATTTTGAAAGGATATTGATAAATCTACCGCAATAGGTTATCATATCAGCATAGCAGTGGATAAAAAAGTAATCTATTAACTATATGCTGGACGCACAACTCAGGATCTAATTCAATGACGTGTATCTACTTGAAGAGGTGTACAGTGGTACATGACGTACCTACCATCAACAGTGGGTTTCAGTCTTCAGATACAGTTTTATCAGTCGGGTGTGTATATGTTGGATTGGATGGTTGATAAAGATAATAACCACAATAGTAATGCAGCATGTGACCCTCCTAATTCACGCATAAGTATAGAGCAAATAGGCAGAACTATGGGATTAAAGTTAAGGCATCAGTCCAAAAAAATCGATAAAATAGTCATTTACTTTATAAAAGAGTAGTCATTTACTTTTCAAGGTCGGTGGGTATGGCTTGAACATCGAGTAGTTGGCACGCTAGCGCCGCGTGGTACCAACGATCGACACCTTTCAGCTGAATCTTGACGATCATGTGGTTATCAAGACATCTTTGCGCTACAACTTTTCAAAAAATATTTAGTTAGGTAATTGCTTCCTATCTATATAATACCATAAATAATCATCACTAAGGAAGATAATGATGTCGTTACTTGACAGTTTGTGTTCTAGCAGGGTCATGATGAGGAAGGCAATTTTGTTGTCCAGCAAAATGAACAGAATCCGCCAGGACTCATCGTCGGCATGATGAATTTCATCAACGGCAATCAAGCAGAATGTCTTGAAGATCTGAAGAAAAGCATCATAATCATCATCATCATCATCATCAATCAGCCCACACCTACCCACTGCGGGGTATAGGCGCCTTCTCTAAATGTATCTTGATCTGAATTAATTCATTCCTGATTGGTTGCTCTAACCCTGGCCTAATATTGTTGTGACAAAAATGTTATAGGTAGCATTTACTTACCTCCATTAAAATCTCCTGAACTACATGCCTAACTGAGTAATCATTGAGGAGATCTCCATTGAAGGCAAACTTTTCCGGAAGTGGAAACCGACAGTTGAAGATCGTGTTGACGGCGTGGATCTCCAGCGGAGTCAAGGACGTTATGTCCATACTGTAAGGAATGTGTCCAAAGCTTTGACTGTTTGGTTTCCAGTATATTGCAATAAAACATGATGTTGTGGATGTAGATTATTTCAGAGAAACCAAAGCTGTACTGCTCTGGAGCAAATGCGACTCAAAGAAAGACATCAGCCTCTGTTTAGAATAAACGTCCTTATATATACGCCAATTAACTCGACCCTATATGACCCACGTGGATTGTTTTCCTGCTATTCTCCTCAATAATTATGAAAACCTTACATTACATTAGTCATACGCATACCTAGCTCGAATTCTGCTCTCGAACCTGTCGCGTACTATTCTTTCTGTGTACTTCTCTGACACACCCTTTGTATATGCCTTTGCTGTAATAATATGGATCAAACTAAACGGCACCTGTATAAATACAAAAACAGAAATTTTTAATGCATAATCGTAAACCAATATTGAAATAGGCCTAATTTGCAACGTCTAATGAACTCTACTCCTGGTCACCTACCTACATCCTGGCTCCAAAATCTAAGAGAGGTTCAGGATAAGCGCAACTTCCCTATTCCGGACCGTAGTATCCCGTAAGCAGATTGCCGTAATGAAATGATCGTCAGCCTCTAGGAGATTAAGATGGCACCCAAATACGAAGAATAATTAACTCTACCTTTAAACTCTCTGGCAATTTTATTTTCACTAGTGGCATTGACAACGGGCTGGTGTTAATACATTCCTCCATGAACCTCTTTTTTCCAACCATCTTAGGACCCTGAAATGCGAAGTACAATATAATGTCCCGGCTGGGGACGAAAAAAACCCAGGTCTTGGATGTCTACATGTTTGTGGTTTAGCTGTTTCTGGTTCCCACGACACAGGGTATAGGTACTAGTGTCAGATCAGAAGCAATGTATGTGCCTGTATGTAAATGTTTATGTTAAGTTTATTTCTTTATATCTACGGCCGTAACCGAGTCTAGTTTTTTAGGGTACCGTACCCGAAGGGTGCCAAACGGGACCCTATTACTGAGACTTCGCTGTCCGTCTGTCCGTCCGTCCGTCCGTCCTGTCTGTCACCGGGTCCGTCTGCACGAACCGTAATAGCTAGAAAGCTCAAATTTTCACAGAATGTGTATATCTGTTGCCGCACCAACCACAAATACTGAAATACGAGAGATATTGCAAATTAAAGGGGGCCCCGATACAAGAGACGTGTTTAGATACACTTACGCATTTCAAAATGGAGATCTTGACTGAAACTGTTTATTTATTGTCATAGCAACCATGTCATAGACACATATACTACACATTTAAATATGATAGCATATTTCGCGTCAACCCACATGGTTGTGGTAGCTCAGCCGGTATGATGTAGACTCTCAATCCGGAGGTCGTCGTCGGTTCAAATCTCGTGAAGGCATAAACTTTTGAAATTTTCTTTTTGTTTATTTTTTTATTGTTTTGAGTGCTTTTGATTTGTACGATGGTACGGTACCCTTCGTGTGCGATACCGACCCCCACTTAACCGATTTTATTTTTGTCACAGACCGTCTAAATGGATGTATCAAATCAACAAGAATATTTATAAGTATTCTATTTTAACTTACAATGATCGTAACAGCGAACTGGTGATCACGATACTTCGTGAATCTCTGCGTGTGCTGTTTCAAGGCATTGTTCAGCGCTATATGGTACCTGTGCAGCTCATCATTTCTCCCGAGGATCGGATGTCGCCACCCAGATAGCCGCTCCGACCACCTAATTAAGGCAATCGGAAAAATTTAACATTATACTGACTCATCCAATTAAGAGTGATAATCAGCACAATCAGTACTATTGTACCTACTTATATTGTACTTGTATGTATAAGAATCGTTCTCCAAGCCCCAGAGCTTTTATCTTCAATAGCTACTAGTTCAACAGCAGCTTCAAGATTGCTTTTCTTTATATAGCTGGTGGAATAGCTGCTGGGCTACCCCTACCTGAGACTGCTACCTCCGGCCACCCAACGATCCACCATCTAAATTGTCATACAACTTGGTCGGCCCTTTATTTAGGTACCCACTCTTCATTACCCCGTCATCTACTACCGTCCTGAGTCTCCCATGTCTCACATCTCCCTAAGAATTCAATGCCTACCTGTTATGTTTAGATGACAAGGTTGTTATGCCATTCGTCCACCTTGGTATTTTTCTTAGCCTATGCTGTGTGTCCCATTGCTGGGCAAAGGCCTCCCCGTTTCGAGCTCACGCATCTCTAGTATTTATTTATTTATTTATGGTTCACCAACAGATCATACAGTGGACATTCATTTATATTAATTATTTATTACATTAGTGCTAGATGTTCATCTCTTATAGGTAAACACAACATGCAAATTCGACATTAACTAAAATTTATTATTATTATTATAATCAATTATTGGGGTACGTGGGATAAATGGGACTCGACCTTGGATCTAAACGAGCCAAGTCTGTCGTTGAAGGTGCCTGGTAACGCTAAAATTAGCAACTGGGTTTGTGGTGGTGGAAATTTTCACAAATCATAAAAGAAAATTTATAAAATAAAGTAAATAATGGCATAAACTGCAGCGCGACACTTACGACCGCGCGAAAAGTGCGAAAGTGCAAAAAAGTGTGTTTTTTCCAAATGACACAAAAACCGCTGATGATTTCTAAAATGTTAAACACTAAATTTTTAGATATTTTGATTACCAATTTTTACACATAAGAATTATATCAGCGTTTCTTGTAGAACTTCTGGAATAACTCGTTTTAGGTAAAAAACAACTATTAGGTTCATATTAGGTTATTATTATTTTTTATATAGTTTTTAATGACATTATGATGTTTTCAAACACTAAATTTTTAGCCAAGGGACTGTTTTATAATACATATTTTTGGTGGATTCAGAAAGTATCCCAAACTGCTGGAATAACTTTTTAAAGGTGGGCAAATTGCTGGACAATCGTCTGAAGACGTCAATATCCAATTCTGTGTTCTTGTGCATAGTAAAAGCTAAATTGGCCCACTCTGGTGGGAACTGGTACAGGTTGTCCCGCCATCTCCTTCTGGGCGTCGCTCTGCGCCGGTGTCCGTCTGTACCTTGGTTAACTTACTTAAATTTATCGAACTCGTAAATTGGTCCAGGATTGAGAAATCCCTTCATGGGTCTTGCGTCCATCAGCCGGAATAGTTCCTGATCCAGTTTGCTTCTCAGAAACGTTTCTTTGTCACACGTTATGATGTTCGGGTATGCCATCATGAGACGATTAGCCTGACAAAACAAGTGAGGAATTTAAGTACCTACCTACCTAAAGCAGGCTTCGATTACTGCCGGCGAAAAGCGTTACCTCATTGCACTACAAAAGTTTTCAGATTGTGACCCTGATTTTCTTAGGATTTTGAATCATTAAGATGTAATAATTCGTATGCTTCCAGCGATAAATCGAAGCTAGTTCTTGTCTCCTGCTAAGACACGCCCATCAAACACTGATTTCGCGTCGAGATATCACCTAAAGACCGAACTCAACTCTATCTAACTGTAAATAAATGCATTGTAGGTAGGTATGTTGATGATGTATAAGTAGATAGAATAGCTAGGAAATTTACGAACCTTGTTAACAGCAGAGCCGATGACTGTGTACTCCCTTCGTAAAAAGTGACCAACTACACCACAGTATGTCGTTCCTGAAATGCAAAATCAAACTTTCAACTTACTCGTATTGTTGTTTCCTAATCGTGTAGTGGACGGTACCTATAAATCGTAGTTAAGTGAGTCACTTTTCCCACGATATTACCGTTCGTTTTCGGACAATAAAAGGGTCGATTTCAGGGTCACACGAATTAATTCATCTCATTCGTGTGTCATAAAAATTCGTGAAATCGACCCTCGTAGAAGATTCGTAACGCTTGCAACGCTATTTGCAGCGTGCCGTAACAACGTTCGTAGCAGATTCGAAACGCTGTTTGCAGCGTGCCGTAACAACGTTCGTAGCAGATTCGAAACGCTTGCAACGCTATTTTCAGCGTGCGTAACACCGCCGTATTACACAAAAATCGTGAAATCCACCCAAAAACAGTCCCAGTCCAGTTTTTGCCCCAATTTGTCGTGCCGTTGCTGGCGATATTGCCATTTATCCGGCCATATTTTATATTACATGGCGATATTGCTGGACAAAAAAAAGCCTGGAGGAGGCTTTTACCCGTGAGGGGTCCACACAGGACTAATTTTTTAATTTTTATGTGTTTTTTGACCGAGCGAGCGAAGCGAGCGAAGCGTCTCCGTTTCAGGTTTGGGCAAAAATGCTTTCGTATGTCCGGTTGTTCTCCTCTACAGGTCGCATTTATGAACCGATTCTCGTGAAATTTTGTGAGCAGGTTGGAAAAATAAATAGAATTTTTTACTCGAGCCAGTTTTTTGATTTTTTTCAAAATGGCGGAGATAAAATCGCTACAACCCAAACGGCTCGATGGATATTAACAAATGAGGTGTCGTTGGATTCGTAAAGACCATGAGAGTGAAACAGATGAGCGAGCGAAGCGTCTCCGTTTCAGGTTTGGGCAAAAATGCTTTTGTATGTCCGGTTGTTCTCCTCTACAGGTCGCATTTATGAACCGATTCTCGTGAAATTTTGTGAGCAGGTTTAAAAAATAAATAGAATTTTTTACTCGAGCCAGTTTTTTGATTTTTTTCAAAATAGAAACAGACTATATAATTTTAGTAAAAAGTCAATAGGTTGTATTAAAGATCGCGAAATGTAGTTTACAAAGTTATTGGTGCGGCTACTTTCATACTGCATGTACGTAACCAGGTACATTCATAAGTTTGTATGTGTTATTGAAAGAAAATTATTTGGGTTATTTTTTTTATGTGTGTTAGCAGTTCAGCTTTCCCACCGACATACTCGCGAGGTCTACAGCTCACAGAGCCACTAGTTACTTAGGAATAAATCGGTACCTGAAGTAACTCCAATAGATATAACATTGACGGCGTCCTCCTCATTTATTTTTTCCTTCAAGTGGTGCGCATACTCCAGAGCCATTTGTGCCTCATCCTCATGCTTAAGACCTCGGAGACCAAATACGATGAGGAACATCATGTCTTTGTCAAACATGGACACCTTGTTCACTAGTCCACCGGATGATAGTGACAAACTGGGAGCATGGAACGGAATATTACAGAATGTTCCTATCCCAATGTCTAAAAATCTATACAGGGTGACATTTAATTAGCTTATTTTGGGGAATAGATGATAGTACCCATCATTATGAAGAATTTTCCACAAAGGAACATATTATAATTATAAGGTCGCAAACGAAAAAAAATTTTGGGTCTCCCATAGTTAGATCTTGAAATCAGCTGATCGGGGCAATGTACTGGGGGACGAAATTTTTTTTCATTTGCGACCCATATATGTTTCACAGGGAAAGTTGTTCACAATGATGGGTACTATCATTCCTCAAAATATGGTCAGCTAATTTAATTTCACCCTGTAGATATATTAAAGTTCAACTAATTAATTGATTTGAAAAGGCAGTTAAAACTTGCTAACTGACCCAGACTAACCTGCACATGCACTTATACGCCCTATCCACAACTCCGATCAAATCGGTAGTCGTCAGCGTCTTCGTAACAATATTTACGAAGACCACAACGACTCGTCGCACTTCTGTCAAGAAGTCTACCGGCTCATCGTTGTCCACTGCCCGCAGCACTGGAGTGACCATGAACCGGCGGAGGCCGTGCCACCACGTGCTCCGCATAGCGGCGACTACCGATGGCCTTACTGGTAGGGCAGTTAGAGGAAACGTTGGAAAACTTGAAAGGTATATTCGTGGTAATATTAACATAAACATTTACATACAGGCTCATACATTACTTCAGGCCCCACACTAGGATTCCCTGTGTCGTGGGAACCAGAAACAGCGACATCACGGACATGTGAACATACAAATCCTGGGGATTATTTTTTGTTTTCTTTATCTCCAGCCGGGAATCGAACCTCGGACCACTCGCATGGTAGGCAGAGCTACTACCACTGCACCATTTTGTGTGACCATAGCAGGCAGCAGCCGACGTTACGTGTTGTCGAAAGATCGGTTTCGGGCCAAGCAGCCAACTGATTGGTAAAGTTTGGTATAAAGGCACGTCATAGTGCGAACGTCGTAGGCAAGAGGCTAACGAAGTATACCAGACTATTTATTAATCTGTGGCACCAGTAAAAGATAAAGACCACATGGAAAGTTGCTTACGCGAAAATTCCTTGTAGTTAATTTCACTGGAGAATCGGTTATCAAGCAAGTATCGTATTTCCGGATTAATGTCATTATCCATTGGTGCCGATGTTGGTGATGGTTTATCCCCTTCTGAATGGAATTTTTATTAAGTGTTAATAACTAAGTTATGTAGGTAATTCTATATCAATTGAATCTACCTGTTAGGCAGAGTTAGTTAGAGTTGTGGTTCAATTATGGAACAAATGTACCTACTGGGGGGAAATTCTGGCGCTAGCGAGATCATGTCCATGGTCGAAAAATCGATTTTGAGATACCGAAATCTCTATCAAAATAAAGAAAAAGCTATTCTTACGACTAGCCTTTCTACCAACCGAGATATCTTGACCCGTTTTCGATCGAAATAAATATAAATCGAGATCGATTTCGACGAATTTAAGCCGTATCAAAACCGATATCTCGACTGGGGAGATGATCTCGATAGCGCGAGAATCGGGGGCCAGAACTAAGAGTCCTGAATCCCTCCCTGCTCAGGAGTGACAGAACAAGATGATGATAATAATATGATAATCATGATATTATTATGTATGCAATGCTACTGAAGGTAGATCTAAGAAGGCTATATAGGCTGACCTATTTTCCCGGTTGATCTATCCAATTTTTCAAATCTTTTCCAGGTAACACCAACGCCTAACACCTGAAAACATCTTGATTACAGCACCACCATCTTAAAGCTGTGTGTATGTGTAGTACTTATGATCACTGTGTGATACAGTGAGTCAAAAAATATTCAGCATTCGTAGCATAAGACACGCCACTCACGTAGGTACACGCGTATGTCGCGCATTTACATGTTATAGGTTTCCACATAAAAAGCTAAACTACCTACCTATATGATGTCAACCATGTAAACCAAATTGAATATTTTTGTAGAAAGACAGATTTTTGCAGTTTTCAGATTTTTCCCTTTACTTGTGGCCTTGTGTGACCTTGCTTTGTGCTAAATTTCATGATTGTAGGCCTACCGGGAAGTAACCTATAGGTTTTGGGTCCGTTGCGATTACTAAGAAAATCCAACAATTTTATTGCGTTGACCTAGAAGGTTGATTTTTTTCAGCTAAATTCGACCACAGCACAACAATTGATATAAATTTCAGCTTGATACATCCAAGCGTTATTGATATAAAGGTGACACATGGACAGACAGACAGACGGACGGACGGACGGATAACAAACTGATCCTATAAGGGTTTTTTTATCGGAACCCTAAAAAGCCCTAACCTTGGTATGTTTCCCGTCGCCGCTCGGCTCCGTACAGTAATCCCCCTCATTGACATAAGTCCAGACGCTAGCAGCCGTCAGGACATCTCCAGCTTCACTCATGTATTCAGCCTTCTTGACGTCCCAGACCGGTTGACCGACGATCACGTAATGGCATTGTGTAGTAGTCCCGCCCCAGCCAATAATAGCAAAGTCGGATAAGCCGGCGGATATCGCTACTTTCACTGTGGATGGAAAGTGTTATCAAGACAGAGAGTGACAGATATTGACTGATAGACCGAATATGAGCCATATCTCCCTTAGGCATACAAAGACATAGGTGTGGGATAGACCAAAGTGCTTCTTACCTACGTTCGCCTACGTTACCTTACCTTTCAATACAACTCCTGAATCAGTAACATAAGTGCCGTAGTTCCTCTGTATATTCAGTCCACAATCGATGGCAGTGTGGACCACATCCTGCATGGTGAACTGGGGCGATCTCTTCCACATGGCGAGGAAAGCGTCTCCAGAGAAGTTTAGCACGTCTCCATTGTAATTGAGGATCTCCTGGACCATGGAGCCGATGTAGAAGTTGAGGATTTGCGTCATCTTGGAAGGACCACCTCGTCCAGACTTAGTGTAATTCTCGCAGAGTTCGGTGAAGCCTAATAGTGAGACGGGGAGGGCTCTTTCAGTTAATTTGCCGGCCTTCAATCCGAGTAGGTATTTACAGAGGTGTTAGCATTCTTAGAACTTCTATTTTAAGTAGGTTACCTATAGCCAACCATGAGGATTCGGGACATAATCTATCAGCAGCTGACAGTCTGCCTATCTATCATGGTTCAGTTCGTTTTATTTAATAGATCTTACCTAGGTACCTACTTAACTTTCCTAAAAGTAAAATATCATGATGATACATCATCTACTTCATACCCGACACATCAATAAACATCAGCGCGGTCTCGTAATTCCGTACAGAGTAGTCGGACTGCTTGTAGATGATTTCGTCAGGAACCATAGAGGCAATGGTACTGATCCGAATCTGTTCTGAGCTGGTTGTGGTACTTCCTTGGTTCGGCCTGAATGGTGAAAGGCTTGAGTTATCTCTCTGGTACCGCCATCCACAAAGACGCGTGACGTAGCAATTTGCATCTTTGTCTTTCAGCAGAGTGCCCCGATGAAAGAGAAAGATGCAAATAGCTACGTCACGCGTCTTCGTGGATGGCGGCACCTATACGTATGGTGTCGGGCACTGATTAAGGTCGGTTGAATCAGTTTCGGCCAGTCGTGTCCAGGCCAGCTATTTTGATTTTTTTAAACGTACCTACCTATTAACTTTATCAGCGCCCAGGAAACGAGTGAGCAGGAGAGAGGCAGAAAAAAGCCCGGCACGGCATATGTTCCCCAATCCCCACACCCAGTAACCTTATACTTACTTGTCGTTTTCCAGATCATCTCCGGACTGTGGACCACTTAGTGTGTCTTCCGCACATCGAGCTACGCGGCTGCGTCTCCCCATACTACTTTACAGTTAAGCCGGCTACTCCTGCTGTGTGTAGTAGGTAGGTACACCACTCCAAGCGTATATACACCCGCAGGCCTCTCGCTCCAGTTTATCACTTCTTTGGACACCCGTTTATATGGGCATATGAGGTGCGACGCAGACGCGGAGCTTGTGTGCGAAAGGCCGTTCGCCTAACTTATGTCTTACTCATTAATCAGCTTATCTAATCGTCTCTCTCTAATGGCCAGTTTACATTGGTCAAGGACAGTACAATACAGTAGCAAAAACAGTGGACAGTGGCGAGTACTCGAGTCGAGCGTGACAGTGACTGTTTACACTAGGATCCACTGGCAAGGGAACTTGAAAGCCAAGTTGACTCGCCACTGTCCGATCGGTTTACACCAATACCGTACTGTCCACTGTCCTTGACCAATGTAAAAAGGCCATAAAAGTAACTACTGACTGCCTCCTGTCCTTAATCCGTAGGTTGCGGTGTCGCTCTCGCGGCATCTGCATAGGCTCCGACTCTCTTATCATCGATTCTCTCTGGATCCTCTTCATTGCCAGCACATACTCCTCGTAGCTTGTCGACCTGCGCTTTTCTGGGGTTACAAACGCCTATCATTATCTATACTCAGCTCAGTTCTACATTCACGTGCAGCAACCAGCACCCAAAGCATACCTGCCCAATCGGGGAGGAGGGGGTCGCGACGCGAGAGAATGAAGGACCCAGCACGTGCTTTAAGAGACCGGCGACCGCGTGAATTTCCCATACAAACGTAATACAAAAATGATTTGAATTTGAGAACTAGTTCAAAGCATTTAGACTGTTAATCGGATTAATACAGTGTTTACGCAGGTTCCTGGTCGAATACCAAGGTTCTTATTCAAATTACTTACTTAAAAATATTTTTAAATTGGTTGAAGAGGAATCCTGCTATACAGACCGGAACCTGCGTAAACAGTGTATAAATCCGATTGACAGTCTAATACGTCAAACTATTTCTCAAATTCAAATAATTTTTGTATTACGTTTGTATGGGAAATTCACGCGGTCACCGGTCTCTTAAGGGCGGGCCCTAGGCAATCAGAACTTAGAATTTCATCCTTAACTTATTTTTAGAGTTTTTTTTTACGTAGTCTGTAATATGTCCCACTGCTGGCTGGGCAAAGGCCTCCCCATTTTGAGCCCACACATATCTCTAGTCAGAGATAGATTGACCCACTCTAGTTCGAACGTGTCCAGGTCGTCCCGCCAGCTCCCACACCCACATCTGCGATGCCAGTTATGGAGCGCAGTACGGAGTTCTTAACGCGGTCTATTCGTTAAACACCTAAAATACTGCGCTCCATCGCTCGCTGGCAAACCTTGAGTTTGGACTTCTGTTGCTACGTCAATGACCAAGTTTGTGCCCCGTAGGTGAGGAGGGGCAGGATGCACATGTCGACGAGTTTGCGCTTCAGGGACAGTGGAAGGCTGCCCTTCATTAGCTCTTTCATGAACCAGAAGCTCTTTCAGGCATTCGAAGTACGTCTTTCGATTTCCTTGTCCTGCCTGTTTTCGAAGGATACTATCTGGCCCAAGTAGATATACTCGTCGACATATAGAATCTCCCGCCCATCAATAACTCAACTTTGCGCCGTTGGTCATCAGTTGAGTTTTTGACCGATTCATCATAAGTCCAACCTCAAGGATTGCCGTGCTCAGTTCCTGTAGCAAAGTCTCCAGTTCCGCAGCCGATGAAGCAAACAGGACAATATCGGAAATGAAATAAAATAACCGGCCAAGTGCGAGTCGGACTCGACAGGTCCAGCTCCAGTCTCGCAGCGGTACCCGATCAGGAATGGTTAATCGATTGCTCCCAAGAGCGCAAATTGCCGTATTTGGCAGTCAGTCTTCAAACAAAATATAATAGGCGCCCCGTCGTCATAAAGCCTAATATTATAAGCCCTTGGCTTGGGCCCCAGGTGTTTACTAAACATGGAGATTTCTTACCAGCTTGGTCACTGTCACGATCCGTTACAGAACTCGGCTCTAACGGCTTCATTGTTCCTGCTAGTTCAGTTTAGCTGTTGATGACCACCCGATACTAATCCATATGGCTGGACTGCTTTAGTTATTGTTCTGAGGGCTGGACAGAGGTATAAGCCCCGCAGAATGGTAATGCGCCTGACATTTCGATACATTTGATAGATTTTGATAAAACATAGCTCTTAATCCTATACACGTAATGCTCATGACACTTGTCAGATCTTTGACGTTACGCGCATTACTATTCTGCGGGGCTAATAAGCGCACAGACTATATAGGGATAGCGCAAAGCCCGCTGTGCCGCTGTGCCCATAAGATTGGGCCACAGACTATATGACGATCATAGGTTATTTAAAAGCACCGCAGAATGGTAAATAGTAAGTTTATATATACTCTTTGAATGGTAATGCGCAAGTTTATATACTCTTTGGGTACCTAATGCGAGCCTAATGCGCCTGGCAGTGCCATACAAAGAGTACCTACCTATATAAATTATAATACCTACCTTACGTGCCATACATATGATAAATTTTGATCTCTATTAGCTCTTATTCCCTAGACATAACGTTCATGATCATCAACTAGTTAGGGTTAGTTAGTTAGTCCAATTTTTTTGTGATCTTATCTTCGTTTTTAACCGACTGCCCAAAGGAGTTACAATTCGTCCGGATGTTTTTTTTATGTATGTGCCCCGATTGCGCCTAGACGGATGGACCGATTTGGAAAATTATTTTTTTGTTTGAAAGGGTTCACCTTCCCATTGGTCCTTGGAGGAACGCGGCCTTTCCTACGTACACCTCTCTTGACTATTGCTCCACTAATCTAACTAGGCCACTTCTCAATTTCCCTGACTCAAACAAAGCTAAGAATTTTGAAAGCTTGACTATAAATACTAAAGAGGCAACTTGTAATTAATACTTTTATTGATGTCATGTCTTCTGAAAAACGAGTATCAAGCACCACTACACTGCACTTCACTACACACGCACTATACTTCGATGATTACACGATGCACGTTGAACTGAAGCCCGCTGGACCTAAGGTGGACGAAAAGACAGATTACAACAGTGGACTATGTACCTATCTTAAGAGCTTATTACATTACGCTGTCGGCAGGGCACGATATGTATAGACGTCTCTCTCATGATAGAACTAGAAAGAGACAGTGAGTAGACAGGGCCCTGCCGACAGCGTAGTCTAATAGGCCCATTAGTCGGTGTCGTAGCCAGATCGTGAAATTGATCATTGCATCTTGTGACTGCATGTGGCCAACTGTTGCATGAAATGAAAGACTATTCGGGATAGTGTCCGTTAGCTAAGCTACAGCAGGGTGTTGCTGCCCAAGTCTTCGTTTTAATTAAACTTCTAATTCAAGCCATGGTGGTCCACACTATCAAATGATGAATATCAATTTAGTTGTTACCAACCATGCATGGCTTGAATTAGCTTATTAAGATATCTTCAGTTTCTCTATAGTCAACATGGGGTATTGTAGTGAAGAAAGATTATCTGAAATATTCCGAACCCACGAAGTACCTAGTAGCAAATGAAATTGGTATTATATTTTATACTACCATGTGTATAATAGCAGTTTAGGATTACTTACCAACGCACCTAACGATATTAGGACCCTCGCGAAGCAGATATCAAGTCTTGAGATCAGTCAAGCAGCGGTTCTTGGAGACCAAAACCTGTAAACCTGGAACCTGGGTGGGATTAAATACCCTACCTACCTAATAATACCCACTATCATAGCTAATATACAGCTACAGCAGCTAGTTCAGTTGAATTACAAAATCCACGAGATTGAATTCGAAAATTATTCATCATTTTCGGATCTTATCCTGAAGTTACGGAGTGTGTGTGTGTGTGTAAAATAATGCATGGGTGACGATAGGGCCCACTAATTATTTGTCTTCGATAGATAACAAATGAAGTTTCTTGGTAATTAATTAACTATTGTTTGAGAGCTGTGACCACGCCTGGGAATTAATTAGCAGAATATCATCAACAAAGGGGTTAGTATGTCGAATATTTTACCTTTGAGCAAATAACCTGGGGTACGATTCTCGCACATTCGATACACTGATATCGACAGCTATATCGAGTAATTCCGGTACAAAACAATTGAAATAACTGTAGAGATCCGAATATCGAATGCGCGAGAATCAGCTCCTGTGGCATGATTCTCGCGCATTCGATATACGATATCTACACCTATATCCAGTGATTTTGTATGGGAATCTGTCAATATAGGTCTCGATATCCGTATATCGAAGGCGCGAGAATCATGCACCTGTGGCATGATTCTCCCGCATTCGATATTCGGGTCTCTACAGTTATTTCAATTGTTTTGTATGGGAATTACTCGATATAGCTGTCGATATCTGGGGTATGATTCTCGCGGCTTCGATATACCTGTTTTTTGCTGTAAGTGGTTGGGCTTTAGAAATAAAATTAATCTAACCTTATTCAGAATTGATGCGATAATAGAGACTAGTAAGTCACTCTACAAACTTTGTGATGTCTCCATCAAATGAGTGGGAGGGAGGAAGATAATGTAACTTACCAATATGTACTCAAGTTGTAGATAACCAATCACATATTATTGAAACAGGACAGACACAAATTGCTTTAAACTTGGCACTAGTATAACACAACCTCAACTCATTTAGGTGGGCACAACACTATATTGTATCTTTGATAACATCTTCCAAGACACAAACAAGACTGAGTAAACTGATAACTCTGTTTGTAGCGTAATCTAGGACCTCACTAAAACTTCCACAGAACAGAACACAAGTCCACTATAACTCCACTTGTGTTGACCAGAACTATCACAGGAACATACAAAAAACAACAAATTACTGACGAAACAAATCTATTTCTATGTTCACGCACTTACACTACACATCTACCATTACACTGAGTAGTTACACTAGGAGAACTTTAAGATTAATTTATAAACACTAATGGATAGCAAATGCTTGCTAAAGTATGCAAAAGTATAGTTCAGAATATCTTTAGTTATGATAAACAATTTTAGCTCAACACCAAACTGTGACCTAACACAGCACTTGCACAAACAGTAATGTAATCTTCACATACATAATTTGGAGATATACAGACACCCACAAGTTCACTACACAACACAATGTTTACATAAAACATTAACATCATTTCAACACAAGTCAAGTTTTAAACCTTACCTAGCAAATATTAATTTATAAAATATGAATAATTAAAACTGATAGAATTAATACAAAGCATGTGCTAAGCAGACCCACCACGCACCACCACAATCACCAGATGATCTTCCTTGAGGGCTTCCTCAGTCAAATTGTGACAAGTTCTTTTGAGGAGTTCAGTTGAGAATTCACAAGCGGGAAAAGAGTACAAGACCCCTGTGGCCTCAGTCT
>OY735271.1:7649676-7707927 GCA_963457715.1 Argyresthia albistria | reverse complement strand
CATGTCGAAGAACACTGTATCTACGTGTTGCCGCGACGTCGCGCTGTTTCATGACGTCGCACGCGACATCTGCGTGTCGCAGAACCACAGAACAGAACAAAGACAGGAAAATGTATCATGAAATGTTGCCAACATGTGCTGAGAACACGCACCGTAGATATTCTGCAACATGTCTCACAACTTGTGCCCTAGTGAATTCCCAGGCTTTAGCGGACAAGTCGAGTGAAGTCGCGGGACATTTACGTGCGACTGTCCCGGAGACAAGTTGCGTGACATTTTGCTCGTCCAGCTGTAGTTGAGATGTGAGATGCGACATGTCCCGTGATACGTAGATTTCGCCTGCGATGTCCCCGCGCGCGACCTCGCCCTACAAATGTCCCCTAATGAATGCGACGCTTTACCCTACCTACTTCTTCTTCTTCTTCTGTCAGGGGGATGTTGTGCCTGCACCTGGCCCACGAGAGCGGGGCCTTTGTGCATGTCCCCTGCACCTGCACTCTAGTTCAGCCATCCCAACTCCAGCACAAACTGGAGTAGGAGGCCTGGATGTTCGAGGAGGGTCGACGCTCTGCTCTTTTCTCCCAGAATCGCGATTCTGGTCTCTATGGTGGACGGGCATGCAAGCAACATGTGCTCCACGGTCTCATCCACTTCCATGCATTACCCTACCTATCATAGCTATGCTACACTCTGTAAGAGTAAGGAAACGTACCTATTCTACGTGACCTGTTTGGGCAAGGGGGTAGTCTCGGATCTAGATTTTCTTGATAGAAAGTATGTTCCAGAATGTTGTGATTGATGTTAATGGCTTCTGCTGAGTACCTATATTGGCATAGGTATGAAATTAGATTAAAATGATATTAAAGTATCTTTGTTAAAACTCAGAAATATACTATACAACTAATTTATATTTACACTAAGAACACGAAAAGGTAATTAAATTGCATATGGGTCGTTTTCATCAAATACATGGAACTTTGTGTACGTTGGTTTCGATGTAAAGTCTTTCTTGCCATCCTGCCAACCTCTGGGTGGCGCATTTGTATAGTCAAATGTAGATTTGAGTTTTCCATAAATTTCTGTCTCTCTTTCAACATCTTCTCTGTAACGTTCCTTGGCAACTTTTTTCCCTGTAATTGGATCTGTAACATCGCCGAATGGATAGACTACTTCCTTGATCTCATGAGTTATAAGTTTGGTAAGTTTTTCAGATAGAGCTTTGATCAGGACAATGTCTCCGGTCTTGCATAGTTTCTCAGGGTCATGGCAGTAGAAGAACTCGTCTTTTCTAAAATACTGTAAAGTAATTATGATAATTGTAAGGTAATAAAGTAAGTTATCAGTACAAAACAGGCGAAATGTAAATCACTAACCATGAGTAAATTTTCATCCAGTTCTAACCTCTTCACCCGAATTTTGGCAGCATTTTGTTTTACAGTAGGAACGCATTGTCCCAGTAAAAGAAACTTTCTTGCATTCTCCACTATATGTTTAGCCATGTTAGGCGTCTCTACTAAAGATAAATTGAAATTTTATAATCTATTTGCCGTGCAGATGCAAAATCCTCAGGCAAAATCACAACAAAACAAATCTCAATTTTTATTTTCACAATGAGTGAATGATTGAACGAATGAATGATATTTTTGCGTTTTTGGTTGCCTTACCTGATATACACAGACTACTAAATTAGGGGTTTGCACATGAACAAACCATTCCTTCTCCTGTTCATCCTCTTTCGTCGTATTTGTTTACGGTTTTTTGACAGTTCGTCAATTCATTGGTCTATCTTGACTATGATTACTCAGAAGTGAAGTTTCGCTTTACGTTCGTTGTAATTTTTGTTTTGATTTGTGATTATTTACCAATAAATGCAAAATCAACAAATCCGCTGAAATTATGTCGGATGAGAACATCACAGTGAGCGATAATTCTGATATGGAAGAATGTGGTACTCCAGAACTTCGTGGTTATTTGAGTAAATGGACAAATTACATTCACGGTTGGCAGGATAGGTTTATTGTGCTGAAGGATTCCACTTTGTCCTATTACAAGAGTGAATTAGAAAGCAATCTTGGATGCCGCGGTGCCTTATGTTTGAAGAAAGCCAAAGTCAAGGTTAGTGTGCCTGTCAATTGCTCTGTTTATCAGCTCAAGGCAAAGTCCGATTGGTGGGGCGTCTTTAGGCTCATCACTGTAACTGAATGCAATAAATATCCACTATAAAGCGGCCTTGAGTGCGCCTCGGACCATTAAGTTCCGCGGTTAGCGAATAAATATGGTGTATTTCCTTATATTTATCTTAGCTATATTTTATTGCCAACCGTGTTGCTTTGCCCCCAGCCCCATGAGTTTGATGACTGTCGATTCGATGTCTCTGTCAATGACTGCGTATGGTATCTTCGAGCCACAAACCCTGAGGAGAAGCAGCAATGGATTGATGTATTGGAATCATTCAAAGTATGCAATTTATTCTATTTTTCTTATTATAATCTATTTGGTAGTGGATCCAAGTGATTTGACAGGTCGAGTGATAACCGTTTTTGCCGAAAAATAAATAGTGTTGTGCCTAAAAAAACAAGAGCATTTGTTTGGTGTATACTTTATTGTGGAAGTTATTTCTAAAGCCCTAATAGATGCTACAATGTTAAAGTATGCCTTACCAATGTCTAATTTTTGTAGGTGTACAGGAAAATGCTACATTTAAGGGAATTTCAACTATAGGTATCCCAGTAAGTTTTGATGTTCTTTGTCGAAGGTCAACCCGTGTAAATAGCCTATAACCGGTTTGCTCGTTAATTAGTGTTTTTAAGCTGCCCCGTTAGCAAAACTGTAAAATAAATCTAAACTATTCATTCATCTGACTGTTTTACTTCATTCATTTAATTGATTAACACACGTCACTATGATTCAGAAGCGAGCAACATTATTTCGCTAAGTGACATTTCAACCTGCCAAATCACTTTGATCAATTACCAAATAGAAAATTTTGGTTTTCCCTAATTACCTATTGTATTACTAATAATTTCAATTTGGTTTTCCCCAAGTACCTAAATACAGTTATTTATGTCCACAAATTCAAAACTCTAATTTTGATACCACACTATCAAGCTCATAATGAAAGAAAGAAAAAGTATTTATTTTGCCATTAAAACTAAAAACAAACAAAAAAACATACAGCTAAAAAAGTAATTATACTGGCAAAACAGGAAGGGTCTCAGCATCTGCTTCAGCATATTGTTTCTGTATCAGATATCCTATGTTTCCACATATATAGATGATATAGTTTAACCACTAGATTATGTAGGAATTCTATTTGGTTTGTGTTGAATCTATCTAAAACCATGAAAGTATCATAAATTTAACTTAGATATGTAGTTTTTGTGTCTGTGTTAAAATAGTTGCATAATCAGGAAGCGTGAACTTCCTGTAAAAAAACATATTAATGATTTTTAAGCCTGGCTGCCTCAGTGTTTAGTCATCCATGGAAAGAATATTGACAACAAATTTTCACTGCCATTCATAATAAGCCTTGTTACTAATGACTACATTGGCTTGTATCTAGAAGTGATTACAATTTTAAGCCTATTTGTGCCAAGGCTGTGAATTATATTCACAAAATGCATTTCAAAAGAATCTTCATAGTTCATTGCATTTTGTTCTAGTACATAACAGTACAATGTTGTTTAATACAAGTACTAATGCTATGTATGTATCCATAGTTGTATCCCAGATTTTTGTATAAAAAAGTGGCCAAGTGCGAGTCGGACTCGCCCATGAAGGGTTCGTAGTAGCAAGTAATTATAAGACTGGATGTTTGTGTTGTAACTTTGTTTTTCATAGTGTTTGTATGAATGACAAAGTTATAATTTCATAATTTCTTTATTGCACGCAAACAGTTACATAGGACAATAAAAAACATAGAACACATGTACAAAGGCGAGCTTATCTATAATAAGAGATCTCTTCCAGCAAACCAAATAGGGATGGGACAGGTGGATTGCTGAGTAGGAGTAGACCCAAGTGTATATATACAGTACAGTTATCTTTGCGCTTTTATAAATGTTTTATATCATAACTGGTTCACCGACACATCTTATATAACAATAGTTCGCCATTGTTCGGTCGTTCGAGCGGTGTGCTTCTGCGAGAAGGGGTTAAAACTGCTTATTAAATTTTGTTGAAACCAATTTTCACTTTAGATGCTAACACTTGAGATGCTAAGTTCACATGCATCATTCTTACAGCTAGTCGGAAACATGAACTTAAAATAACTATGTATACAGTTTACAATAATTAAGTGACCTAGTTGAGCTAAAAGAGCAACAACAAAAACTACTACTACTACTATTATATTTTATTTCAACTTATCAACAAGAATGTCAACAAAGGTACACATGTTTGTACGAATCACATCTGATAAGTTGAACATAAAACCACCAATGCAAGTAACTTGTTAACTTTCGCGATATAAACCAAACATGTTGCAATAGTGAATGTTATCAACTTAGTAGACATGTTCTCTGTCTGAGATATTCTGTAATCTCTGGGAATGGCAGATTAGATTATCCATAGATTCTTCCTAAGAGTATACAAAGTACAGTATGAGGTTAAATGTGCAAAATGAATGTCTCATGGTCTACTGAAACCATTGTTAGTTGCTTAATAATCTGTTAAGCACCAAGCTATCTAATCAGATTACAGGGTTCTTTATTGTTATGACTCGATTGTATTAATCAGGGGGGCAATTCTGGCGCTAGCGAGATCATTCATATCCATGGTCGAAATATCGATTTTGAGATACCGAAATCTCTATCAAAAACAAGAAAAAGCTATTCTTACGACTAGCCTTTCGACCATACGAGATGTTATCTCGACCAATTTTCGATCGAAATAAATTTAAATCGAGATCGTTTTCGACAGTTTTAGGCCGTACCAAAACCTATATCTCGACTGGGGTGATGATCTCGATAACGCGAGGATCGGGGGCCAGGCACAAACCATAACAGTTTTGATCTTTATCAGCTATGTTGCCTACTTAGGTAGGTACCACACTAATCTGGTAAATATGGCAAAACGTTTTACACAAAATTGATAAGGATTTAACAATTTCATGTACCTTTTTTGTGTGCACAAACAATTGAGAAAAGAAGAAGTTATGAATCATATAATTAGGCAAGAGATACATCGTCTAGAACTCAGATATAAGCTGGTAATCTGATGTTGTATGTCTTTTGATTCTCTGTTTATGATGATTTAGAGTAGATGAAGGAAAATATCGCGCTTTATGTTAATCATTATATCCTTGTATTCCAGGTGGAGTCGGGATATGGCACCAGTTCAGATAGCAGCTCGAATGGCGGTGGACTGCGCAGGCAAGGCTCCGTGACGTCACTACAGTCCACAGGCTCAGATGGTTAGATCACGTTGCATCGCAACATTATTTACTGCCACTGGCTGCGATTTCTAGGATTCCGTACCAGAAGGGGCCCTTATACTAAGCCTCCGCTGTCCGTCCGTCCGTCCGTCCGTCCGTCCTTCTGGAGCTCTATTTCTCAATCGCTCTTCTCTATCCATTTTCGTTCCTGCAACGATTGGTCAGACAACCACTCGTTGCGCAAGTCATATATATCACACGAGCGAATGAAAAATAGAGCTCCTGTATGTCGGCGTGCTCTATCTGACGCACCGTAATAGCGTATATCTGTTGCCGCTACAGCAACGAATACGTTTGCTGGAAGACATCTCTTTTTAGAGATAAGCTCGCCTTTGTACGTATCTTTCTGTAAATGTTACGAGTTTTTTTATGTTTTTTTGTGCAATAAAGTATAAATGAAATACTCAGCTATACGAAATATAAAAATAAATAAAGGTGTTCTCATACAAGAACCATAATTTATTTGTACTGTTTCGGTACGATGCGTGCGGAACCCTCCGTGTGAGAGTCCGACGCGCACTCGTTACCTATTTGCCAACGTGTGACCATTCAGTCAGATATTCTCGAACTCGTTAATTTATATTTGCTGTACTTACAACGATGCATCGATATTTGCACATCGGAAGCGATCGTGCGGGTAGCAACAGCAAGCAACCTCTGTCTGCCCGAAATTACGCTTTTTCCCATTTGAGGTGGCAGAAGCAAATTGTGCCTACTTTTTGTGAGTTACTCAGCAAATGCTTAATTTTTCTTACTTTTTATTCGCAAATAAAGGAGTGGGGCGCGTCATTTCAGTTTGAGCACTAGCACTAGCACTAGCTCTCTTATCATTTCTATCAGTATCATTCTATATTGAGACATTAGAATGAACTAAATCATTCTTGACCTCATACCAAAAATCGGTAACATCGGAATAGTCATTTTACTTCGTTATTGTAATAATTAGGGTATAATGTTTGTTTTTATTTATTTCTTGTCCCGTAACATGTCTGCCCCGGGGAGCCGCGACTTGAGAGAGTGAAGGACAGAGTAGAGCATGCGCTTCATGCGCTTTACCTGTCTCTGTCCCTCACCTCCCCCGCGCCCGGCATGATCGACCCCGCCCGCCGCAGGCCGCGTCGCGCGCCGCCTCGCCGAGAAGATCTCCGAGCTGGAGTCGTGCGGCGAGCAGCTGGCGCGGCAGGCGGCGCAGCTACAGCTCTACTTCGAGGAGTGCGCCGCCGCCTACCCGCGCACGCACGATGACGACGCGCCGATAGACGCGGTCAAACTAGCCGACGGTGAGTGTAATCACAGGGTGCTCATCCCATACAAATTAGAATTAGTAACCCTTCGTAAAAAAGACATGGCGTGAGGAGTAAGATTTGTATTTTAAATGCCATAGTTTCAGTTAACATACTACTAGGTGGCGCTAATCTAAGAATAAATCCTATATATCTTTGCGCCATCACGTGGTATTTGCAATTTTTCGATAGTGCTGCGCCAAACGATAATGGCCTTGAACTAAAGAAGCTTCCGTAGCATCTCAATTTACGCCGTGCCGGTGTCATAATTTTTACAAGCTGGTCTATCTGTATTAGCCCGGATTTTACTAACGAAAAGTTATACGGAGAATAACTATCCCGGGGATAACTTGTAGGACAAACGACAGTTCAAAATGAGGTGATCTGATCTAGGTGTCACTGGTGTCTATGAAAGAGTTACAAGTTATCCCCGGGATAGTTATTCTCCGGATTTGTTGGTAAAATCCAGCCTCAGTATAATATTATATAGTATCTGTGGTGTCATGCTGGATCTAAACGTTTGCCGCAAACTCCACACAGCGCCATCTCGCGGCATAACTAACAAACACAAGCAAGAGAGACAGATATAAACGTAAAATGTACAACAAGCCCTACGCACACAAAGCCAAACTCTCCATCCACACGTGACGGCTCTAGAGGTGGAAAACGTATGGATTAGTAGGTATATAGCCATTGGGAGTTGCCACTGTACCGTCCTATGTCAAAGGGCCGATGAAATTATAAGTGCGAGTAGGACTCACGCACGAAGAGCTATAAACCAACGTCCAAGAAAAAATGCAAGAAAAGGAGATTTTAGTAATGGCAGGTGCGGGCCACAAGAAGGCCTCCATACGCTTCAAAACGTCGCTGCTCGCATCTTGTGGCCCGCACCGGACACAAAACGCCGCCACACGTCACTCGCGCGATTTGATACGGCGCGGATGTGTTAAAAGAAGTAGCAGCCACCGGCCACAAGTGGCTGACGCGCGCTTCAGCTTCCCTTGTGGCCGCTTCTAGCTTCTCGTGGCGCATTTGTGGCCTGTGGCCCGTATTTCGGGACTCTTATAGTCCGGCAAGATCAGTCCGAGAGTGTGTAATGACAATTTGGCCTTGGCCGACTGCGCTTACAATACCCTTTCCGTTGCCCCCCCCCCCCCAGGCGACGCGCTAGTGTTCAAGGCGGGCGAGGTGCGCGCGACTGGCGCGTCGTTCAAGGCGACGTGCGCGGCCACGCTGTCGGCGCTGCAGCAGTGCGCGGAGCTGCTGCGCCGGCGCGAGAAGAGGGCGCGGCACTCCGAGGAGCTGTACATGTGAGTTGCGGAGACAGCGCCATCTAGCAGCCTAAGGGCCAGTCTACATTGATCAAGGATGTTGTGATGCCAAGTTGGCTTTCATATAATATCACCACTGTCCACTGTCCTTGACCAATGTAAACATGCCATAACTGACGAACTTAAGCAACTCACGTTTGTCAGGTAGGCCGCTAGATGGCGCTAATTACTTGTGACAACTGACTGACTTTTTTGGGTAACTAACCCAGAACTATTCTTAAAGTAGCAGGAACTCCAGAACTATGCTGCATGCGAGCAGAACTCCAATTTATTTTTGATCTGCTGGACAATGAACTGCTAAGTTCACTAACATGTTTCTGTGTGGCATTTGTTTCGGTCGCTGTAATAGCTGTAGGTCCCGGCTACTACCGCTACTCGGTGGTAGTAGTCGTAAAGTTGTGCAGTTTGATAACACTTCTGACAGTCGGATAAGCCACTAGGCCGACTTCCGTCCGTCAACCCGGACTAAGCCAGCGTGGTGGAGTATGGCTCAATCTTACTCGTATTCGGGTAAATGCCCGTGCCCCTCGGTTGGGACCTTAATGGGCTACATTTATTATACTTTAATTCATACTTTATTGCACAAAACAAAACTTTTTTCCTGGAAAATTGAGAGTACATGGACAATGGTGGGTTGTACATGCGTTGTCAGTGTTTGTTAGTATTCCCGCTAGATGGCGCTGTTTATGTTTGTTACTATTGCAGCTAATTGTAATGAAAATGCTTCGGTTAGTAAGTTTGCCGCTAGGTGGCGTTATTTGCAGACTATTCTGAGATTCGATGAAGCCCTACCGAACCCAATTTACGTTCTTTCGTTCTTATGAAGTCGTACTTTTGTTTATTTATGTTGTATAGTAAAAGCTATTTTTTTCTCTCTACAGATCACTGAAAAACCAGATCAACGAAGCACGCCTTTCTTCAAAACCATGTCCGGATCATGAGGTAAGTCAAGTTATATAGTCTTAGAGATAGATATCCTGTTGATTAACTGATGAAATCCTTATTCACTCATTATGACAAGATTCATAATGCCATGTTCCTATTGTGACCAATTTTCATATTGACAAGGTCCCAGCTCGACCACTTCCTTTCCTAATTGGGAAATTGATTGCATTGGATAATGTGAAATACAGGCTGACATTTAATTAGCTGACCATATTTTGGGGAATGATAGTACCCGTGCATCATTATGAACAACTTTCCCAAAGAAACATACAGGGTGTAACAGAAAGGGGTGTACAAGCCGAAAGGGGGTTGTTAGGGACATCATTCTGAACAAGTTTCACTATGGGACCGACTTGATCAGAGCAACTTTATGTTTTGGGAAAGTTATTCATAATGATGGGTACTATCATTCCCCAAAATATGGTCAGCTAATTAAATGTCACCTGTCCTGTATAAGAAGCGGTCGAAATGGAAACACAAATCAAATCAAATCGGTTGTCACAATGATTCAACATCTTTTGCCGATAAATTCTATGGTACTATACTATACTACTACACTATATCTAGATACTATACTATACTACTACACTATATCTAGATACTATACTATACTACTACACTATATCTAGAATGCAGTGCAATGATTTGATTACTTTGTGGGCGGAGTCCATACAATTTATAGCTCTAAACGAACCATGGAGGTAGGATTGGACCTGCTTCATATTCTGTAGTCTAGTTGAGAGGGGTCATCTATTCTATAGGTAAGTACTTACTTATTTATAATAAAAATAACCGGCCAAGTGCGAGTCGGACTCGCGCACGAAGGGTTCCGTACCATTATCTATAAAAAACCGCAAAAAAAATAATTGTATGGGAGCCCCCCCTAAATATTAATTTAATTTAAATTTAATTATTTATTTTTTAAGTAAATAATATACTCAATATATTGTGAACATTTTAAGCATCTACCAGCTATCATTATCAATATCGAGCAAAAATGAGCAAAAAAATCACGTTTGTTGTATGGGAGCCCCCCTTAATATTAAATTTCTTTTGATTTTGAGTATTTGTTGTTATAGCGGCAACAGAAATACAACATCTGTGAAAATTATAAAGATATCTAAAACTCAAACTGATTATTTGTCAAGAGTTTATTTGTTCTGGTTCTGTATTCTCTCACAATGCAATTATAAATGGTCCAATCCAAAGATACAAAAATACATACATATAATACAATACATACAATAGGTAGCAATTTACAAATGTGCTTACAGTCTATTCGTGATAAGAATGCAGTGAAATTTAAATTTAAATCTGTTAACACACACTCACAGGACAGGACACAACCTTCGCGTTCGAAAGTTTGCCTTCAACTGGTCACTGCGAACTTGGCTTGATAATTGGAAACGATTTTAATAGAATAGACTAACTAACTTAGTAACATTTGTAAATATCTACCTCAGTCTAAAGAACTTTTGACTTTGACTTACACCACGCAATAAAATTCCATTCTAATAACTGAAAAATCCTATGCAAGGTGTAAAGGAATTAAAGCAAAATGAGAAACTACTTTGTTAGGGACAACTCCCAGTGCATTTTGGCCCGAGTGGGTCGCCGGATTTGTATGGAGAAGTAAAAAATTATGTTGCTCTGATCCAGAGACTATATATCCAATTGACTGCGCCTGCGGGGGAATGCGGCTCGCCAAACGTTTGTTGTATTCAACAAACGTTCGCATACGCAACCTATGTATGATGGCGGACCGCCAGACAGTTTCGCAGCGGCTGACCAATTACAGCTCTCTTACCTCGTCCCCCGCCGCCGCCCGTAAATTGGTGAGTTGTGTTTCAAAGGAAAATGTATCTATGCGCTCTCCACTGGATAAGTGCTCCCTGTGATTGCGCCGGGAGCTCGGTTAGTTGGTTTTGTATGTAAAATTGGCCGGGACAGACAATAAGAAAATAATATTGAAAAGGGAAGGGACTCACTTGGTATTATCTCCAGATTTCCAAGATTTTGCTTGAAAAACAATCCGTGTACGAAATAGTGCACTTCACAACACAATTCACTTGTTTTGCTCATTAATATATAAATAAATGTCTCAGCACGCGCGCGTGATCACCAACGTTCGTAGCCATCTTGCTCTTTTCTTTTCTTCATTTTCACGGGGTTCTCACACCCCACCAAGGAGATAGGTAACTCGGCGCGAAGCAGTTTGAAAAGAGGCAGTATAGGAATGGATAGGACAAAGGTAAGGGATTGGGATCATATTATAATGCAAATTGCCGTTCCCGGTCAATCAGACATACAATGCAACAACCAGAGTTCCTATCACCAATTTGGCCTTATCATGCCCCCCAGCTTGAGAGAACCTAGTTCTGTCAAAACAGATGAAAGAGAACAGAAACAAATTGACTCTATTGTAGAGACACAAAATAATAGACCTAGCCTACGCTTCTGCAAATCAGCTAGGTGACATATGATAGCATTTAGTACTAAACTTAAAGGATATCTTAAATTAAAATAAACTTACAACTTAATAACATAAGTTGTGCTATATAGAGAGTGGACTGTATATATTTAATTTTTATTGAGTTGGAAGAGGGAATATCTTGACAACTGGTCTTCGATAGGTTCCAGATTTAGTGCGTACATTAACTACTCGAATAACACCATCCTTTCCCGGAAATACATCTTCTATTATGCCTAGAGGCCAATCCAAAGGAGCGCTGTTGTCTGACTTGAGTAATACGACGGTACCCTTACTAATGGGATTACTATTCTTTGTCCATTTGTAACGACCTTGTAAAGTGTTCAGATATTCTAATTTCCACCTTCTCCAGAAAGATTGAACAATATTATCTACAATACGTTTTCTCTGGTTAAGGTTTACATCAACCGGTAAAGCTTCTGAAGGAAGGGATTTCAGAGGGGTCAATGTCAGAAAATGCGCAGGAGTCAATGCGAGCGGTTCTGACGGATCAGAGCTCATGACTGAGAGTGGCCGTGAGTTTAATATGCATTCCACTTGAGCTAGGACCGTCAGCATCTCCTCAAATGTAAGTAGACGATTCCCGACCACCTTATGTAAATGCATTTTTAATGAGCGGATATTTCCTTCCCATATGCCTCCGAAATGGGGAGAACTAGGAGGGTTGAACTTCCATTCAATGCGTTTATCGCGAAGTTCGTTGGCAAATTTGTCTATGTATTCTTCAGAATTAAGTAATTCATACATTTCATCCAAATACGATTTGCTGCCGATGAAGTTGCTACCGCAATCGCTATAACATGTCCCTATTGGACCACGACGGGCTATAAAACGTTTCATGGCGTTAAGAAATGACTCTGTACTAAGGTCAGACGCGAGTTCTATATGCACAGCTTTAGTGACGAGACATATGAACAAGCATATGTATGCTTTCTGGCTGTGAACACCACGGCGACGATGTGGAAGGACATACAGTGGTCCAGCATAATCGATTCCAGTGTGATGAAACGGCTTGATAGACTCCTGAACTCTACACGCGGGAAGATCGGCCATTTGTGGGCATTCATTACGCGGTTTGTGTCGAAAGCAAATATTGCATTTATGAACGCGCTGTCGAACTATATTACGGGCAGATAGAATCCAGTACTTCTGCCTCAACAGTGACATCAATAATTGGGGTCCTGTATGTAGATATTTTCGATGATAATGATCGATTATTAGATCAACTATGTGATCACGTCTCGGAATAAGAACTGGATGCTGACTGTCGTAATTCAGACTGGAATTAGACAATCTACCACCAACACGCAAAATTCCATTGTGTATAAAAGCTTTTAACTTTTGTAAAGCAAGTGAAAATTCTTTGCCAGACTGGGCATTTTTGAATTCTTGATCAAAGTGGACCATTTGTAAATCTTTTATAACGGCAAGTTCAGCAGTTTCGATATGAGCAATTTCAAATTTACGCGGCAATTTCTTTGCGAATCTCAAAACGTAAATTACAGTTTTTATTAACTTAGACCAGGAGGAAATCTTAAGGGCCAGTGAATAAAACAATGGCTTGTCTGATACATCAGTGTTGACCATGACAACTGGCTTCATCTCTGGAGCAACACAAACCGTACTCGGATCGTAGGATTGAACCGGCCATTGTTCAACTGGTAAGCGAGCGAACCGTGGTCCATGGAACCATAATGGGTGCTCCATCAGCTGAGACGGGGACAAGCCTCGAGACAGGCAATCTGCTGGATTTTCCTTACCCGGTATGTGATAGAAATTACCAGGGTCAAGGTTTTCGTGGATTTTAGCGATTCGATTGGCAACAAATGTGTGCCAACGAGAAGGGGCCGAATGAATCCATGCCAGTGCCACAGTACTGTCTGAAAACGCATAAACGTTATTTATTTTGCATCGTTTACTATATGTGTCAATAACTACCCGCATTAATTTTGCTAGTATCATACTGCCACAAAGTTCTAATCTTGCAAGGGTCACATTACGTAACGGTGCGACTCGTGATTTCGCACACATCAGACTTATTATAAATCTGTCTTCATCTGGGAAGTAAACGTGTAAGTAAACCACACCACCATAAGCCTTTTCAGAGGCGTCGGCAAAACCCACGTGACGTGGTATTCTGATCGCCTCGAGTGCAGGCAGCTCAGACTCAAATTGACGCCAGAGCGAAACGATGGCTTGAGAGGGCGTGTCATCCCAATCAACGTTGTCAATCCACAGCGATTTAATTATTAATTTCGCTAATAATGTGACTGGAGCAACATATCCCATCAAATCCCATAATCGGGCAATAGTTGATAGAATGTTGCGCTTGGTACACTCACGCAATTGTACATTGACAGAGAATGTAAACATATCTTCAGCCGGTAACCATTTTAGTCCCAGTATTTTGAAGTAACTTTCAGGACTGAACTCCACTGCTTCAGTGACGCGATGCGACACTGGAATGCCAGCCATGACTTCGGGAGAGTTACTCGAAAACTTTACTAGCTCAAACCCCCCGGCTAGAAACATACTGATCAGCTGATTCGACAACTCGATACCTTCCGAAGGTTGAGAACAACTGGTTACCAAATCATCGCAATACATGTCCCGCTCGGCAACTGACGCTGCAAGTGGGAAGCGAGTACGCTCGTCGGAGGCTAGCTTGCGTACCGTGCGTATAGCCAAGTAAGGGCTACAGCAAAGTCCGAATGGTACGCGGGTCAATTCAAAAACCTGTAGTGGGTCATTTGGGTTAAACCGGTATAAAATACGCTGAAATCGTCTGTGTTTTTCGTCAGTCAGTATACGCAAAAACATCTGACGTATGTCGGCGCTTATTGCCACGGCAAACAGGCGAAAGTTTAATATAATATCAAACAATTCATTTTGTAAGTTCGGTCCGGGGTATAGAATATCATTTAAAGATACGCCAGACGTAGTTTTCATGCTGGCATCTAGAACGACTCGCAGTTTGGTCGTACTTTTGTCCAGACGCACGACACCGTGGGTGGGGATGACATACTGGTCGTCCTCGGTGTTAATATTTTCAACACTCCCAACTGGTGATAAATATTCTTTATCTAAGTATTCTTTGATAACATTATCATATTCGATTTTGACGGCCGGGTTTGACAGCAACTTGCGCTCAAGAGAGAGGAACCTACGTTTCGAAGCCTGCATTGAATCGCCTAACTCAGAGCTATCATTTTTAAACGGCAGATTTACAACATAGCGGCCATACTCGTCACGCCTTGTCGTCTCTTGGTAAATATTCTCACATTCCTGCTCATCCTTAGAGAAAGACACTGCATTAGGTACGTCCTCTAACTCGAGAAACCGATTCATGCAGTTTTCGAGAATATGAAATGTGCAGTATGAGCGCGGCCCGTTAGAGTCAGTGCCCAGTACTGGGGCTTTACCGACAATCAAGTAACCCAATAATGTTTCGATCGCGACGGGTTCCGTGTCAGCGCGTGAGACAGTATTTGGTCGTATTATACGCGCGAATATGTCTGAACCGATTAACAAATCAATTTCACCGGGTATTGAGTAATCACAGTCAGCTAACGGGATATCATTCAAATAGTCCAGCCGCTGCGCGTCAATAGTCGCAGTCGGTAGTTCGTTAGTGATGCGATGTACAACCAAGGGCTGAATTGTGAATCGCGTCTCATTATCATAACGGGATCGAACCGTCAAGCAGGTGGTTCCTTCAATAATATTAGTCATATCACCTAAACCCGAGACATGTTTGTTTTCCGTAGGAAATAGTTGCAAGCCTAATTTTTTGCAACATTTAGCAGTTATTATATCTTTTTGCGAGCCACTATCAACCAGAGCGCGTATAGTAACCGTGTTACCCATCTTGTCAACAACATTGCATTGAGCAGTTCCTAAAAGGACCGTCTGCTGATGATCGGGTGGTACGGCGCTAGTGTCGTCGACCGCACAGAGGGAGACAGATTGCAGTTGCGCGTCCGTGGCAACACAGAGTGGTGAGGCGCTAGTGTCGGCAGTTGCGTCGAACGTCGGTAAAGCAGTTCCAACATTGTTATTTTTGTTTGCGGGGACTTTTACATTCGCAAAACACAACAACCGGTGGTGACTTCGCGAGCCACCGCATTTATCGCATCGAACATCAGATTTACAATGACGAACATTATGATTTTCCAGGCAGTTAACGCAAATTTTTGCTTTTTTAGCAACGTCGAAACGTTCGCGGGGACCCATGTCAACGAATTTTGAACAACCGGACAATGAGTGAACCTGACCTTTGCATAGAACACAATGATTCCCCGAGTCAGCCACGCTGACGAATGATTTCATAGTTCCCGCGCGCGACGTATTGTTACGAGTATTATTCGAACTACCTGACGATGGCAAGTTGGGTTTTGGCTGCTTCGTAACTGAAACGCTTTGTGAACGTTGCAGTATGTGTGCCTGCTTTCGTACAAATTCGACGAATTGAGAGAATGTCGGCATTTTATCGCCATACGACATCTCAAAGTATTTTAGGGTTTCTACATCAATCTTTTTTGACCCTATGTGTATGAATAACATGTCCTCAAGGCTCTGAAAGTTGAGTTGTTTCAGAGCATTGATGGCTGATGAAAACTTGTCAATAAAGTTCTCCAATGCAGTCGGTGAACTATTGCTCACGGCAGGGAGATTCAGCAACGTATCCATGTACGAAGCAGCCAGAACTCGCTTGTCATTGTATTTGGTGACTAACATGTTCCATAGCACGGGATAATTATCCGCACTCGGCATGAACCCCTGACACATGGCTTGCGCCTTACCGGTAAGTTTGCCTAGTAAGTATTGAACGCGTTCTCCGTCCGTAAGATCACGGTTTTCGTGAATAGCCGATCTAAACGTTTCATAGAATAAGGGCCAAGCCTCAATATCGCCGTTGAAGGAAAGTAGCTCCAGGCGAGGCAATTTTGGACCATTCCTACGCGGTTGATCATTTTGTGAAGATGGTTTGCTATTAGTAGCACTACGTGACGCCATTATTTCGGTGTACCTGAATTTGATTGACGCGAACATATCGTCGAAGGCGAGCAATGAGTTATAGTCGACCTCACATTCTATTTCGTCAAGATATTCGTTCTTCTCTTGCAATGCTTGTTTGAATTCAGACCGCACGGTATCGATAGTCATAGCTTTAGCCAAGAAGGTCTCCAATGTACTAGGAGTACTCATTTTCATGCTATCATAAATCCCTTGTGCTTGACGGAAATACAGATTGACATTATTTTCGAGCCTACGCATAGTTCTTTCTACTTTTTTCTTCTCCTTTTCTGCAGTAGTAAATTCCGGTGGAGCCATTATGATTTACAATACAATGTAGCCTACGTGTAAAAATCCTATACGGCGGCGTAATATGGCGGCCAGGAAACTTGAACACTAATAAACTAATAACCAAAAAAACCTATCCGTGGTTCGAAGTGACCAAAAATGATTGCGCCGGGAGCTCGGTTAGTTGGTTTTGTATGTAAAATTGGCCGGGACAGACAATAAGAAAATAATATTGAAAAGGGAAGGGACTCACTTGGTATTATCTCCAGATTTCCAAGATTTTGCTTGAAAAACAATCCGTGTACGAAATAGTGCACTTCACAACACAATTCACTTGTTTTGCTCATTAATATATAAATAAATGTCTCAGCACGCGCGCGTGATCACCAACGTTCGTAGCCATCTTGCTCTTTTCTTTTCTTCATTTTCACGGGGTTCTCACACCCCACCAAGGAGATAGGTAACTCGGCGCGAAGCAGTTTGAAAAGAGGCAGTATAGGAATGGATAGGACAAAGGTAAGGGATTGGGATCATATTATAATGCAAATTGCCGTTCCCGGTCAATCAGACATACAATGCAACAACCAGAGTTCCTATCACCAATTTGGCCTTATCACCCTGCTCTGATCAAATCGGTTTCATAATAAAAGTTGCTCAGAATGATGTCCCTAACAAAGTTTCTCATTTTGCGTTAATTTATAATTCGTTTACACCTTGTATAACTAATACTGGTAACTTATATTACAAACATGGATTCTGTCGGTTATGCTTTTAATATTCATGTCTATCAACCAGCTCTGCTTCTATCTATACTAGTGTAAGTATACTACAGTTTACACTACACCCCCGCCTCAGTCCCCGCCGCACAACAAAACCATATGGTCGTCGGCCGCGGTCGACACCGCACGCTAAATACAACCTCTTCGCGCTCTTTTATTTTTTTTCACCGGTGTTTGTTTTTCACGCGATTTCAGCCGGTGACTTTCGATTCGTTCAGCCTGTGATATAGCGGCCTTCATGTCAGTTTGTTTAGTGATGGTGATGTATTAGTTCGGTTGTGTTATCGTTTATTGACTGTACAGAATGAAGTTTAAATTCTTCAAGAAGTCGAATCGGCAGGTGGGTTGTTGGTTCAGATGTTACTGAATGTTTTCAGGATGACGTCACTGGTTTATAGTTCTGTGTTGTGTAAACATTCGGTTCCTAAACTGAATTTCTGAAACAAATCAGTATTGTTTCGATAATAGATAATACAGGGTGTAACAGAAGGGTGTAGTCATATTTTAGGGTGTTGTTAGGGAGACTATTCTGAGCAACTTTCCCTATGAAACCGATTTGATCAGAGCAACTTTATTTTTCATTGCTCCATATGTTTTGGTCTGGGTGGTCAGCTGATTTGTATAGAGAAGTGAAAATTAAAGTTGCTCTGATCAAATCGGTTTCATAATGAATGTTGCTCAGAATGATGTCCCTATCAACCCCCTAAAATATGACTACACCTTTCTGTTACACCCTGTATAGTTTTACAGCGCTGAAGACATTCTTTTGTTACAGTTTTCAGTCTTATTTTTCAAGTTTGCAATGATCTTGACGGCTTGTCATGTGCTTTGTTTAAATAATGAGAGATAAGATTATCAATTTCTCTTGGATCTTTGAAAGGCAGAGTTTACTGTGTTGTAAACATAATGTTTTATTATATGATGTTTAGGTTTCAGTTTGCACTGATTATAATATTGCCTTACTGATAAGCATACATGCCAGGCACTACACTAGTATCTTATTATCTTATTCCTTTTATGATCAAAACTTAATAAGTTTTCATTTTAATACACATCAAGAGATACCAAAAAAAAAACTTTTTTTTATGACCTACAAAATTTTGATTTTAACAAGTGTAATCATATTATCGCCTATCTACGGATTTTCCACTTTTTCTGAAGATGCGAAATCTACAAATACATATTTCCTCAGATCCACAAATTCGTAAAACAAAGTTTCCGAAAACGTAAAACAAATTCGTAAAACAAAGCTTCCGATATCTCAATCGTAGCACGATTTCCCATACTTCTAAATATACCCATCCCAACAGAAGCACAGACCGGTATTCCAACGGGATACAGCATAGAATGATTTCCCCTCAAGTTTCCATACGCGATGGTATGCGCACGCGCATAGTGGAGCCGGTTTCTGCTGAGTACATGCACTCGTGAGCGTCCGACAAAGCTGACCTACTAAACTCTTGAGTAAACACCTACATTCCCAACTGCCCATGAGAAACGGATTTTCAAGGAAACGTGGATATTTTCCACCGCAGGAATACAAAGCCCCAAACATGAACATTTTGACCTGTAGCTTTGTGTTTGCAATTAAACTGACCTTTGTGTCTTCGCCACTACCCCCAAACTCTAGTATTTCGCGATTTAATTTCTTAGTCAATAGCGGTCCGAGTTGTTGCTCTAACTTAAGCCTCATGAATAAATTAGCGGTGCTTTTTTCATGTGTATTCCAGGAAATACAAGGCAAATCGTAATCAATTTCTGGTTTAAGTAATTTGACTATATAATCTAGGGTTTTCATGTTGTCTGTCTGTCTGTCACCAGGCTGTATCTCATGAACCGTGGTAGCTAGACAGTTAACATTTTCACAGATGATGTACATATTTCTGTTGCCGCTATAACAACAAATACTAAAAAACAGAATAAATTTAATATTAAGGGGGGCTCCCATACAACTAACGTGGTTTTTTTATAGATAATAGTACGGAACCCTTCGTGCGCGAGTCCGACTCGCACTTGGCCGGTTATTTCCAATATTTTTTATATTCGCCTCTCACTTCCCCAATCTTCGTTGACCTTCGTTTGTATTCATATCATCGCCTTAAGCACTACCCAGGAGGATCGTGCAAGGATGTGGGAACCAATTGTTTACGCAGAAGTGAGCAACTATTTCCCTTTTGTCTACTTTCGAAACACCTTTGTCTCTCAAACCTTCTCCGATCCGATCCGAACCTCATGAAATTATTTCAAATTAGCATTTAACCATATTATTATTTGTGAAAAGTAATGACAGAGGTTCTCAACGCAGCTATTGTTTCCAATATCCTTGCAGTGCAGATTGTTTCACAGGTTTACATTTCCGCTGTAATAATAGCCAATAATAATAAGACCATAATCATTAACTTCCTAGCTCATTCATTTCATTACCGTCCACTGCCGTCTCTTTATCATTAGTATCATCTCCTGTCATGTGACCTTTACATTGATGTCACCATTCATCGGCGTTATTAACATGGCGTCACGCCTTCTCCCATACGGGCTGGCAGAGGCACAATAGGCTTGTGGCCTGTCAAGTCAAAATAGATTCTTTTTATAAACTGTCAAAACTGAACTTTTGTTCCTGAGTTCTATGAAATAACAACAGAATGACGTCATGTAAAAGTGCCATCAAATGCTGTCTTTTTTTGCACAAAATTGACTTTATAAAATATATCTGCTGGAAATATAGAATTCTGAGAATGTAAAGCAATTTTGTACATATTGCTTCAACTTAAGACTCGTTCCTAGATTTATTGGATTACCTTGGCCACAAGCCTATTGTGCCCACGTTTAGCCAGATATTCAATAGGTACCCCATTTTGCGTAACAGGGGGCTAGCCGGTCGCCGCAGCTACGATACATTTTGCGTAACGGGGGGCTAGCCGGTCGCCGCAGCTACGATACATTTTGCGTAACAGGGGGCTAGCCGGTCGCCGCAGCTACGATACATTTTGCGTAACAGGGGGCTAGCCGGTCGCCGCAGCTACGATACATTTTGCGTAACGGGGGGCTAGCCGGTCGCCGCAGCTACGATACATTTTGCGTAACAGGGGGCTAGCCGGTCGCCGCAGCTACGATACATTTTGCGTAACAGGGGGCTAGCCGGTCGCCGCAGCTACGATACATTTTGCGTAACGGGGGGCTAGCCGGTCGCCGCAGCTACGATACATTTTGCGTAACAGGGGGCTAGCCGGTCGCCGCAGCTACGATACATTTTGCGTAACAGGGGGCTAGCCGGTCGCCGCAGCTACGATACATTTTGCGTGACAGGGGGCTAGCCGGTCGCCGCAGCTACGATACATTTTGCGTAACAGGGGGCTAGCCGGTCGCCGCAGCTACGATACATTTTGCGTAACAGGGGGCTAGCCGGTCGCCGCAGCTACGATACATTTTGCGTGACAGGGGGCTAGCCGGTCGCCGCAGCTACGATACATTTTGCGTGACAGGGGGCTAGCCGGTCGCCGCAGCTACGATACATTTTGCCACATTTCTAACAAGATATTTACCTCTATCCGAATATTGAAATGTTGTGGTCGCAAATCAGTACGCTACCCTTCCTCTCCATCTAGTATAGGAAAGGTATATCAAGGTCACTTATCTTATCTTTATCTTTATGTGAGTGTAATAATCAATCATATTTTTTTGCATGTAAACTATAATACCTACTGCGGAACTAAAAGACGCGTTCATACGTAACTCTCCGAAAAGTTTTGTTAGTGTTTATCTACAGTATAGGTAACACAGAACAACGTTGGTAGGACCAAGTAGGTATTATAATCTCATTGCGGTCGCGCGTGTGTGTGTATGTAAATATGTAGGTTAATGTATGTAGTGGTTAAAGCTAATTGGATTAAATTTGTTAGTAACTGGCTTATTTATCATGTGGTAAATACTATGTACGTCAAAACTAGTGTTTCAGTATTGATATCATTTTGGTCTACAGGGTGTAACAGAAAGGTGTAGTCATATTTTAGGGGGTTGTTAGGGACATCAGTCTGAGCAACTTTCACTAAGAAACCGATTTGATCAGAGCAACTTTAATTTTCAATTCTATAAAGAAATCAGCTAATCGCCCGGACCAAAACTTATGGAGCAATGAAAAATAAAGTTGCTCTGATCAAATTGGTTTCATAGTAAAAGTTGCTCAGAATGGTCTCCCTAACAACCCCCTAAAACATGACTACACCCTTCTGTTACACCCTGTATAAAGACCAGAGACTATGTATCCAATTGACTGCGCCTGCGGGGGAATGCGGCTCGCCAAACGTTAGTTGTATTCAACGTAGCATCCTATCTACGAAGACGGGCCGCCAGACAGTTTCGCAGCGGCTGACCAATCACAGCTCTCTCACCTCGTCCCCCGCCGCCCGTAAATTGGTGAGTTGTGTTTCAACGGAAAATGTATCTATGCGCTCTCCACTGGATAAGTGCTCCCTGATACAGACAATCATACCGGCGAGCATGTATGAAGAGACTTATGAATGTTGTGGAAGTATGCCAGGATCGTAGCAAGTAAAGGCAGTAAAGGTCTTAAGGCGAGGTACGAATAATTACAAACCAAGTTCAACGAAGATTGCGGAAGTGAGAAGCAAATATAACTCGGGAACAGGAATAAGTGGGATGGCAATTGTGCGCTCGCGCCTAATCTGAATCAACGTAAGCGCCAAAACGAAAAAAAAAAACAAAAAATAATCTATTCCAGGGAATTACATTTCAATCTTCAAATCGCTAATAACAACAATTCCCCGCATATTGCAATTAATAGAAAGATCATATTTACTACTACTCCGGTAAAAACGGAAAAAATAATTGGAAAAAAGGGTTGACTTTGGATTTATTTTCTATCGAGAAAATTTTATCCAAACACGTTTTCCTTCATGAAAACCCTAGATTATACCGTCAAATTTCATATACCAGAAATTGATTACGATTTGCCTAGTATTTCCTGAAATACACATGAAAAAGCACCCCTAATTTATTCATGAGGCGCCTTAAGTCTCTGCCTACGCCTCTTCCGGGAATAAGGCGTGAGCATATGAATGTTTGTATAGCAACACAGTAGGTTCTCTTGCATGACCGCATGCAGCATGACTTTTGAATAGAGCCCGTTCCCTACGCGGTCATCTTAGTCTTGGAAAACCTACAATGCTTATGCTGTGCCACATTCATATCCATTCATGTTTCGCAAGATCATGGCTCGGAAGCGACTTAATCTTATAGATTAACAAAACCTGCCCCAAACAAACAAAGCAAAACTATAGCGACCCGCCTTTTTAGGGTTCCGTACCCGAATGGTGCCGTATCCGTTTCCGTACCCAAACGGGACCCTATTACTGAGACTTCGCTGTCCGTCCGTCTGTCTGTCACCAGGTTGTATCTCATGAACCGTGGTAGCTAGACAGTTCACAGATGATGTATTTCTGTTGCCGCTATAATAACAAATACTAAAAATCAAAAGAAATTTAATATTAAGGGGGGCTCCCATACAACAAACGTGATTTTTTTGCTCATTTTTGCTCGATATTGATAATGGTAGCAGGTAGACGCTTAAAATGTTCACAATATATTGAGTATATTATTTACTTAAAAAATAAATAATTAAATTAAAATTAAATTAATATTTAGGGGGGGGGCTCCCATACAAAATGTTTTTTTTTTTTTTTGCGGTTTTTTATAGATAATGGTACGGAACCCTTCGTGCGCGAGTCCGACTCGCACTTGGCCGGTTATTTCATATGAGATACCAAAGGCATCCATGCGGCAGTAGCGTCCATGTGTATCCACTTATTCATTTAAAATCGAAATGCCCCAAATAAAATGCTTATTACTGACACAAGTGGCTCCACTGGTCGACCTCCCTGTATGCCAGATTGACTCAGGCGCAAATCGAAGGGTAACCACAGTCTGCACTCAGATTCTGATTGGCCGGTATTATGTTTCATATCATAAACAAAATATGGCGTCACACACACGGTGTATTAAACCTGAGGTTTAACGCTTTATTTGTACAACCCTAATGTGATTTAAATTGATATACTTAATGACATCTCAAAGCATCTTGACAATTATTTTATCGATATCAATGGGTTCAATTTTTATAAGGTTCTAAGAGGAATCTTCGCAGGAAATCCTCTACTATTTGGGTGGAATACACGTAAACTCAGTGCGGTCGATGAAAAACATCATTTGAAACAGTGTCGAGGGATGCACAGTGACGTATGAATGTCACGGTCTGATACACCTTATCACAGCGAACATCCTAATTTGATTTTTCTGATATCACATCCTTTGTCGTTTACCTGTCTACATAATCCAGGCTGTGTTTTGCTAATGCTAATGCATTTTGTTTTGTCTACAAAAAAAAATAGATAATCAGACTAAGGCTGGATTTTACCAACAAAAAGTTATACGAGAATAACTATCCCGGAGATAATTTGTATGACAATTCGCTCTAAGAGCGAATTCTACCAACGAAAGAGTAACTTTTACTCGAGAATATCTTCTACTTTTTCATAGACACTAGTTCACACCAGTGACACCCAGATCAGATCACCTCATTTTGAACTGTCATTGTCTACAAGTTATTTCCAGATTCTCGTATAACTTTTTGTTGGTAAAATCCAGCCTAAGTAAAATAACTAGATAAGTTTCAGATGTTTTTGTGACAAATGCTTATTCTCCGTTATGGGTGACGATATATGACTATTCTTGTATTTTGAGTAAGAGTTGACTCCTCGTACAGCGTACTGGCACTGGCACTGGCACATTAGCTTGTTGTCTGTTGATTCTAAATAAATGACTCACCGTTCCGTTTGGCACAAGCCATACTATCGATTCATTCACGCGGATGAGTAATCTTGTTTTTAGAGTAGAACCGACCTTCCGCTGAGTGACTGAGTGTACTATTATTTATAGGTCCCTCTTCTATTAGTTCATTGAACCCGTAGAACATTTTACGGGCGTATATTTTTTAGGGTGTAAGTTTTTGCTATTACTGGGCGTAACTCAAAAGTTGCTCTACATTTTTTGCTGTGTGATTAACGATGACTCATAAAACGTATTCGCAACGTTCAACACGCGATTTACGAAATGGCGTGATAGTGTGATTCATTACGTTCCTACGTATTGTGTAATATTCAGAGAGGACTACAGATGATATAACTATAGCAATAGTTTTAATTGCGTTAATTGGTTTAGATTCTAGAATATTTATCTCAATAACTGTCTTAAAACAGTACTATTTCGCATGAAAGATATCGTAAATATGACCCCACTTTAGATAACTCATGTTAGGCAAGCAAGAGTTTAAATTACACTACGGGGCCATTGTTTTGGCACGTCGGTCGTCGGGGCGGGACCCGACGTGCCCCGAGTATGATACTCGGCGTTTGACTTGGCGGGAGAGAGAGAGAGCGAGACGAGATCCGACGTGCCTAAACAATGGTCCCGTACTGTACATGATATTGGAATTCAAACTCAGAACAGCTGAAAGAAATAATTAGGTATACATTTAATTTATGGATCTAATTACAGCGGGCGTTTATGCGTTGTAATTTAGATACTATCTGCTAGATAGGTGCAATTTCAGTCATCGGAGCAGCTTTCCTGATTGGCGTACCCGCCGCCCTATCGATTTTTCTAACGAAAATATTCAGAAGCGAACAACTCGTGGAATGTTATCGACGGCTGCTGTCAAAGCAATCACGAACCATAATACTGAACTATTCAAGGTTACATTTGGTATGCGACTGGTTGGAATTTTCATGACGCTAAAAAACTGAAGCGTCATTCTCATATGGGGTGGCCGAAGCACAGAGAGAAACATTTTGCAAGTTTTGCAACAGCGTTGTACCCCGTCAGTGCCAAATTAACCGAAAAGAACCGAAAATCCAGTTCTGACTTGTGTAGCTGACTGGTTGTACAGATTTTGCACAGAACCGAATAAGGACCCGATTATTTTGGAACAGGGTCGAATCAGGAGGGTGCATGCCCTTTATTGTGTCAATGATGTCATGAATCTCCCCCACAATATGCCTGCCTTGCCTATATCTTTCTGTATGAGACCGATACATTGTACCAATAAGTCCGGAAGGGCTTGTCCTGTAAATTATCTAGCTAGTCGTTAGGGGAACGATAACACGTAATAGTTGGTTGTTTCCTTGTTTACTGCGCTACGTACAGTCATAATCATAATCTTATCAAGTCTCTTTGACCTTCTGGAGACGTACCGGTAATACTGCATCAGTGTGAACTCGACTGTACGAGTCGATAATTTTGTTAGCACAAAAGCTTCTTTTTGTGCGCCTACTCAATTATCGGGTATTACCATCAATCATGGGAACCGAGGTAAAGAAAATACTGTTGTCGTTAATTCTACATTGTTCAGTTTTAGCTTCTTCTACATTGACAACTCTTTCCATTTGGCAAAAGAGGTAACATCTAGTATCGAAGTCAGATTCATCAGTCTTTGTGGTTACGATCATCTGTATATCTAAATCAATGCTAGGAACAAACAAATATGTTGCCGTTTTGTTTTTACCATACTATTTTATAGGTATCCATATCCGAAATAACCATCAGACAGATCGACTGACTCATTTATTATCGCTTCATCAATCCACCCACAGCGGAAATAATCAGTATGCTGTGCTGAGTCCATTTAAACGTGGTTGATTTATGCACGGAATTTTCAAATGGAACATAATTTTATAGCTATGAAATTCCCGTGGGCAAAGATGGGCCAGTAGTTAAATTGTGTATCTTTGACATCAATACGGATCGAATTCAGGATTAATTGAAGGATGTTTGTTGACTTCAGAGTAAATTTTTTCAACACGGGTAGTCATTTCAAGCGGTTTTACATTGTCATTTCAATATTCAATCACAACCGAATCGCAATACCTGTCAGCACCTACCAGTTGTACCAAGTGTAATCAACCCAGAGAAGAATGGATCAGGTATTACAGAGATTCTTTTATGAATGTTAGTTGTGTGATTAATAGTTACGTGGTACATCAATTAGTCCCAATGACGAACATTACACTTATTGAGCCAAACAAAAGCCGTATACCACACAAACACACAAAGCATCGTCGGTGGACGTGTTGTGTTATTGGCATGCCTTTCAGCATGAATTGAAAGCGTTGTTTTCAGCGTGACGGACTGGAGTTACGAATGTATTTGTACGCTGTGATTAGAATTCATGAGTTTCAACAATTCGGACCGATTGAATATTTCAGTATCGCAATTGTTCAGGGTTTCGAATTCTAACCAATTTTACTTTTAGATCACGATCATAAGAACGGATGTTATAACGGTGATGAAAAACATCGTGAGGAAACTTATTTACATTGCTGCAACGATAGCCCCCTGCCGCGCAAAAGGTAGATTTTCGTTCGCTATTCTGCCGTACGTTAACCCTAGATTTACTTTAATTATTTCATACAATATGAATAAGGTGTGTAACCGTTCAACACCTAAATCGTAACGAACGGTATAGCCGCATCCAGTTGTGATTTCCTGTCTTTTAATGCAGCATTAAGTTGGAGTGGAGGAGCTGTAGGACTAGAGATAACTATGGAAATATCCAAGATTCGATACTCGTATCAAATTCTCCTCTATCACGCATTTGTTATCAATTTCTCACCGCGCCGTATTAGCCCCACGGAATGGTAATGCGCTTCACAGTTCTCTACATTTGATAGAGCTTGGTTCTATTTCTACGTACACATGACAGACACTTTCACACGTCGCCTAATCCTTACGCCCATTACCGATCTGCGGGATAATACTCAGAAATATTTAATTAACCACTAATTCGACTTAACCAGATACAAAATCATTCACTAATGCTTACTAAGTATTTGAAACGCGAGGAAGGCGAATCGAAAACGATTAGTGTAGACGCACCTTGAAAGTACCTAGTGGCACTAAGTAATCTTTAATCTTTGTTAGTAATATCCAAAGGTACCCACTGGGAAGTAGTCTCCCATGATACAGGTTTTCCTACTTTAAGAGGCAGGGACCTTGAATCTATAAACCCTTATTAGTTTGAACAAAATTATTCTTATTCTTAATCTTATCATTAAAACTACTCTGGGTAAGGCAGTCAGTGTTACGTTATCTGACATTAGAGTAGGTAGATATAGCTAACATAGTATCCCCCCCACCCACCCCAGCTAGCTCCTTACGTCGTCGTCAGGTGGTTCTGTGCTTACTTCCTGCCATTCAGAGTCCTTTCACTTTCTTGCATACCTGCTTTCTCGAGTGACGATTGAGTTGTTTATATGCCTTGTTCAATTTTGCTTAGAAATGCATATAAACGCAGTAGCTTTTTTATTACGACAATGGCTATCCATTGTGATATGTGTTGTGTGTCTGTGCCATTTTGTATTAGTCACCACTAGCAAAAGCTGTCTTACTAATAGCACAGGGTGGTCATCCCATACAAATTAGAATTAGTAACCCTTCGTAAAAAAGAGAGCGTGAGGAGTAAGATTTGTACTTTAAACGCCATGGTTTCAGTTAACATACTTCTAGGTGGCGCTAATCTTTGAATAAATCCTATATATCTTTGCGCCATCTCGTGGTATTTGCAATTTTTCGATAGTGCTGCGCCAAACGATAATGGCCTTGAACTAAAGAAGCTTCCGTAGCATCTCAATTTACGCCGTGCCGGTGTCATAATTTTTACAAGCTGGTCTATCTGTATTAGTATAAATAGTATCTGCTAATAGTAAGTATGTAGTTGAAATAATCACATTTCATATTATTCATATTCATCCTGCAATACACAATTATTGCACAATATATTGCACAATGCTCCAACTTCCTGGACCTATAAATAAAATTGCCAAAACCAATGAATGTAACCAACTCAATGTTTATTGGGAATAGCCCTGAAGTAACCATGAAACAGTGGTAATGGTGCTGTTAAACATTGTCTTTATTTTTGGACCGTATAGCACCAGGCACAGAGCTTGTAATCGAACTATGGGTGATGTGGGTCCGGGCACCTTTTGTTCCCAATTATCTCTATCTTCGCGCTCTTGACAATGACCTTGTTGGGTTACGTCAGTTTTATTTAGCACAACTTCAGCGCTGCTACCCATTTTCAATCAAGAAATCGACGTCTCATGCTAGTTCAAGGTCAAGAAGTGAAGACAAAAGAACATTCGGCTGGACAGTGTAACTGCAGATAGCGTGTAGCATCGCAGTATTTTTCTTTCGAATGAGTAATCTCATATCGTCGTAATCACAATATTACGACTTGGTGACGTCACATTGTTGGAGATGACGTATTTCTATGCTCTTGTAGTGTGAAGTAAGAATTTTCGAGTCATCATTATACGACCACCTGTCATCATCTTTGCCTGCAAACCGGCAAAACCTGTATTTATGAATTCTATGACATTTTCAAGTTTAAGTTCATAGTTATTAGATAAATACGCTGGCGTATGGCGCTGCAGTACAATAATTTCAGTTCATAGACACGTTCTCAAAAGACATCTGTCAATATGAAAGAAAGAAAGAAGAAAGAAAAATCATTTATTTGACACACGTCAGAGATTACATTGCATACATTGATATACCAACAACAATTACATGTGTCAAAAAGGTTTGGTTTCAGCATATGTTGCATGGTGCGGTGGCAGCACACAACGCTGGTTTTCAAACCAAACCCTTTAAACTAAGCATATAGGTCGAGACCTATCGAGATATCCGTATATCGAAGGCGCGAGAATCATGCCATTGATTTCCCGACAGCATATAGTATATATCGATCAAACAGTCCCGTGTCGTCGATCGACACACGAAACATAAAGTACGTTAACCCTACGTGCCAAGCATTTGATATTGAATGTATATCGTAGGCACAGAAGAGATAATAGTACTCCGTACAGAACGGCCACTCCCTTCCCCGCGCTGATTCAGATACCGCACCCCACCCCTGGCGTCTAGGAACTGGTTGAAATATCAATAGACGCGGTTGAACGCCTGACGAGTGACCGCGCGTATACGGTGAATAATAACCGGTAATATAATATGGTGAAGTTTTGTGCATTATTTGTGTGTCTGTCGTCAACTAGAAACAGCAAAGACAGGAGATTCTTTCGGTTCCCGACTGATGAAAGAAGGTAAGCAACAGCAACTCTATTGTTGTTCTTTTGAGAAATAAAAATTCTAATACCTTAACTCCCGGAATGTAACTTGGTCAGCGTTTGCTGTGTGTGTCTAGCTCTCTCACAAGGACAGACTTTGTGCGAGACAGAGACAGAGTTATATGTTTGTAGTACTTACTAGCTACTGACTACGATAATTGATAATAAGTCAGTGTCGTAATATTTGATTTTTAACCGACTTCAAAAAAGGAAAGGTTCTCTAAAGGTTCTCTTTCATATTTTATTTTCTAAGATACCTAGTACTAAACCTTCCGTAATACATAATTATATAATTATCAATAAAGTACATTTATTATAGGTATTCATTTCGTGCTATCCGTTGTTGGTGCGATTCAACAACGCGAACGAAGCACTTCGAGTTGAAAAGTAGGTAGTAGGTGGGTCAATCAACTATTTTACCCACACTTTGCTGTCCCCGACCATTTATTATTAAAATACGCTAAATGGTTAAATTTACACATTTTACGAATATAACAATAGTATCTAAGCTAGCAGGCACTACGGGGAACTTGATTACGTTCTCGAAGATCTTCGTTTGTGTTTTTTTTTGCTCACATGGCGCGGTATGGTGTCCTTTGATAGTGCCGTTGAGCTGCAGTCCTCGAAGAACTTTCAGAGAGAGTGCGTGCGTTGACAGAAAAGTGTGGGTTAAGTTGATTGACCCAAGTACGCACGCACTAACTTTGTCGCGGCGGCGGCGCGCCGCCATTAGCTGGGTCCACATATAGCGAGCTTCGGCCGGGTCTCGCTCGAACCCTGTAGTGGTTTGGTTGTTTTGAATCTCTCAGAGACTAGGTACCTACTTAACATAAAATTCGAATATTGTACAATCCTAACGATGTTTTTACATAGGTAGGTACCTATCTACAGTTCACGCCAAGTGTCTCTTACCTACTTCAGAATAAGTAATAGTAGGTAACAACAACATAACATAGCTTCACGCCTTTTCCCATAAGAGGTGGCAAAGGCACTGTGCCCACTTTTAGACAGTTATTCGATACCTACCTACTCTATTTTTGTAACTTAATGTATGAAGGATCAAAGTGAACATTAACATTTTTTAGGATTTCAATGAGAACCCGACTAGGTATGTTTAAACGGCAGCGCCTCTACAAAGTCACTTCATAATAATGCAAACGCTTGTGTTCGGGACAGTTCGGGTCGCGCCGTCGTCGTTCGGTTCGCCCGACGCAAATCGCTGCATTTGCCGCGCTACCAGCCCTAGCAATATTTACGCACACATTTGCACGTATACAAACATCATTTAGTCATGTAGTAGTAATAGGTGCTTATTTTACGAGCGTTCTATGGAGTGTCCGAGGTGTGTCGTAGGGCGTAGAGGTCATGGCACCACCCACACTAAAGACTGTTAAGTGGAAGGTTTCTAGAATTTTTCTTTTCTATTCCTGTGCATCCTAGGTTTGCTGTAAGAAATATATTGATAGAGATAAGCTCGCCTTGGTTCATGTATTCTCCATTTTCTATTGTTTTGTGCAATAAAGTACTTATATTGGTTATTGATAAAGAGACAAGTTTTCTCTACCGAAATGCTCAGAGCACAAAACAGACCAGTGTGTTCAAATACGTATATTGTTTAACCAATAGTAAGTAATCTCATCATTTGTTTAGAATTGTAGACATTTATTTTAAGTTTTCGAAGTGCCCCATCATTTCTACGTCAACACGCTACAAATAAACTTCCTATCGTGTCGTCATAAATAACGATATCAACGAACTATTATTAGATCGTTTTATAGTATGACAATGCGTTTAATATTTATATCAGACAGATACGGGCGCGGCTACAGAGCTACTTAGTAGTAGTCGTAAAGTTGTGTCACAGGCCCTGATAGGGCATCTTGGAAACTCTTACAGCCGGGATGCCCTCTGACCGGACACCCCTCCTCCAAATCGCAGAGCCAGCGTGGTGGCACATGGCTCAATCTTACTCGTATCCGGTTTAAGGCCTGTGCTCCTCAGCAGGGACATTAATGGACTACATCATATATTTAGTTACAAGGGCGCACATCACCACACACACACAAAGAATAAATAAAAAATATTTTACAATTAAATCTCAATTAAACATACTGTGATTGTGTGTGAGTTGTGAGGTGTGTTCGTGTGTGTGTGGAGTAGTGATTGCGTAGGTAGGGCTTACATGCCACCAACATTTTATAATTTATTATTTGTAGATTAGCTTGCATGCCTTTTATCCACGACAAGGCAGCTTTCCTCTTTCTTTGCCGCTCGGCTGTGTTAAAGTCCGCAATACATTATTCCATTACCACCCGCTTCAGGGGTGCGCCGATGACGTCACTAAAGGGAACCACACGCGTCACTTGTATTCGCTCTAGAAGCTCAAGCACAATAACTTTCTCCATTATCTCTACTGCATTCAAACGTACCTTTACCAATAGTGGTTTGAGATAATGATCGTATTGAAGTAGAAACGTATTACTAACCACAACATTTCTCAAGGAAAGTTTTTTTTATATTATTAGTAGAGTTTGCAATGCAGTCGGCTAGTCTTGGTTTCATAATAATGATAAAACTTATTCAACTTATCTTATATCGCGCTTTTGTCGATGGTCAATGTTGTGCTGGCTATGCTAGGGAGTGTCTCTACTCTACCATCTATTGCTACAGGTATACCTACTCCCTACTCTACCATCTATTGCTACAGGTATACCTAAATATCTACCTACCTAGCTACCTACCCCGTTAAATGAAGAGGTGACCTCGAAATGTGGAATACTTTGTTCGTGTATTCATGATTTATATGAAATGCTACGTTTAAAAGTATAATTGACGTGTTTTATTTACTGTCGTAAATGTGCATTTTTTATGATGTCTGTAATGTAAAAGATGATGGTATGGAAAGTTTCTTAGGGTTCCGTAGGCAATGGGAAAAGGACATCTTTTCTTGTCACTCAAACCTATCCATTCTGTTTTATTATAAATCCGCCATGTAACTAATTTATTCAAATCGTTTATGTTAAAGCTACATTGTGATTGTGAAGGTGCTGAAACCTACATTCTACACAAAGAGTTGACCTAGTGTCGACTTCCCTTCATTCAGTCAAAATGGCAACTGGGGGATCCCCAATAGCTTTTATACCCCAACCTTAATTCCCTGTTACCCCATAGCACTCGACGGGTTAGGGCACGGCTATTTAGGTTAACGAGCTGTCTGGCTGCCCATGGTCTTTGTGCTACAATTTCATGTTGCTATGGGAGACATTGTCTGACCTAGTGGTCTGCAGGCTGTTTAGCAAATGTACCTCTGAACCTACCTGCATGACTAATATGTGAAATAAATAAGCCTTAAAGTCAAAATCACTTACTCGTAATTTGTCCTCCTTTGTGGTCACAACTCTAAGCTTCAAGTTCTAGTTGGTCGAGGAAAGGTGAATTGAGATCTTTCATTTGGAATCCTATCAAAATTTACTGTAACACTATAACAACTAATAATATTCAAAATTGATCGTATTTCTCATTATCGAAAATAAACCAACCTTGTGAACTGTTGACCAAAGCTTAGGTATGCTGTGCTATACCCGTAGTGATTCAGAGCACTAGAATCCTGGACAGAGCGTAGGTATTAATATTCGAGACTTAAGTTTGACATCGTGTACTAGCAATTGTGACTAGCAATTACATTTATTTAACTGCGTAATTCTCTTTGTAATCGCAATTACTGAATTCTAAACATAAACTGGCACGAATTGCCAGACATTGCAGATGGTTTAGTATGCGAGACGAGAACGATTGATAAATGTGCGTGTGAGAGGTGAGATGCGCTCGTTCGCTTGCGAATTCGCCCTTCAGAGTAACTAAGTAACTAGGCCACGCTATTGGCTGGAATTCTAATTTTCTTATCGGCGGTCTTCGTCAGGTGAAGATAGTTTCGGTTGATGCAAATCAAATGAGTCTCAGTACCCAATAGGGTGATAAAGGCAAAGCTGTTCAGATGGCGACACGAGCGATAAGTTTCTTCGATTCTTCCTAAAAGTTATCAATTCCTAGGTGCCAAAACTACCGCAGGGGCTAATAATCAAATGGTCAAAATAATATACTGCTTTTATAATCGAGTGCCACCTGATCGCCATATTGGCGCTGTCATTTCTCGAACCGGAGACAGTCACTGTCATGACTCTGTTTGATATGTTACATAGAGTCCAAAAATAATGAGAAATTGCCCCTGTGGCTTCGTGGTTAAAAGGCATATTATTATTTACTCCCCCCTATTTAAAACGCCCGTCTCACCCACAGGAAGGCCCCCACTCCACCCTGCCCGACGACGAGTTCTACGATGCCGTCGAGACCGGCTTCGACAAGATGGAGGAGGAGCGGCGCGCGAAACTACCGCCACCTGTCCAGCACACGAGGGACCAAGTCGACCTGCCGCCGCCCGCCATTGACAACAGACTCACCGCGCACCCGCTGTGGACCGAGGTGAGACAGAGTAGATTCAGATTCAGATTCGTTTATTTGCGTATGATTTTGGTATTACATACAGTTCTTAAAGTAGGCTGCACGGTCGTAACACCTCTGCATGTCTGATATAGACAAAAAAAACGTCGTGACAAGATCCAGCCAAAACAAGACTGCTTGGTCGTAATACCTTTGCCTTACCATCCTTTTTCCTCAGTAGGAGCGCAAAACTAACACACGCCACCTAGTGATTTGTAGAAACGCAATCGCGATATGTAGGTCTGTATATCATTGTAATTATTTTAATTTAATGTATGGTAAATTGACATTTTATATTGGACATTGTCTAGAAATAAACAATTAGTAATAGTAATAATATCACTTTTGGACATTTTCTACGCCAGCGCCATCTGTGGCTAACTGTTCGAACCTCTTATTAAAGTTGCGATGTTCACGTTACAGATCGACAGGATATCAACAGAACAGATGACAGCCGCCTTCGAGGAAGTTGGCGGCGAGATAGGCTGGCAGATGTTTGCTGAGGATGGCGATATGAAGATGTACAGGAGGTCAGTATAAAGAGATCTCACACACGAGCAGCATATGCATCGGCTGCAGTCGACTCGATTAGCCGACATAGGTACTGTCGACAGTGCTGCCGAAACGTTTTAAGCTTTCCGTCGTCACTTGCTGATGTGAAAGAGCTCTAAGGCGCTGGTGGCGTCGATTAATGACAAATCTGCGCCATCTCTGTAGGATTCCCGTCGATGACGCTATGCTATGCATCGCAACAAATTCATACTGTAGTACGTCATCTATTTGTCCTCCATACTAACAGTAGCATAAATCAATGCAATAGTTCGAAAATGTTGCATTACTCATTAACCATCGGTTGAAAGATCCACGTCTCCTTTGCATTATAGACGTGAAAATGAGCTGAGTTTTTTAATTACGGATGAAATCGGCTCACGTTTTTCACTTACACTCACTCTTGAGAAAATACGTGTATAGGTACCGCCATCCACGATGACGCGTGACGTAGCTATTTGCATCTTTGTCTTTCAGCAGAGTGCCTCGATCAAAAAGAAAGATGCAAATAGCTACGTCACGCGTCGTCGTGGATGGCGCTACCTATATTCACGAGTCATTATCCGTTGTTCCAGGGAGGTGGAAGTCGACGGCATGGTGATGGATCCCCTGAAGGCGATGCACAAAGTGAGGGGGGTCTCCGCGCGGGAGATGTGCCATTACTTTTTCAACTCGCGCTACCGATACGAGTGGGAGAGTGAGTACTATCACCGTGGACTTGCATGGTAGTGATGTAGTGGGTAGCAAACATAGGAGAAGTATTGACTCTTATGTCGTATGGTAAATTTCATCTAGAATCGAATAGAATTCGATCTGTCAGATATTCCTGCTCTGGCCCCCGATTCTCGCGCTATCGAGATCATCTCCCCAGTCGAGATATCGGTTTTGATACCAATCCGTCGACAACGATCTCGATTTATATTTATTTCAATCGAAACGGGTCTAGATATCTCGTTTGGTCGAAAGGCTAGTCGTGAGAATAGCTTTTTCTTGTTTTTGATAGAGATTTTGTTATCTCAAAATCGATATTTCGACCATGGACAAGATCTCGCTAGCGGCAGAATTGCCCCCCAGGGCTTTACTCGTCAGTCGTGGGCTCGAATATTTCTTAAAATGTCCTATAGTAGGACATTTTAACTAGACACTTCTGTAGCATCATATTAAATCCCCGATGCAAATCTAACTCTAGTCTTTACTTACTTTTTACTTTACTTTAGTCCTAGTTGGACTCTAAATATAGACTTCAGACTACGCCAGCGCCGCCAAGCGGGTACAAAGGCGGACCTACCTGCCATTTATTAGCTGATGTTTTTGACCAACTTTCATACTTGTTACTTTTCCAGCGACCCTAGAGCAGATGACTATCGTGGAGGAGATCTCCTCGGACGCAGTCATCTTCCACCAGACGTTCAAGCGCATCTGGCCGGCGTCGCAGCGGGACGCGCTATTCTGGTCGCACGTGCGCGCCGCGCCGGGAGACACGTACGCCGTCACAAACCACTCCACTGTCAACCCGGACTATCCGGTAAGTGATGTGATGAAAAAACATGGAGACTAGTGCCATCTGTTGACACGTGACTGAACCATAACAAACAAGCCAACAAGCCGTGACCAACCATTCGTCAGCAACCTGGACTATCCGGTGAGTGGGGGTCTACTTCTTCTTCTTCTGCTCCAGGGGGTACACAAGTGCCTGTACAGCTGTCCAACGATCTTTTAGCGTGTTTGACGTTTTCAGGGCCAGTTCTACGCAACCTAATGCTATGAACCTGTCAAAAAGCGTTAGTTTCTACCTGTCACCGCACGCCAAAAGATCGTTGGACAGCTGTACCTGGCTCACTTGACAGGTAGTGCCATCTATCTTTAAAAGATACATGTAGGCATACAGTGCCATCTTAAAAGAAACATGGAGACTAGTGCCATCTGTTGACATGTGACTGAACCATAACAAACAAGCCAACAAGCCGTGACCATCCATTCGACTGTCAACCTGGATTTTAAGGTAAGTCGGCTGCTCCAGAGGGTATAGGTGCCTTCAGCATTCACCTTGAGCAGGGTCTTTGTGCAGGTTCCCTGCAACTGCTGGGTTTGCGCCTGTTAAGTTTATTTAAAGTCTGATTGCATAAGTAATTATTTCAGACCAAATGTAAACCGTGATACGCAAATAAAGTTTCTTATTTGTTCAACTGTATGTTCTCAGTCGAACACGGGCGCGTGCATCCGCCTGTTCGTGACGGTGTGCCTCGCGTGCCGCAGCAGCGTGCCGCGCGGCGAGCAGCCCACCCGCGGCAACATCACCACGAGCATCGCCTACTGCAGCACCGGTGAGTACACCGTGCCGAGCGGCACACGCCACAGCCATCACGTACACAATGATAAAAGTTTCCATTGCGGAGAGCATTGTGGACAGCACGAGTTTTTCCAGAGCCGCTTTGGGCTAGTTTAGATCGCTGATTTTTTTACAGTCATTCATTCATTTAATGATTGATTGATCAATTCATTCATTCACTTATTTCATCGAATTGACTGATTTACTATTTACTCATTAGGATGTGATTCATCTTTCACTCATTCATAATTCATAATTTCTTTATTGCACACAAACAGTTACATAAGACAGAAAAAACATAGAAAACGTGTACAAAGGCGAGCTTATCTCCAAATAAGAGATCTCTTCCAGAAAACCAAATAGCGATGAGACAGGTGGATTCTCATTCATTCCTATTTATTTAGTATTTTATTCATTCATTCAGACATACATTCACGTCTGCCCAGTTTTGCAATAGCATCTACCTATAACCAACTCAAACGAATGTCCCCCCCGCAGTGAACCCCGGCGGCTGGGCGCCCGCGGGCGTGCTGCGCGCGGTCTACAAGCGAGAGTACCCGAAGTTCCTCAAGCGGCTCACGCAATACGTGGTCGACCAGTGCCGTGGCAAGCCGCTCGCCATGTAGTACAGCGCCTGCGGGGACCGCCGGAGCAAAGAAGCTGAGTAGCGACGCGCGTCGCTTACGTGTAACATACTTCTGACAGGCGCTAAGTACAGCGAGTTTGATTAAGGATTTTTCAAAGTATTTAACTTCTCATCAGTGGGTAATTTGCTCTTGAATTATTGTGTGGTCGATTCGGTCATTTCCACTGACGAGAGTTTAAGGAGCTTAGTACATTTTATATTACTATTTCGCTCTTTAAGACAACACTTTATATATTTAACTAAAACTTAAAATATAATGATAACACAAATGCTACCTACCTATTTTTAATGTAAATGATTGCTAATTCTAAATGAAGTTACATAGGACCATGTTTAGTGGCAATAACCAGTACTTGAACGTGTAACTGTACGGTGTTTTATTGTATCTGTATTTAGCGGCTGTGTAAATGTGTGGTTCATGCCGACCTAGTTGTTTAGTTCGTGTCAGTTCCTTTGTAATCGAATGGGAAGCCGCACACGGCGTGACTGGTTGAAGTAATTTGGGAATCAGTCAGTCATGTACGTACGTGTCAGTTATTTAAGTGACCGGTATAGTTAGTTATTTTCAGTCGCTCCGTGTGAGCTTAGTTGACAGTCAAGTGCTACGTTGGTGTAGCCACTCATGTGTGAAGCGAACAAATAAAATGTCTCTTGGATGCAGGACTGCCATCTAAAATTTATGACAATGCCAGTCAGACAGATTTTAGAGGCTCATTATAAACTAATAACATAACTTCTAAAAATTTACACACAATTAACGCCAGATCGCTTTTAGCGATATGTAATTTAATGATATGTTTGCCTCTGTTGCACTGTATAGGATCGGAAAGGGACCTGATATGAGTTAGACGTCTATTATTTATGCACAAGAAAAAGAAGTTTTATATCTTCGGTTTAGGCTTTCGGTCCTTAGATCACGCAAAACCCGAAAACCCTTGTATTTTATTCGGCTATTTCGCTTGTAGTTTATAGTTCATTCATATAATTTAGTCATTTCATTATATAGTTCATTCATATAATTTAGTCATTCATTCATTCATTCATTCATTCATTCATTCATTCATTCATTCATAATTTTGATATACCAAAAAATGAGGATTATTTTCTGAACCGAATATGGTTCAGTAAGTATAGACTGTGTTCAGTGCCTGGAGTATCAGTTTTGTAGGCTTTGTTTTACGATGCCTCGAAAACTGACACTGGAGGTACAGTTAGATAGACTTAGCAATGCTTGTCGAATTGTACAGAATTGTTCTACTATTTGCTTAGACTATGGAAATCAAGTCTAGGCTACACACAGTATCGCATCGTACTTTATTGTAGTTTTTTAAGTGTTATATTCAATGATCTATGATTTACGGTAGACCGATCATTCAATATGGGTTTTTTGTTACACCTAAGTATTTCTTCTTCGACTAGGGACAAAATTCTTTGTTATTGAGCTTTTTAAATGTAGGTATGTTCAGAATTAGGTTAACCTTGTAAGAAGGTACACAAAGAAGTATTAGTTTTTAAGATCACGGTGATGTAGTGAAGAATCTTTATCTATTGTGAGTAACAGTTATACAAGCAACCCAATCTACGGATATGCTTATCTGACATACCAATAAATTACTAACAGTGGGCACTAGTCTCTAGCAATATTTGAGGATTTTGACTGGTCAAAGATTGCTTTGATATGAAAAAGCTGTTTGCTAGATCTGTTGTACTTACATTTGTATAGAAGCTCGATGAAGAGGTGGCAATTGTTAGGCACTTGTGGTATATGTATAGCACTCACTCCTAATATATTTATAAAATGTCTAAAAAACTGTATTATTTTGGTAAGTTAATTTCATTCCATCTATTGTTATACTTGGTAGATATTTTATGAATATCATATTGTACAGATGTATGTATACTTATTAAAACTCATATTGACGCCTGCTCGGCGATCTTATATTTATGCATTATTTTCCTGTATTTTAATATTTTTAAATGTAGGGAATTAAATAATATTCTTCCTTTTCTGTATATCGTAACCGTTCGCCATCAGTTAAGATTATGTTGAGTGTCTTTCTAATCTGCTACGATATAGAAATCCTTATACACTACTTGACATTCATTATTTTACACAAAAAAAACTTTATAATCCCCAAAACTCCCCAAAAATTGTATAAAAACTGCATTTATAAAAACACAATGTTGGAATTGTATTAAGTTATATGAAATGAATATATGTATATGTTTTTTAATTATTCTTTGTAATAAAATGATTTTCGACAAACTTAGTGTTTCTTTTTGTATTACAAATACAATGTATTTTATAGGATTACTGGTATTGATGTGTATATTGTATATGCCATGCGGCATGCCATGTACAGTCAGCATCATATTTATGCAAGCACGCCACTGCTTTAATACTTACATCTAATTATCATCATCTTCGTGTGGAAACTTAAGTTGACGTAGGGAGAATCATAGAAGATCCTTCCAGTAGTCAGCCACCAGGATGGCTTTGTCATTAGCCTGCATAAGGTCGGCGTGTGTGCAGGAAGTCGGGCACAGCGGGCACGACAGCAGGTGGCTGGAAGTTTGGGGGGCACCGCAACGGCAGCTTGTGCTTGCGTCCTCAGGCAGGATGCCCCAGCGTCGCATGCATGTTGTCTCTGGTGCGCCCGAAGCGTGATCTCAGCTGATTTAATGTTTTCCACAGCCACCAGCCCAGGGTATCGGCCCGGAGGGAGTTGCTCCTCAGGTTTACCCCAATCAAGGCTTATCTCAGCAAGAGGGTCTGTTGTGGCCAGGACGCTTCGTCTGGATTTAAGCCGAGGTTTTGCTGGCTCAGGGCCAAACAGAGGGTGGCGAGAGTCGTTGCATTGTTTCCCTCTCTCGACCGTGGAGGCAACCCCACGACGAACAGATGCTAGCCAGACGGTGCAGCATATCTGTGGAGGTTGGCTTGAGACAACCAGTGATTAGGCGGCAGGTTTCGTTCAGCGCCACGTCCTCCACCTCCTTGGAGTGCGGGGTGTTACTTACTTTAAACTTTATTGCACAGAAAACATAATACAGACACCTGATATTGGAAAAAAACATGTACAAAGGCGAGGCGAGGAGTTGTTCCACACTGGCACCGAGTAGCATACTCTGCATACTCTGCCGCTGAGTAGCAGAGAGCCAAGGCAGTGGTTCTCAGTGTGTGCGGGTGAGCGCCTCATTCCCCCCACGTTGAATCGTCTTTACGTCGCGCGGTCGCGACGGCGCCGTGTACCACGTGACACCTCCCGCATATGGCGCGTTGTCCCTACGGCGCTCGATGGCTTGAAAAACCGCAGTCAGCAAAATTAAATATAAAAAAAGAAAGTGGTTTTATTCTTAAAACAACCTTTAAACAACACAGGACATCAATCTACATCAATAAAGTTTTAGGTTAAGATGACTGTTATGATGATGAGGAGGGTTGATGGTATATGATGAGTGTGACATGGTTGAAATGAAAGGCGAGTTGCTTTGGCAAGAGTTGCGTACACACTGATTTAATTTGTCTTTGCGGGGCGGCGCGCGGGCAGCGCGCGTGTTAACTGATATTAAAGTACAGCTACGGTATATATGCTACATACCTCCCCTTCTAAAAGAAGCTAGGGGGTGAAAATTGAATAAAGAACCTAGATAAATACAATGATGTAAACTTATAAAACATGTAAAAAGTAATGCTAACATTTGTAAAAACATAGAAACTTACATAAAATAGTAATAGCGTGGATAAACGATCAGTCAGTGTAAAATTTATGAATACAAGTAAAAAATATAGTGAAACAATAGCAAAATAGTACTTTAGATATTAAGTCAAACACACACTCATTGTTCATTATTGATAACGCGCACGACACGAAATTCTTCGAAGTCACCACTTGAGATGTCGACGGCGGCGGCGGGCGGCCGGCGGCGTGTCGGTTTGGTTGTTTGATATGGGATGTTTATAAGATCTGCGAGTACCAGGCGGGTTCTTGTTCGATCCCATGGTCTCATTACTTGACGGTGTCGTATGTTGAATGATGTATGGTTTTAGGCGTTAGGTACAGCGAAACGTTTGTTCTCTACTTATCGATTTGAATGATGTAATGCTTCAGTGTTCTTTCTAGTACTTGGTATGATCCGTTGTATGGTGGTACCAAGGACTTTTTGCATTCATTGCGTTTGAAAACGTGTGTGGGATCTTTCAGATCCTCATGTATGAAAATTTTTCTCCTTTCTTGTCTTCTTGTATTGTTTGTCGGCATGGGTGCCAAGGAAGTAGATTGCCGGAAGCTCTTTGTCGTATGTGCTGTAATTTTGTTGCGTTTCGTTTTGCTTGAAGGAACAGGTTCGGCACGCTGATTTCTTCTATTCTTGAGAATACATCAGCGACTGAATTGTTTTGTCCTTTGATGCGTTGATTGAGTACTACGCGAAGATGATGCGGATGCGTCGGTGATTAATGTAAAGATGATGACGCATCGGGGTGTGTCAATAGAACGGCGTTTTTGATGCTTGCTTTGCATTTCTTGAACGCTACACATGCAGCTGTAGTCCATTCCATTGCACGGTGTTTGCTTGTGGAAAGTCGGTAATGCATTTGACTTTCCCGATGCTCGGTCGCATACCATGTTGGTTTAAGTGATAACCGTTGAATTGCATTTCATTGATTGTGATTTGCCGAACTTGCACTTGTCGACGTTGATTGCGAATTGCGATGTGAGCCCGTAGTTGCATGGGCGTGTTAAAATTGCTTGTAAGTGTTGTTCCTCGTTGTTCGAGATTGAATGATGATGCGATGTCGTACCTCCGTTGTATGGGCGCGTTGCTTTGAGCCGTGTATGTAGCTCGACGATAAGTTGCTGTGCGAATTTGAAGTCGGCTCCGAGGATGGACCGCTGTACACTTGCTAGTACAGATCTCCATTTGAACACTCGGCATAAGCCTTTTGCATTTGTATTTGAATTTGTATTTTGTTTTCTCACCGTATATAGCGATTGGTGTGCCGTTTGCAGTGTGAAGTTTGGTGTTACTGGCACGTATAGTTGCAATCTTGTTGCATGCGAGGACCATATGTTTGCACCAGAGTCATCATGAAAGGGTTGCTGGGTCTTCCTGTCTGCTAAGAAGATATTGTTGCGGTTGCGGCGTATGCTGCGCCTCGGCTGCCCCAATTGATGTGTCGGCGGCCGGTGCCTCCTGTTCTTCGGAATTCATGTTGAAATACACTAAACTTGTCACAAAAGTTCACTAAAGTTTGCTTTGTTTCACGTCCGGTTCACCAGTTTAGGTTAAATGACTGTTATGATGATGAGGAGGGTTGATGGTATATGATGAGTGTGACATGGTTGAAATGAAAGGCGAGTTGCTTTGGCAAGAGTTGCGTACACACTGATTTAATTTGTCTTTGCGGGGCGGCGCGCGGGCAGCGCGCGTGTTAACTGATATTAAAGTACAGCTACGGTATATATGCTACAAAGTAGACAAAAAATCCAAACTGACCAACTTTGCTTCGGGAATATATCAGGAGTGCAGAGCTAGAGGTCTAGGTTTGTTTCTTGAACTTTTATCCACTTTATGCTGTCCTGGTATTTTACTGCAAGATACATTGTTACTCCGCCGCTGAGTAGCAGAGAGAAAAGGCAGTGGTTCTCAGTGTGTGCGGGTGAGCGCCCCGCGTTGTAATGCGTCGTAAACTCGTAACAGGTTGTTCCTCGCGAAGACTTTCAGCTTGCTCTTTTGGCAGTGACTTTTGAGCGATAGGGTGCGGTCAAGCGTTACTCCCAGATACACCGGGGTGAAAGTGTGTTCCAGCTTGTTGCCCTGCCAAGTGATATTCAGCTTCTCTGTTGCCTTGCTTATGCTTATGATATAATGTTCACCTACCTATCTGTCCAACCAGTTGAACATATTGGATAACTGGCCTCAACATTTTTTTACTTAAAAAGTAGGTAGGTACTTGAACAATTTTTTTTTCTATACTAGGTACCAAAATAGCAGAAATGATGGAAAAAAGGCTGCCAAGTGCGAGTTGGACTCGCGTGGAGAGGGTTTTGTACAACAATAATAGGACTAACACCAACAAAATACCCTAAAAGTATCCTAAAATTAAGTTTTTCATACAAAGGACCATTCATTTTGGGCCAACAGTAAAAGTGCTGGCCAGAAAAGAAAAATCGGATAGAATACATTTTTTTTACTATGTCACTTAACCATCTCCACCATAACTATGCTACGAGTATTTCTATTAAGTTTAAGGAAATACACCGAAGAGTGACGGTACACACCCAGTCCATCGCCCTTCGCCCTCGTTGGATTTCTGCGGGCTGATAGTGATTTTCGTCAAACGTTTTACCTTTCCATTAAAACTAAAACTGCAAGTTATAGGTGGGTATATTTGCAATTGCTATTAAAAACCCTTAATTTTGATACCCCACTTGATGGGTTTGGTGAAAAAAATATTATTAGTCTAAAATACGCTCTTTGTGTTTTATTGATTTTAATGTAGCCAGCCTGTCACTCGCGCTATCAATACAAATCTACCTCACGACACCTTAAACGTTAAATGCCTTCAAGCCGTTCAGGCTGTAGCAGGGAACATAGAAATCTACATACATGAGGAGGTAAAAAAGCAAAACGTGTTTTGTCACAAAAAGTAAAAAATACTATGGAATGTTGGCGTAAAAGAACTCAATCCTAGAAAATGCAAATAGTTGGCATACTTGCCAGGAAAATTTGTAAAAAAATACTAGCTGACCCGGCAGACTTCGTACTGCCTACTAAAGGGCTGTTTTTAGGGTTTTCCCGGAAATTATTCGATTTTTTCTCGCCTTTTAAACCTTCCCTAGACCTCCACGAACATTTCAAGACTAAGATAAGATAAATCTGTTCAGCCGTTCTCGAGTTTTAGTGAGACTAACGAACAGCAATTATTTTTTATATATTTAGACAAAAAAACCGGCATAAAAAGGAAAGTTGGTTACATCCTAACTCTTTGATATAATTTATTTTACAGAATAAAAGATGCTGTTTTCCAACTAAATAAATTTTTATTTATTGAGTTTATATTACACGGTCGGTGTAGTTAAAAATAACACACTGTTGTTTTGACAGTATTGGTATGCTGATGATGACACATTGAATTCAGGAGTCTAAATTATTTTTATAAGTAAGTAGGTAATATAAGTATAATAGTTTTTGTTAGCGAAACAGTTAGAAGGAACAGAAAGAAAGGCACAAGCCTGTAATATAAGACATCGATATATGATCAGATCACACACGCTACAATAAATTAAAACTTAAGTGACATTTTTGTTCGTTAAATAACTATGTAGATTAGGTATTTATCATATTACACAAATACCACTTTAAACCCGTGAATTTTTCACATTATTAAAATAAATATTTATTGGTACCTACTTAACCCCTTGTTTACGGAGCCAACACAATAGGAGCTACAAGTACTGAGCTGAGCTTAGCTGAAGGCTCTGTGTGTGTGTGTGTATCACTTTGGCTCGAGGGGTTAAATGCGGTAGGTAGCTTTGCTAAGAAATACACAACGTTACATTATCTACTCCACAAATATATAGTTTTTTTTGGGAACCAGCCCCGTCTCTTAATATTAGTACCTAGTTACTTACTTTAAACAATTTATAACCTACGTCTTAAACTTATGTAAATAATTAAATAAAACACTCATACTCTCCTCGGAGAACAAATCTATGCTAGTACAAAGAGGTATTAAAAAGTAATACCTCCGAAACCACCAAATATTAAAATTGCAGTTAAGCTAAATAAATTGAGCTAATTAGGAAAGTAATCCATTAACGTATCTATTTATAAAGGGTAAGATTTTATTGATCACCCAATAAATGCTTTTTTACTACCTACCTAATGAATCATGTTTGTCCCTAAAATAGTAGATTGGTTCCTCAATTGTATCATTAAAATATAATAATGGTCTTGAAATTATTACATCTGCCTCTTAAATAGTAGATCTGTCACCTAAAATGTATCACCAAAAATTACAAATTGGTCTCTAATTGAAAGCTAAAAGAGGCTCCGCTTCATTCTGATTCTCCACTTCGCTTTATTCGTAAGCAATTAGGCGGATTTAATGCGTTATTAGGTGACATTTCTAACATTGATATGACACCTGTCATTATTAAGGTATCCAATCTATCTATTAATTTGACGAACAACCTGTTATTTTGATGATCAATTTTTACATTTTGAAGTAATACCAATTATTCATCCGCATAAAAGTAAGACATAACTATTCACAATTAATTGGCGATCCTTATTTAGTGATCTTTTTAACCGACTTCCCAAAGGAGGAGGTTTACAATTCGTCCGGATGTTTGTTTTTGATTACGTTGATGACCAATAGCCAGAACCTAGAAACAGATATCAGTTTAATGAAAAGCTAAATACTAAAGTGTCAGAAAATATTTACAACTATAGGAAATAAGTTGCGAATGCCGGATATAAAAGGTTTACAGAATGATGTAGTAAAGAACATAGAACCTTTCTGGGATACCTATAGTTGAAATTCCTTAAAATTAAGCTTTTCCGTGTACACCCAGAAAACATACGTCCATCGATAGAGAATTTAATTACAAACTACAACCTAATAACAACAAATATTCTTTGACAAAATTTCGTTCTGAGATAATCCAATCTGAATATGTACATAAATTACTTTTTTACATATTCAAAATTAATTATCTCCGAAACGGTATTAAGTAGTATTTAAGACAATTTGTCAAAGAACATTATATTGTTTGTAATTAAATTCTCTATCGATGGACATTATATGTTTTATGGGTGTACACGAAAAAGCGAAATTTTAGGGTATGCAAGTACCCCAGTATCCCAGGATTCCCAGGCACCATACAAAAATGTTTGAACCTCTTTTAAAACTATTTTCTATAGCCGGTTATTGATAAAATATATATATAATTTAATTTATATAGACCGATAAGTATCGACATTGAGCACAATGAAGCGTATTCTTACAATCTTCATATTTATTAGTATTATTAATTAAGATATTGTTTTTGCATATAATTTAATATTTCCAGCGTCATTAAAATAGGACGATTTAACACTATTCGAAACAGTTTCAAACATTAATATTATAACATGTATAATTATCTTCTATAGGTATATTATATGTGTGTATATATTATATAGTTTAAATATTTTAGTAGTTTGATGTCGTGTTTATTTCGGGAATTGGATAAAATTAAAAATGTAAAAAATAAAGTTATGCCATACACTAAGTAGGTACGTATAATCGTTTATTTATATAAAATAGAAATTGAAGCATTTTATAGTTTTTGACTATTGGGAGTTTTCTGACAGTTGATTAAAAACAAAAACAAAGCTTACAAGGGCGTGAGAGAATATATCCTACGGTCGGAAGTGATGGAAATATGTTAGCGGTCAGCCTTAGCGCCAACTTGGGAGTTTACACAATTTACACCACAGTACCAAAATAATTTCTACTCGTATGGTAGACTACCACAAATTCCACTTTAAGAGATCTATCTAGCGAGCTGCTTTGATACCTGAACTGTCAGAAAACCCCTAATTGAATAAAAATTTCTACAGTCTTTTTTGTTTCTCAAAAATACATAAGTTTGATATGAAAGTGTAAACTAGGTGTAGGTTTAATGATAGTACTTACTACCAATAGCTTAATACAAAAAATAGGAATTCTCCGAAAGTTCAATCGTATAAAAATGGACCAAGGGTTTCATTATAAAGGTAGATATTTATATAGTATGTTTGTTTATGACATGGGAGTATGGGAGATATTAATATAAAAAGTTTATTAAGTGTTGTTGTGACAGATACAGGCATACATTCACTTAACTTTGGGAAAACCTATTATGTGATTAATACACACTTCAATACTATAACTTCCTGTATGCATATAATATACATAATATATTTTTTCTGTCATGGCGCGCACTGAGAATAGTGATTAAGTAAACGAATGACTGCCAATCAATTTACAATCACCACCGTTGGGCTAATCTTATGTACGGTCTGCGACGCAATAAGATAGGTCGGCATGCATATGCTAAACTATAATATAATGCAAATTGTAAGATACTCGTCTCTCGACTTGCTAGCCATGTGAAATTTCTGAGGTGGCTGACGCAGCCCTGTGGGTTCTTGTAAGGTATGCTCGTCACTCGACTTGCTAGCCATGTGAATATGTGAAACTCTCGAGGCGTCTAGCGCAGCCCTATATTTCTAGAGAACTAACAAAACGAAATAATAAATAATTGAGGATACAACAAACGTGATTTCTTTGTACTTTTTCTTGAAAGATGGTGCGGAACCCTTGTTTGAGTTTCATACTCGCACTTGACCGATTATAAATTCACATGTCTGAAGGGCGGTCACACTCATTCATCAGCCAGGGGCGCCGAATTTCAAAATACGCCACTGAGGCCGGCCCAGCTAATAGAGTTACAGACTGTACATTAAGGCCCGACTTAAATAAACTATCTATCCGTGATCTGCAGATTGAGAGTCAATTTTGAAATAAATCACAAAGCGCAACCGCCAAATGTCTCTAGCAATTGCATATCACGGATAGCTTATTGAAATCGGACATAAAAAATATACGAGAGCGCAGGAAATGGGTCACACACACCCTATTCAATGAAACACTCCATTCCCGCGTAAACATATGAGATATAATATATATCTAATGCGATACATACAATACATCTAATTTGGATCAATATTAAAATAAATAAATGAAGGTTCTTAGTCCATTAACGTCCCCAACGAGGGGCACAGGCTTATGGATCAATATTATACCTAAGTAATCATATTATAGCTACATATAAAGTAGATACCAACAACAAGTACAAATTTTCAATGATATCTACACTAACACGGATATAAGTATAAAATAAGCGTATTTTCGGACACATCCGTTGGGCATTAATGCCAATGAACTTTTCAGACTTCGACTTCAAAATGCAACCTTCAGGCAATTCTCAAACCTCCTTAAAATGTCTGTCTATCTTAAAAATAATTTGCCTTCGAAAGGTTTGCATATAAATAATCCAGTTTTATACCGACACTATTAGGTAAATATAACACTACATAATATAGTGTAATATATGGGTACGCACTGAAACATGTGGTTACACCATAGACAAATATTATTTTATGGTTACACACAGACAAAATAAAAAGGGTATAATGCTTCTTCAATAACTGTAATGTAACACTTCCAAATGGTCAACTCTCCTACAATAAAAACATCAATATCGGTCGCCGAGGCAAATATTAATATCGGTGCCATCAAGAATACCAAGGTCCATATTAATCCGCTATCTAATGACCGAATGCACAAACTGCTGTTCAAGATAATTCCAACTTTACTTCACTAATACGCCCAACTTCACTTTACGTACCAAGACCCCGCCAGGCGGGTATTATCGAATGTTGCCCGCACGTCAACTACCAGCCTCGCGGGTTCAAACTGTATCGGATCAATTCGGATCAGACAGGTGGTTTCTGGATATTTTTTTCGATTTATGGTTGGTACGGAAAGTACCTAAATTATTATTTGCATACTTTGTGGGTGTAAATTTTTTGTATCTATTAATTTAACCTCACTTTTGTAGTGGAGCTTATCTCGACACCTAAGTCAAACCCCAAGTTGGCAGTTGCGCAACCGATTCTAAATCACAATGTTCACCCGTAGTCTCCTTCCGTTCGTCATCCACCGCCGGTCTACTCTTCCGCGGTGGCGTGCGCCGTGGTGGCGGGCGCGGCTTGGTGCGCGCTCTGTCGCTGCGCGCGCTTCACGTCAGCTAGCGTGGTGACGCCGGCGTCGTCCAGCTCCTTCCAGCGCTGGCGGTTGGCGCGCGCGTGGTTTACTAGCTCTGGCATGTCGAGGAAGGCTGGAGACAAACATTTTGTTTAAAGCCTCATACTTTTTGGTCGAGACAACAGATCTTAAAGAAACTCTTTCGTCGTGGATGCCAGCCTCTTTGGTCATAAAGGTAAATTCCTGTTGTCTACCCTTCCTTTTTTTCCCAACAAATGGCTGTTTTGATTTTGGGAGTACAATGGAAGTAAAGTTAAATTGCCCATACTCTTTCACGTTTTTGACAGAGAGATCCTGGTCATTAAGGTGACATTCCCCGCCAAGACCCCGACAGTTTATAAAATATCCCTTCTTCTCCCATCCGATGTTAAGACATTTCCACGATGCCTTCTCAGTAGACCAACTGACATTATTTACTGCGACAGACAAGACCGTATACGATGGTGTGGTGCAGATGCAGAAGGAGGATTATGTTACTTTTGCAAAGAAGCGCATAAGAGTGTAATGTTACTTTTACAAAGAAGCACATACGAGGAATATGTTACTTTTACAAAGAAGCACATAGGAGGATTATGTTACTTTTGCAAAGAAACACATAGGAGGATTATGTTACTTTTGCAAAGAAGCACATGGGAGGATTATGTTACTTTTGCAAAGAAGCACATGGGAGGATTATGTTACTTTTGCAAAGAAGCACATGGGAGGATTATGTTACTTTTGCAAAGAAGCACATAGGAGGAATATGTTACTTTTACAAAGAAGCACATAGGAGGATTATGTTACTTTTGCAAAGAAGCACATGGGAGGATTATGTTACTTTTGCAAAGAAGCACAAAGGAGAATAATGTTACTTTTACAAAGAAGCACATACCCGCCCAGGCCTCCATCATGCCGATGATGATGAAGTCAATAAAGCCCATCTGCGAGCGCGGGATAGAGCAGGTGGCGCGGTCGAACATAGGCATCACTACGGGCAAGTCCTTCGCCTTTTCCTCGTCGGTCTGCAGGAAGTATTCTTCGGCGATCCTGAGTGACCACATAGTTATTGTTATACTCAAAACCAAAACCAGATTTGACCAAGACATATCAAGATTGAAATTCTGTTATACTGTAGATATTACAAATATACTTAGAAATCTTAGAATACGTAATGTTTTGCCACTTCTCTTCGTTGGATACTTATGGAGTATTGATTCTTTGTCTAAACGTCGTGGGCACATGACAATATTTGTTAGATTCAAAGATTCAAAGATTATTTATTTCCATAAAAAGTATGATACATTTTTGTGGTTTGTGCATGCTGTAAAACCACAAGTGGTTTGTCTCAGCTGCACATATCAAAACTTAAAAAATAGTACAGTCGGTGTTAACAAATAATAAAAGTTATTTCTTGACATAGGTACGTGCTTACGAAATGAGGTAAGAATCGTTTTAAGTAAAGTAGTTAAGTAGTTGGATAAACCGTATTATTTACCTTCTCGCCCATTCAAAGGCAAACTTCTGTGGCCTCGACGCGTTGGACACGTCAGCACATTTGATCATCATCCTCTTTACTAGCACCACGTTCTCGGGTTGAAACAGAGCATTCGTGTCTAGAGCATACGGTTCCTGAAATAGAATATAAAAATGTCGTTTAATCCAATAAAGCTAGCAGATTTTGTAAAACCGTAACTTCTTCTGCCTCAACCGCAAGAGAAGGTCCTTAACCCTTTCAGTGAAGAGATTGACATTCTCCTGGCCGAAAAGGAAACAAAAATGACATTTAAATTAGGGGAAATTAAGTTCTCATCGCCTTGCAATAGACATTAATTGACGTCTTGGTAGTCACTGTCAAAGTCATACACTTTATAGTGCTTCTGTGAGTCGTAGAGTTTCTCTGCGTACTCAAGCGTACTCAAACGTCCAACGTCCATAAAGGACCCAGTTTTTTTATAGGTTTTAAACTTTATCTCGATATGGATAGGTTAGGTTATAAATAGTGTAATTGCTTGTCATCGAGGTCTCCAGTCAACTCGCACGATTAGTACATTATCAGCATATAAATTGCTCGAGTGGACTCACGTCCGTGTGCATTCCATCCTCCTTGCTGCCGCGCTCCTTCGCGTAGAACACGTTCACAAACTTGGCGAGGTGTTCGTAGTGCTTAGTCATCTCGGTGGCCAGCACCATGTCCAGGATGTTGTGGCGCACGCTCTTGTACGTTTCGCGGTCGAGATTCTTGAATATGTTCACGCGGTCGTCGTCTGGAATGTGGTAGATGTTAATGAAGAGCAGATACTCGTAGGTACTCGATCTTTTCTTAGATAATAGATGCAAAAGCTTTTATTAGAGAGGGTAATCAAAATGTCATTAACAATAATATTATTAAATTTTACACTGATTTTGTCGAGACCCCGCCTCTCCCCTGCGTGAGGTTGGGTTAGATTCAGTTCCACGCATCCTCTCCCTGAACACTTCGCGTAATTAATGGATGGCCCCTAAGTCTTAAGGTGAGCGCAGCAGCGCATAGGAAGGCCGACGAGCAGCCCGGGTGGTCGATTTCGTAGACTGAGACTAGAAAGTTCTTCCGACAACCACTCAAACCTGAGATCTAGAGACGTTTATCTGATACTCACTGAGGGTAAGTTTGAAGGTGAGCGCGGCATGATGGCTCTCCAGCACACAGACGTCATTATACAGCAGCGCTAGCGCATGCCGCGAGTTGCACAGGAACGCCGACGAGAAGCCCGGGTGGTCGATGTCGTGGACCGCGGCTGAGATGAGCGCCGCGCACGCTTCCAGCGGTTCGAGGAAGTTCTTCAGGCGGTCCTTCTCGAGGAAGTATGCTACTGCCTGTGGGGGTGCGGTTTGGAACGTTGAATGACTACTTAGTACTTGCTGGCTAATTAGTTGACTAGTTGAGTGATCTCGCAAAACATGGATGATGGATGAGCAACATTCAAAAGGTTTTCACAGACGAGAGAATACGTTACCGGAAATATGTCTAGGTTACAAAAATATTTTTGTATCAATATATCAATATCAATATACTTTATTGCACAAAATAACACATCTGTATCTGTCTGTATTGTATCTTTCTTTCTCTATTTTGGTCCGACCAATGTAGTGAACTAAAGACTAATGAAATTGTCTAGGGATTTTAAGTAATTAGGTACCTATATTGGTCCAATGAGCTCAGATTTAGTCCCCAAGGAACACCCAGTTATATTTTTACACGACGTCGGCAAAGTCAAAAGTAGGGTCATGATCATGCCCTGTATTATGCACATTTGCTCGCGATTAGCTTTTACAAGGTCCAGTTAGCGGCATTTAGTCGTGATCACTTATGTCAAAGCCCTAAAACCCCTTCAAATCACAAAAAATATACCTGAAGCACATCAGCAGCATGCGTGGAGTTGTGATACGTGTTGGCGGAATGGTAGTTCATCTCGATCACTGTCAGCCAGTTGAGCAGAGTCCTCTCATCGCACTCTAGAGTCGCGCAGACATCGAACCTGCCAGCCATGAGTGCGAGACCGAGGTGTGCTAGCGGCCGGCCCCGGGTCATTTCCTCCAGTCGAAAGATCTCGAAATCCCAGTTGAGAGCTGAGTCTAGGAGCTCGCGGACTTGGCCTGGCGTCTGATTGGGGAAAGAATGGACGTCATGGTGAATATTATAAGAGACTAGCTGACCCGGCAGACTTCGTACTGCCTCAATCGATAAATAAAAGACCTAAACTTTTGTATAAATTAATTTCAAAACAAACAAAATGTATTGAATAAAAAAGCATTTTTTTAATGAAGCATTCCCTCCCTTACAAAACTGACTACCAGCTGATTGATTTACTATGGGAGGGCCAAATAAGTTTCGCGAAGCCGACCAAATTAATTGGAAATCAGTACTACTAATTGTTTATTACATTTTTTGTCGCGTTCGCGATTCACTTTTGTTTATTTTCGGAACGCGGCATTAGATCCTCCAAAGCGCACGCGAAGACTATTTTCATAGATATGATTGAATTTGAACTTTATGCAGCGGTAATAAATTGCAAATTGACTCTTTGACGTTAGGAACACACCTAAATTGCTCAGACAACAGTGAGTGATTATAATTTAATATGAACTTTATTGAATAGCAATAAAGTTCAAATTGACTCTAGAAAACGATTGACTCTAGAAAACGTTTGTATGGGAAATAGAAAAGGGCTGTTTTTAAGGTTTTCCCGGAAATTATTCGTTTTTTTCTCGCCTTTTAAACCTTCCCTAGACCTCCACGAACATTTCAAGACTAAGATAAGATAAATCCGTTCAGCCGTTCTCGAGTTTTAGTGAGACTAACGAACAGCAATTCATTTTTAGGGTTCCGTACCCGAAGGGTGCCAAACGGGACCCTATTACTGAGACTTCGCTGTCCGTCCGTCCGTCCGTCCGTCTGTCTGTCACCAGGCTGTATCTCATGAACCGTGGTAGCTAGACAGTTGAAATTTTCACAAATGATGTATTTTTGTTGCCGCTATAACAACAAATACTAAAAATCAAAAGAAATTTAATATTAAGGGGGGCTCCCATACAACAAACGTGTTTTTTTTGCTCATTTTTGCTCGATATTGATAATGGTAGCAGGTAGACGCTTAAAATGTTCACAATTTATTGAGTATATTATTTACTTAAAAAATAAATAATTAAATTAATATTAAATTAATATTTAGGGGGGGCTCCCATACATTATTTTTATTGCGGGTTTTTATAGATAGTGGTACGGAACCCTTCGTGCGCGAGTCCGACTCGCACTTGGCCGGTTATTATATATATAGAAGTAACTAGTCCTGGCTGGCTGACTGAGTCATCAACGCAGGGGCCACTACCAAACGGTTTTTCAGAAATCTGACCTTAATGGGGTCAAAATGACCTTTAATAAAGTTTGTTGCATTTGTCAGGGAAGTTCATAATATGGACTCAATGAATTGGGATGTGTTCATAATTCGAGCGAAAAGTTTAAAACTAACTAAATGACTGACTGAAGCATACGTAGCTCAAGAGCCCGTTATGAGGCGGCCCCTAGACGATCAATTAAATTGCGCAAATATTTAATACAGTACAGTAATAGTCTAATAAAATATTTTAGCAATTTAATTGATAGTCTAAGGGCCGTAATAAATTGCACAATTCGAAATATTGCGCAATTTAATTGATCGTCTAGGGGCCGCCTAACACAGTAACTAACTTCGTATTTTCATTAGGTCAGTTTTAAAGTATTTATTTTTTCCCCAGTAACGAAACTTACCTTATGTTTGATGTTTTGCCTGTTGGTCTGCGATCGGACAACAGTTGAGTCGTTGCTGCTTCGTCGTGACGACAATACGTTAGTGGGTCCTTGCTGCAAACATTACAAATCAGTGCTACAATACCGGAAATTTATTTCATAGTAAAAAATGTATGCAGATCAAGAAGTTTTCGTCGACTAATGTGATAATTAAAATAATAATAGAATTAAATTAGATTCATATGTTTAGATTTATTTGTTTATGTGAGAGATTAGTGTGTTGGCATAAAAATATAAGAAGGGTACATATGTACGATATTGTTGGTGTTATAGAGCTATTTAAATTACGTAGATACATACAATAATGTAGTGTACACATTTCATAATACACAATCATGATAAGGTTAATTAAGTCATACTTATAGAAAAATCTAAAGAACATGCGCTGCTGTCAATACATAAACCGGTAGCTATCTTTACTATGTGAAATCTATTCTTCTAATTAAATAGTAATACGCACATTTATAATACTTCTAATTACTGAGATAAGAGGATTATGGTTTAAAATATTAATGTTGATTAGTAGATAAGAGTTGAGGTTTAGGCAAAAAATATCGAAAAATATTATTATAAGTACAGATTAATGTTTAGACTTAAAAAAACATAGAACTGAAAAATCCAGACGAGGTAGATGTGGAAAACATGAAAAATAAGAAAATAAGGAAACTCCGGGAAAGTCAAAGATTTCGATCACAATCTAGATAGTTAAAGTTCAAAATGATCTGTATCAAAACAATGAAACTACTCTCTGTTGATATCCTGAAGGGGTAGTAGAGTGGCATCATGCTCATTGTAGATAGCCAGATTAGCCCAGTGCTTAATTGCAAGATCTGAGATTCATCAGCCTGAAAGAGTAGTTCCTAAAAGCTTTCAGAAGGCAACAGTAAGGGAACGAACACATAATAATAGTTGGTAATATCAAAACTCCTACCATAAACATAAGGTTTGAGTTCACTTGCTCCCGCTACACCAGCCGATACAGGATCGTAAACAAATAAATACATATTAGTAAATATTTACAGCAGTTAAATATCAAAAAGGGTTCCTGTTACAATATAAAAACAAAAAAATACATCATAATATTTTATTAAGTTGAAGCAACTGGGGTTTTACCACTGGATACTACTCACATGACATACTACATATTGTTTAGGTTATAAAAATCCATTACTCAAGATATTATTCCAAGAACTTTACAGGTTTTTCTACCATGCAACAAGAATATACTTACCGAGAGCAGTGCCCCAATCAGATCGGTGGCAATGGGGTCTTCAACCCTTAGCTTTGGTTCGTCTCTCATCTGGGGGGAGTAGAGTTCTGAGGTTCGGAGCATGTCCACGGCGCGGTCGATGCAGGCCACGGTGGAGGGCGGAGCACCCTCCGTCGCCGCTGACAGCAGGGAGATGACCTGGAAGGGGTTCACACGAAGCTATGGTAATGGTTCTTCTTTGCTCCATCCCTAAGCCCACAACTTCCGAACGGGCCGTAGTATACAAAAAATATAAATATTATATTGACGTTGACTAAGCAATCTATATGATTTTATGGTCAATTTTTTTTTTGACTTTGACTTTGTTAGACCTAGTGTGGATCCCAAATAGGAATTTATATTCGCAAACTGTTGTTTTTATAATAAAGTTTTTTGTATTTTTTAGTGATTGTTAGGGATGAAAGGCTGCCCAGAGCCCATGGCAACCCTGTCAGCCTTCGGTCGACCGATTTTGACATAGATAGATTTGACATTAAAGTTTATTCTTTATATCTTAAAATTAATGATGTAGTGGCCCTTGAATAAAACCTGAAAATTCTGAAAGAAAGAACCATCTGTGGCAAGCGGTCCCATTGTTCTTGGGATGATTGAAATAGAATAGACAATAGACAACAGCAATAAATAATAATTAAAGTAGCAATTAATAACAATAAATAACATTTATGTTCCCAGTGGGGGGAGAGTCCATATACCCAATTGGAAGGCATCGGCAAGGGCCGATTTTTTAAGACCCAGATATAGTCAGATAACTAACATTTCAAGTAGGTACCTGTGAAATGTCAACTTCCTCAGAAAAACAGAGAGATACACGCTATTTGAGGAGTGAAAGATCGGCCCTAAGATTATTATGCCTGTAGAATAGGTGACATCGTGATGTGCTATAGGTTAAAGGGTATGGCAAGTTTGGCAAGCCCCAGTTACCTTGATAATGGGAGTTAGCAACAGTCCCTGAGACATCATATGCCACAGGTCTGTGGTTTGAAGCTGCTAGTTCCACCCTCGGATTCTGAAACGCTGATCTAAGGTTACGATTAGCTAACATAGCAATTTACTAATACAGCCAATCACGTGCCGCTATTATGAATTAATCATCGATTATGTAATTAGAACCATTGATCAGCGTTTTGGAAACCGGGGGCATATGTGCAACAACATTATGTACAACATCGCTATAGGTTAGGGAACGTACCCATACTACGTGACCTGCGTGATTACTGTAGTATGAGCCAAGAGTCTTGGCCCAAGACTGGTATTTTGTACTGGCTTGGTATTTTGAAGACCCTCCCCCCTTACAATGGTCACGAACGTTACGTTCCCCTAGCTCCAGTTACCTTGGTAATGGGCGCCTCCAGCGGCAACCCCTGCAGCTTGGCCAGCGAGGTCCGCCGCAGCCCGTCCGAGGCGACGGAGCGCACGTCCAGCGACCCGCGCCGGATAGACTGTAGCGAGCCGCGCGGCGCGCCCGGGTCCGCTGTGGAGCCCGGCTCGCACACTAGCACCACGTGGGACGTGCTCCTGAGGGGTGGGGAGGGTGGCTTTGGACCGTTTGCTTCACAGAGTAATAAAAACAAGGTGGGTACCTATAGGTAGGTAGGTTTTCCGTGGTTTGCTTAGTTACTGCTACTAAGAAGGAATAGGAGGGGAAAGGGCCGAAGTTTAAAACGTTTTAACTTTACGCGATCTTGGGCTAGTTAAGGTACGGACAAGAAACTATCATTAGTATAGCACGAAAGCATGCTACTATTGAGCAATTGCTTAATAGTGTGTCGACACATTGCTAGTAAGGAGCATGCTTATTTGGTATATGCTCAAAAATTAATCAATAAGCGTCTGGAACTCCAGAAGACAGGCATGGTATAACTTAGCTCGGTAGTACTATATGGTGTACGAAACAACGGCTCGTCAAAGCTGGTTAGGCAGGTGGATGCGGGAGGCACAGGAAAAGAGTAGTTAAAATGGTATAAAAACTGCAGTGGATTAATGTTGGTTGAACAATGAAAGATGGGTTGAGGTTACCTCGCCAAGGAAATC